>OX638131.1:26953741-27270652 GCA_951804985.1 Dryomyza anilis
TTGGGCATCATATACAAAATTTCTATAAAGATCAAGGAGAACTATAACATTTTTGAAATCTTCTACTAAAATTGTGTGGAGTATAATATATAAAACATAATTATTTGAACCGAATACAAAACAGTAAGTAGGGTTTGGTCACATGGGAAATTTTGAAGTAGGCAAATTGTAATGGTTGGTCTGATGAAGTTAGTTAGAATTATGAAAGTTATAGTCAATCGAAACCGACTTTCTGTATCCGTGATTACTGCTGATTTCAAATGCATACTCATATCACGTCGTAATGATTTTAAGAAAATTCTGTTTCAAATTATTTTCAACCATTTTTTATTTTAATACATAAAAATAACAGAACTAGACAAAATAAGTTTTGCAGAAAACTTTAAACGTCTATTTATCAATTTTAATTTTATAAATAATTCTAATATTCCAAATAGTTATAAATATATTTGAGTCTAAACTTGAAAATGTTGGATTTTTTTTGTATATTGTTTGATGTTTTTTAGTACTTAAGATCTAATGATATAAAAGAAAATTAAACGTGGCTATGCAGAACATAGTTTGGACTAACAATTGGAATTGCTAACTTTTTGATTTCGGTTTTAGTTTTTTGATAGATGTTCTGAGAATGCAATCAACATCAGCACTCTCAAATTATATATAAAATATCGGAATATTTTGTAATTTTTAGAAGAATAGAGTGCTTCTCACAATTTCTGAGCAAACAGAGCTATATAGATCTTAACATACGAGAGCAATATCTGAAATATTCTCAAAATAGAATTGAAATTTCAATTTGACGCAATTTCTGTTTAACTGCTCCATTTTCAATTTTTTAATGAAAAACAGATGAAATATTTCAATAGAAATCAATGCCACTATACAATTTGTGTCGACATCGAAACGAAAATATTGCGAGATACTAAAGAATTTTTTCGATATCGATGCCAGTTCCTACCATAATTCGTTTAATCCTGCCTGTTTCGAAATTCGAAATACTTCGAAATTGAAAAACTTCAAACTTATTTAGTGCAACATTGAAATTTATAAATTTTAGAAATATAATTTTATAAAAAATAATTTAAACTCACCATCACACGATAACGTCACATCCGCCAACAGATCCGATTTGAAGAGATTTGAGAATGTAATCGCCAAATTGGACGAATAGCTGTTCCATTTCAGGCAGAACTGTTGTTGTGGATCCATGTTGTCGTCGTTTGTGGGTTGGTTTTGAGAGCCTCTCTTTTGCCGAAAAATAAATGATTTCGAGATCGAAAATATTCTAATATTCTAATTTGTTTACGTCCAGAAATGTAAAACAAATATTTTCAAATGCCATGTGTTTCAAAATATCCAAATGTATTTTTTTTCTTTTTCTTCAATGTTTTCCAAAAATTGAATTTTCCGTTTTTTTTTTATGTTACTTTTTTTGTTACATGCAGTCGTCGTCGTCGTGCTCGTCGTCGTCGTTGTAACTGCTGCTCTGCCGAAATTGAATTTTTTGTAATAATTTTGCAGTCGTCGTCTTCGTTGTTGTTGCTGCTGCTGTTTTTGTCAATATTGTTGCCAAAGGGAATTTGTTGCCAATTTTGTAGATTTTTTGCGGCTGCACGGTTTTTTGCATTTAAAAGTTTTTCTTTTTTTATTTTCTGTGCGTTTTCTTTTTTTCAAATTCGCACGGCTTCCACCACCGTACTTTGACGTAAATGTCAAGTTGAAAAACTCAAATATTTTATAAAAATTTTGTTTTGTATTTTTGAATAATTTTTATCAAAGCCTGCTGTTTTAATGATTTTCTGTTGTTCTGCTCACGGCAAATGCTGCAACGAGAATGAATTGAAAAAGTTGAAATTTTTTTATTGCAATCGAAAAATTATCAGAATTTAAATTTTTTTTTTGAAGTTAAATGAGGCGGGCTACTTAAAAAAAAAAAACAATAAATAAAAAAAGCAAACATATCATAAAGTCAGTCGAAAAGTGCATTTTTTCCTAGAAATTTATGAGGCAATACTAGAGGCCGCCATCATCATCATGAAATGTCATCGAATTTCAAGAGCATTCGCGCTGCTGCAATCGTTGAGTAATTCGAGATTCGTATTTTATAGAAGTCGTTGATGCCAATATAGTCTGAAATAGCGCTCGACTTTCCCCCACACCCGAGCACCAGAAAGCACCCAACTGACTGACTGACCGACCCTATGCAAGCCAGCCACTCATGGCATTTCCGAAAACATCCCAAAACTAATTTTATTAGAAACTAATCGAGCATTTATTATGACGACGCCAAGTCCGACGATCATGCTGATGTTGATCCCACAAATGTCCAGCCGTGCAACAAAGGTATTCGATTCAATTCCTGGAATTATGCTTTCTTGCAAAATGATAATGCCGCCCCAAGTCGTATAGTTTGTAGAGTTCGCACGAGGGGGAGCGGTGGGCGGGTGGTGCCTCCTGACAGTATCAATATGTCGGGAAGCACAAAAGTTGCATTCGCTTCTTGTTTGGTTACACTTCGGAATGATCTGGCTCTTTTTGCGTAAAGCATGGCGAATGTTCTCTCCCTCTGAGCACGATCGCAGAAAGAGAATTGAGTTAACGGCGAACAGAGTTGCCAAATTGAAAGTTGTATGTACCTTTAAGTTTGTATTCTATTTAAAAAAACTATTTTTATATTTGGAAAAGAAATTTAAAACTGAAAAAATAATCGCTTTGTTGGACGATGCTTAATTTGGTACATTTTTACAGAATTCGAAAATGTAAAATTTTAAGCAACACCAAAAATACGGTCACTGCTGTCTCTCGTGTTGGTCCTGATGTTTCAATTTTATTTTGGTTTCATTCGAATTAATGCTGAACAGAAATAAGTAATTCTTTGATAATTCAATATTAATAATAATAGTTTAGCGCTACAGTCTTGTATAGAACTTCGGCCGAGCTCTCTCACCATTTGAGCTGTGCGTATTTATTTATATTCAAATTGCTGGGACCTACAGTTTATTGCCGAAACCGAACGGCGTGTGAGAGCTTTTCATAGGCAATGTTTTACTCTCGTAGGTTTGCCATTTACTGCCGAGAAGTAGCGTCGCATAGAAAAATGTTTTCTATTTAAAAGATGTTGGCAGTCGCTGGGGATCGAATCGCGGACCTTTCGGCTCGTAGTCGAACACACCTGCGACTTTTCGCTCGTAGTCCAACGAACTAACCAGACGAGCTACCGAGGCTACAATTCAATATTATTGTTCGAAATTTGCCTATTATTTAAATGTTCACAATACTTTTAAATGCCACCGAGAATCAAAAGAATATATTCATCGCATAAACTCGGAAAATCAGTATACAACACTTGCAAAAGAAACACAAATTTTTAAAAACAAAAACCCAATATTGCTTTGGCAACCCTAAATCATAAATGGCTGCTCCCCGCACAAATGCAGGTGAAATCTTGCGTTTTAGTGCCAAAGACTCTACTCGTGAATTCTTAGAAAGAGCTGCTGCGAAACAAATACAAAAGTTGCAAAAGCCGCAAAAAAAAAGAATGCGGCGACAATGAGAAAAAATTATAGAATAAAAAAAAGAGAACAAATTAGAAAACAAAGCGCACAAAAAACCCAATTCAAGGATGCGTTTCTGGGAATTTGTTTAATCGCTAGAAAAACGAACGAGAACTGAAGAATGCGCGCGCACAACACAAACACACACGACAAGGAGGGGGGAGAGGGTTAACATTCGGGGGGTGTCCCAACGGATGCTGTTTCTGTCTTCTACTTCTTTTCAAACTTTTTGTGTTTCTTTTTTTTTGTTTTGTTCACTCATTCATGCTATGTTGGCTGTCTCTTTTATGCAACGCATACAAATGCAACAGACGATCGCAGCTGTATCTCTGTTTATTTGTATCTATATCTGTCTCAAAATTGAACGGTGGTTTCGCAGAAAGAATATCGGTAAATAACAAAAAAAAAAACGCAGTTAAGAAATTCCAAAAAAATAATCGCGCGCGGCGCATCATGTTGAATTTGGGGCGCATTTAATTTTCAAGGTTATATTGAGTTTTTTTTTTAAATTTATTCGTTGAATTGCGAGGAATATCGTCTCGTTCCGTGAGATGCATTCAAACGCATATATACTACATATTCGCAAAGAATTTTTAAATTTTGCGTCGAATAAATAATAAACGATACAGTATGAAATTTATTTAATTATTTTGGTTAGATTTTGCTTTTGCTGCAGTTCATATTTCAGTGTTGATTAAAATTTGATTTTAAATTCCAGGAAATATATGTTTTATTGTATTATCAATAAAAAAAAGAACACTTTTGCTCATTTAAAAAGTTATAGGGGCTTGACAGTGGTACAAAATGCCAAAAAAAAAAAACAAATTCTATAAAACCAAAAAAAAAACAAACATATTTTAATAATTTGTATGTGTATTTACACAAGAATTAATTCTTTGAAATATTTTTTTTGTTTATATTTTTTAAAATATATATTTTTTTTATAAAATATTTAAAAATTCGATATAATCAGGCATGTTTCAGCTTTTTATTTAATTGACTTAAAATTTCATATCAATCGAATTTTATTTTTGATGTTAATATTGTAAAAGGTTTTTGATATAAGATTCTAAAGTGGTCGGGTCACGGTAAACAATTGACCAATAATGCACATTTTTACTACCAGGCAGTATACGTCAATACTTAATCTAACTTCAAAGTTTCACTGATCTAGCACTTACAGTTTTTCTGTTATCGTGTTTTCAACAGACACAGACAGACGCAAGACAAAAGACAAAACCAGACGAACAGTATGCAGTTCTAGAACGTCGGTGTTCCAGTGGTTAGTGCTCTGAACTGTGACCCGAAGCTGCCGTAACATAGGTTCGCATTTGGGCTGCCACTGTCAACATAGTTAAAAAAAAAAATATGCAGACAATTTGACTACAAATATAATATCCACATTTTAGGTTCTTCACACAGAAATATCCTTTTTTTCTCTTTTGGCGTGAGGTTGGAAGAATCAACTAACTTCATTCGGTTAAAGCGAATTGTCTACAAATTAGTTGGGGGAATTGTCACATTAGCATATACACTTGAAATATTAGTCTATACACACACCTAATGGTTCTAAAGCTGTACTAAATTGTTATAAAATAGTTCGAAATTGGTTGCAGCACAAACTACAACACTTTTCATTTTGACAATAACAATCGACTAAGCGGTTGAGAGAACCGAATAAATCGGTTGGGTAAAGAGTTGGTTGACGCAACAAATACAAATCTCTATTCTGTGAAATTGAATTTAAACATTTGTGATTATTCTTCTAGTACTCGATTTTTTAAAACAAAAACGTATCAAATTTAATCCGTTTAAATGTTGTGAGTCGTGTTCAAAATGATTTTTCATGTCAAATATTTGAAGTTGATCGATAGTGAATTTAAGAATGTATTTTTTAAGAGTTAATTTGAAAAATCATTTTTTTACACAGTCTTAATTTGTTCCACTGTGCTTCACATTAGCTACTTGTTGACACCATGCTTTGTTTGGCATTGCAATCATTTTCTCATTTATGCTCTCAAAGTGATTGGTGTTGATGACAAATTATTTTTTTTTTTTTTCATTTTATTCTTTTCTCTTTCGCGCGCACATATTTTGCAATTTTCTCCTATTCTTTCTCTCTCTTATGCGTTTAAGCAGCATGCAGTTGCAGCTTTAAAGCAAATTTATTTATTTAGTTTATTATTTGAAATGTTTAAATTCAATTTATGCGCAATCCTATGAATTAATGACAATAACAAAAAAAAATCTCAACGCTGATGCTGAAAGCTATGAAGCATTTATAGTGCATTTTTAAGTAAACAAAAATAATTGTTGTATTTAATAAGAATTTTTTGTTATTACTTGACAAGAAGCATTCCCGGAAAAGAGTATTTCTTAATGTTTGCGTTTTACACATTCAGTACTATTCAACTGCTGAAACATGAGACTTGTGTAAAATTACGCACAATGACTGAGAGTAATAAAGTGGAGACGACATAGGCAAATCGTCGTAACAAAGAAATGCGTCGTATTAGGGAATGTAATACATAGAAATAAAATCAAATAGGGGTATATTGCATAATACTTTTCTATTATTTGTCTGAAAATATGTCTTTTATTAGTTGAAAAGCTTCAAAAGCTCTCTGTACATGAAAGCTATATTTTTTTAAAGCTTTAATTAAGCACTAATTAATTCATAAAGACAAATCAAATTAATTATTGTTTTAAGGACACATTGAGTAAAAGCTCTAAGCTCGCTGTACAACAAAGCTATATTTTTTTAAAGCTTTAATTAATTCAAATAAACAAATCAAATTAATTATTGTTTCAAGAGCTTTTTGCGTAAAAAGCTCTTTCAAGTCAAAGCAAAATGTTTACAAAAGCTTTACAAGATATTCGAGATTTTCAATTAATATTGTATAAACAGCTTTATATTCTCTATCAAATTTTACACAAAGAAAAAAGGCTTAATATCCGTCTGATGACGCATTGTGTGTTTTGGTGTTTGATGTGAGAATCTATATTATAATTTAAATGAATCGGTATTAATGCGTTGCGCATTAAAGGACACCAGAACAACAACAACTCGAAAATGACGACGACGCATAACAATTAACGAAATAAAATAAAAAACCGGATTTCAATAGATCTAATGCTATGTGAAAGAAAGAAAGGCCCAGTTTATTGATATGTGAACCTGATCTGGTGCCGCTGCTCATACTGCGGCTGCTCATACTGCTGCGTATTGCGCGACTCTTCAAGGTTGCGCTTCAAATTTAATGCGTTGCGCGCATGCGTTGTGTACTAGCAGCAGCATTTAATATGCGCAGGATGTTATGTTTGCAGCATCAAAATATAGTGCGAATGCAAAGACGCAATAATTATAGAAATTAAAATTATTCCAGAAGTTTTGAAAGTTGCTGTAAATTGAGAATTTCACTGAGAATTGAGTCACATAACTTTGCGTTTCGTTTTTTCGCCATAACTTTTTATTGGTATAAGATAAAATAGTGGTGTAAAGACATTTATTATTTGTTTTCAAAACACCTATTGATATGCATCATTATTTAAAAATTATTTTGCCAAACTTTTTTTTCCTACAAATAACAAATGGCAAATTAATGTTTGACAAAATATTTTTAATTAATGATGCAGATCGATAGGTGCTTTAAAATCAAACAATACATGCCTTTACATCACTATTTTATCTTGTACCATTAAAGAGTTATAGCAAAAAATGAAAAGATTCGCCCTTTTGGCATGACAAGATTTTCAATTTTTCCAATTTCTTTGTTTTTTGGCTATAATTTTTTATTGGTGCAAGATATAATAGTCGTGTTCAGGTATTAATTGTTTCTTTTTAAAGCACCTATCGAACTGCATCATTATTTAAAAATATTTTGCCAAATATTTTTTACAAATGACAAATTAATGTTTGACAAAATATTTTTAATTAATGATGCAGATCTATAGGTGCTTTAAAAACAAACAATTAATGCCTCTATATTACTATTTTATCTTGACTAATAAAAAGTTATATCATATTAAACAAAAATATTTGCGTTTTGATCAGGATATAGCCTCACAAAATCCGTTTTTATAATTCAATAGGTTGTCCAAATCTAAAGATATGTTATATACGTTATAATAATTGACGAATAAACTAAAATAACAGAAAAAATTAAAAAAAATATAAATTTTCTAATTTTTAAAGCACTTCAAATTTTAAAATTTGATTTCCCAACATTTTTAAAAATGCACATTCGCCCCTTTGGCATGACAGTGACGATATATTATTCAAATAAGTTATAATATTGAAAATAATTGAAATTAATTGAAATTATTATTTTTAAAAAGTTTCATAAAATCATATAATAAATTGCATAACTTTAGATAAAACAAAATTTTGATTCAAGGAAATTATATTATATTAAAAAAAGCTTATAAAATTAAAAATATGTTTTCCAAAATTTTAAGTAGCAAGCATTTAAATTACAAAACGAAACTTCTTGTATATAAAGTTAGTATACGCCCCGTTCTACTCTACGCGTTTCCAATATGGTTTACGATCTCTCCTTCGGTTGCTAAACAATTTGAAATTTTTGAAAGAAAAATATTACGTCTCTGTATAGATAGGAACTATGAATCTATGACTAAGCGATACTCTAATAAATTTATATACTCTCGTGCAAATGTAAATCCTTTGTGTAACTATGCCTTTTGTTTACTGAACAATTTTTTAAATAGACTTTCATTTCACGAAAATGACTCACTTTTAGATATATACAACTATCAAAAGACCCTTAATTGGTCATCTACGTACTACCTTTCTCCTATTGGTTTTGTTAATGAAAATATTAATTTAAACATAGATGTAAATTCCTCACTTTTGCCAGACTTTTTTCTTTTATCATCTCCCGGTACTCATCGTGGTTAAAATATTAATGTAACAATTTTATAAAATTGTTTATTTGTTTTATACTTAGTATTAAGGTCTAGTTTTAAGTATATTAGTTAATTATTTTTAAGTTATGAAAAGAGATTTACTCTCAAACCATCGTCAAAGTGCCGGGAGCAAGCACTGTTCTAAATATATATAATAAAAATAATAATAATCTCTTATTATCTTCAGCAAGAAGCGTATTTTACTCAAAATTGTAATTAGAATAATACTTATAATAGTTCTAAGTAATCTTTTGTTAATTTGATACCTTAAAAACAATATTTATACCGAAATTAATAGTCTCAATAAAACTTAACTTAACTTAACTTGCATACTTTGGAGAACGCATCAAAATTAATATTTATTTTAAATATATTTGAAATTATTTTTTAATAATTCCAAATGTAATTGAAATATTTTAAGTTAATAATAATTAGATTAGATTAATAACTAAATTAATTGAAAATTAATTAAAATACGACATATCTTAGAAAGCGAATTTTCCATAACGCATAGTTTTATTTTTCCAAGTTTCCACATAATACTCTGATATAAAATTTCACTATCACTGCACGTGTCTTAAAGTATACAAAGTTTTACGCATTTCTGACAGCACCTAAAAGTATGCTACACAAAAAAAAAGAAAAACTTTTCATGTTATAAAATATGAATTAATTTTCAGTAAAACTGTAGACACTTAAAAGTCAGCCTCCTATTTTATTTAGCGTGCTTTTAAAACCTACGCACTATTCTAAAATTCTAAGCAGCACGTCTTCTGTTGGTGACATACGTGATGGTGGTGCGCCTCAAAATTTACTTTTACTTTTTACAACAAAAGTTCCGCCAACGGCAATAACAAAAACATCTATATACGAAATAATGTAACTTAAACTTGCGCTTTCATTTTCACTTTAGTTGAAACTTTTACAAATCTTATACAACCACATAGCACCCCCCAAAAAGGTGGAAGAATTGA
The DNA here is from genome assembly GCA_951804985.1 of Dryomyza anilis. Taxonomy (NCBI): domain Eukaryota; kingdom Metazoa; phylum Arthropoda; class Insecta; order Diptera; family Dryomyzidae; genus Dryomyza; species Dryomyza anilis. The sequence continues at coordinate 26,963,196 of OX638131.1, forward strand.
AAATAAGTTCAGCAACATTGAAAATTTTCCAAAAATACACTAAAAAAAACAAGAAGAAAATATTACAAAAAAAAAACTAACATCTAAGACAGCTGCTATGGGTTAACATTATACATGCCACCCTAGATTCTTTGAAAAACTTATTAACCAACCATCCACCCACCAACGATAGCTGGCATTAGATATTCTTCTGTTATATATACCTACCATCCTATACACCTAAATTTAGACACCGTCATTCTTAACATTTTTTGCTAAAAGTTGCTCTACTTTTGCGGATGCTGCTTGCCTGTCTGCCTCGCCTGCTTTTTGCCTGCCTTTCTCAACCTAATACTGCCTGTCACTCAGCCCGCCTTTGCACCAAACCGCTAACAAATCCTCCCGTTTCCATTGCCGCCATCTTGTCTCGTTATTAACTCCCAGAGCAATACAACACGCAACACTCTTTGTCACTTTGACATTTTACACGAGCGCGCGCTCACTTTGTAATTCAATCGTAAACCAAGCAGCAGAATAAGACAAAAAACAACAAAGAAGTACGAAAAATAGAGAAATACTTTGGGAAAAAATGCGCCCGAAAATAAGTTTCAGCATCTTGGGGGGGCGGTCGTCGCAAACCGCATAATACAACTAAAATCAGCACAAAACCAAAAGGTAAATGTAGCAGTGAAAAGGAAGGTGGGGTGAATACTACTTTATTTGGTTGCATGTCATCTTTTACGTTGTTTTCTTCTTCTTCTATTTCGCAGTCTTGGCGTAAATTTTGAAATGTTGGTTACATTTTAGATTGGGTTGGCGTGGATTGTGTTGTAGACGACGCATCTTTTATTTATGTGTGGGGTTTTTGAAATTGCAAGTAGTTTGGTTTTAGGGGGTTGCGGTTTTTGTTATTTTATTCTGGTAGATAGTAGCACTTTCACTATGACATTGCAATATTCTTTTATCACTTATTTACTTTCACTACATGGCCATGGCAAATTTAGCAGAGAGCATTTGTTAAAGAAAGAAGTTGACAACATTGCATGAGTGCAGAGAAAACGTGAAGAACAAATTAAATATTGTACTCACAGAAATATCCTCTTTTGGCATGAGGTTGGAAGAATGAAAAAGTTAGTTGTACCAACTAACTTCATTCGGTTAAATCGAATGGTTTAAAATTTGCTGACAGAACTGCCTTATTGAAATATTAGTCGATACACACTCATAATGGTTCAAATCTGTACTAAACTGTTCTAAAACACTTAGGAATTGGTTGCAGAACAAACTACAACTCTTTTGACAATAACAACCGACTAAGCGGTTGAGAGAACCGAATAAGTTGGTTGGGCAAAGAGTTGGTTGGCGCATCAAATCTCTATTCTGCGTGTGTATACGTTGTTGTTGGTAAAATTCATTAAATAGATTTCGATTCGATAGTTGAAATTTTCTGCAACATACTTTTAGGTATTAAAATAAAAATAAAAATGTCTTAAATTGCTGCATACTTTTAGGCATTGATAAACAGAAATTCACTGTCAATGTGTGAAAATGATTTAGTTAATAATTTATTTAATTTATGCACTAATAGTATTAATTTGTGCATACTTTTGAGTCGAATTTGGAAAGAATCTGATACTGCTGAAATTTTCTTATACTCTTTCGAACGTGCATATACTTTTATATAATATATTATATATATTATACTTTTTTATAATCCAAAATTGTTTAACTTTTAATTGTACTAAATTATTATTATAAAAGCAAATCTTTGCATACTTTTAGTAGAATTTTTAAAAGAAACTGTTTGAAGTCTTAGACTTTTTTTCAGTAACTAAAATTGTCAAATTGTATTGCAATAAATACATTTTTGAAGCATACTTTTAGGCATACAACAATGTTACATTCATTGCATACTTTTAGGCATTGAATATAAATATTTACTGCATACTTGGAGGTATTATCATAGTATAAGTTACTGTCATTTAAAGGTAAATGATTTCATTAAATAAATTAATTAATAATAGTAAAAACCATTGCATACTTGAAGTCGAATTTGAAATGAAAACGTTTTAAGCTAACTTTTTTGCACTTTTTTCATTATCTAAAATGGTTATTCATTGTTTTACACTATAAACAATTTTTGTAGCATACTTTTAGGCATTTAAAAAAAATATAAAAGTGCTGCATATTTTTAGGCATTCTTAAACAACAAGTTATTGGCAATTAGCTTAATGTTAAAGTAGATTTTCCAATTTTTTTTATATAAATTTTATCTTCAGAGGCTCGTCGCCTGATGCGCAACACTCACACCGCCTACCGCCAGACCACCCCATTTTGAAATATTGCGTTGACATTTTAATAACACTAATAGCAGTCGCCAACAACTTATTTTAATATCAAAGACATGCAGCTGAGTGATGTGATTATATGAACAATACTAACATAAAAAAAAGAAAATATATAAAAAAAAATCTTTCACAACACACTTAATGCACTTTATGGCAGACAAACAACACTGTCTTTGACAGGCTGCCGCCAGGACATAATTCGTACATATGCCCTCTTTTTTTTTGTTAATTTTTTGTTTCCTTCATCACAGAAGTCGTCTTTTGCATGTCCTTAGAACAACAATAACAATGATTGCACAAGAGTTACAGATGTGCAGATTTTGGTCAGGTTATAAACACAAAAAAAAAGAGAAAAAATGGCAAAAGATGCCATAACAAACGGAATGCATATGGCAGACATGCCATGCATAGCATACCAAACAAATATACTCCTAAAAAAACCACACTACCCATCCAAATCAATCAGCCAGAATTGGATAGAATCGAGTACAACCCAAACCAAGCAAAACTAAAACCACAATCCTGCCCCCCAATTAACCGCAGGAGACCAACTCAAAGCGCTGTTGCATAAATAAAACGGATCAACGCGAGCGCAGCGAAATCGTCGCAGAAAAATCAAAAGAAAACTCCGCTGACATGACAGACAGTCAGACAAAATGCTTATTCAATGCATATTGTAGGGTACTCTTATTCGAGAGCAGTAGGAAAAACAGCAGGACATCAAGAAGAAGTATGAGAATAGTCTGCATTTTTTCAAATACATAATCGTTAAATCGAAACATTTGAAAACTGAATGAAGAGCACCCAACAACCCACCAAGGATATGCATTTTAAATGTCAAAGATATTGTAGAATTCTGTAGAAAAACATTAGAAAAAAGAGACTGTTATATATAAACTCTTAGATCATAAGTATTGTGAATGATTATTGCAGCGTTTTGAAATTTTATCAAACAACGGACGAAGAAGAAAAAACATTTGTGGTAAAACCATATTTATAAGGTCACGAAGGTGGGTAAAGTATTTTGCATTTGTGAATTTGTTTTGAGACATGCCAGTCAAAAACAGAAACAATATGGTATTATTTCTTAATATACAGCAGTTAAAAATATTTTTAAAAGATGTCAAATTAAACAAAAACCTTATAACCAGAGCAAGTTTAAATAGGCACCAAAAGAAAAATTAGCAAATAGAAAAATTGGTACAAAAATAGGCAAAAAAAAAAAAGTTATTCTCTATTATTGGGTTTTTATGTTTCCCCTTCACAATCTTTTGCCTAAAAGACTTCTTTCTTTCTTTTGCCTAAAAGACTTCGATTTATATCATGTTCTTGTTTATTATGTCCGTTTTTTCATTCTTTAATTTTTTAAATGTCATTCTATCTTTTATTCTAATATATTTCTTTTTTCGTTATTTACTTTATTCTCTTTTTCTTTTTTTTGATGTCTTTACTTTCATTCTTTCATTATTTTTATTTCTTGCCTGATTTCTATCTTTATATAATTCATTCTATCTTTCAATTTTTTCGTTGTTCTTTTCATTTTTATTTTATTTGTCCTTTATTTAATTTTTTCTTTGGTTTTTAATTATTCTATTTTGTCTTATATAATTTGTTATTCAATTAGTTCCTTTCTTTGTGCTTTTGTTAATTCATTCTTTCTTTTGTTTTATGTTTTCCTTTTCCCTCATATAACCTATAACTTCTCAAAACAAGAAAGTGCAATTTCTTGTTAACTCTTCTTATCTCTTACCATATGATGTCTCCTTCTCTGTCATCTTCCTATGACAACTTTGACAGCTCACAATTTCGAATGCTCGTCACATCATCACAGGGTACAATTTGAGCTGTCATTTCAGAATTCAAAAGCAAATAAAATTTACACTCGCGCAACATTTCTGATTGCTTAACTTTTAAAAACAATTTTGCAACAAATGTCGAGCAAGTAGAAGAAAGAAGGCTGCTAATAAAAAAATCAAAACAAAAAAAACAAAATGGCGGCAAAACATTACAACATGTCGTCTGTTACCTTTTTGACATTTGATTGAGATTTGTTATCGTCATCAATGCATCAATGATTCAGAAACACATACGCAGTACGACGCGCGGTATGCTTATTTCCGACTCTTGGTCGAAATGGAAGAACGGATGGACGGACAATCGGCCAGGCCGGCTTCCTTCATTGTATGCAGCAACACCACGCATTGTGCGCGCCATCTGGTTGTCATTTGACATTTTAAGCATTTTGTGCGAACGTCTGACATCGTCGTCTGCTGCTGCTTCGGCTTTGTTTTTGCAATAAACTTTGTTGCTCTCTAGTGTTTGACAGTCGCAGCAGTAGGAGTGACATTTGAATTCGCGCGGCTCTATTTTTTTTTCACCGTTGATTTTTGCAGCTAAAGAGAGAGGACGACGCAATTGTTTGACAGTTGGCTGCCCTGGTCGACAGACATGATGTACGCGCCGCCGACCGGCCGCACATTGCGATAAGCAAACTGTGTACGTAGTATGTGTTTGCAGGTGATTGTGAGTTGTAGCGGTAAAGTGAGTGACACACGGTTGCAAAAATCGGAAGATGCGAATAGTAGGAGGGAGTAGAATTCTTTTGTGGGTAGCAAAACAAGAATATTGACAATATTTGTCGCGCGCGTTCACTTGCGATGTAGGTGGGCGTGATGAATATTTACTGCATGTTGTATGTGACAACAATTTTTTTTGCTCTGTTTTGATTGTTGTTGTTGCTACTATTTAATGCTGACTACAGGTATTTTTTGACAAAATATTTAGGGTATGGTCATTTTTTTTGAACCTCCCTGACGTATAACGAGTTCAAAATTAATGGTTTTTATTTCGCGTAAACTTGAGGCATGACTTTTGGAAACCATTACTGATATTTTTTTTCTGTAACATATAGTAGGAGTGATTTTTAAGCTCTATAAAGGTTGTTTAAGCCTTTATTAAGTCTAGAACAAATTAATAGAATATATAAATAAATTAAAAGGTCAGAGGATAGCTGATTGGATCACATTTCAAATTTGAAAAAATTAATTGTACAAATCAGTTTTTCAAATAAAACACATATGTTTATCATGCACTAAAAAAAAATTCTGATTGGTAATATAGATAGATCTACTTTTTAAAATAAGTGAAAATTATTATTTCACATTGTGAAGGCATTTTTATTCTCCGCCTTGACTATAACCTATTAAAGGTTACAATTTCACATGGGAAATTTGGAAGCTTCAACCTTCGAAATGTCCCATGTGATATATTTTTCTTTTCCTTGCTGTTTAAGTTTATTCTTAATAGTTGTATTCATATTATTTTATAATATAATTCTTTTTCTTTTAGGTAAGTCTTCTTCTTAGATGTACCAATAATTTTCCAAAAGCCAAAAACCGCCGGTAAGTTCATTCAACTACTAAAAATCTTTCAGAAAATCCCATTCAATTAAAATGCAGTTTCCCTTCACACAAATAAAAAAATTAAACCAAAATCACATTTTAAACTGCGGTTAAATTATTTTTTCCCAAGCTTAGTCTAAAATACAAACTTTTTTTTTGTTATAAAGATGTGTTATAGCCTTTACCATCCCCCCTCGAGACCTGTTTAATAAACGCACTCAAGAGTGACGCATAGACTGTTGTCGCATGTAACATGAGACTAGTTTCCGTGTTGCTGCAACATCGTGTGACATGTAGAGCAATAGAAAAAGTTTTTTGTAATAAGTTGTAGTAGAAGAAACAGCTAAACAAAGCAGAAGACTAAAAATTGTGCGTGTTTCTATTTTATTTTACAATTCTTGTAATTATTTTAGACACAATCATTAGTGTTGCAGCGTCAAAACATCCGCAAGATGTCAGTCAGTGTGCCCGGCAGTTAGCAACACTGCATAATAATTATGTTTGAGCTGCACAATGTTTCACGATTTCTTAGAACATAAAAACTGTGTTTGGTTTTGGACCATGTTCGCTTTTCTAACTCAACAACGAACTAACGGTAACTGAGTTGTACATTGTACACAGCTTGCATTTGTTGTATTTACTACTTCCGGTCGTTCGCATAACGTGTTAGATGTTGTGATTAAAATAATTTGTTGGAGAAAATGTCAAAATAATGATATATAAAATTTTGTAATTTAATATTATTAATTTAAAAATATATTAATAAATTTAAAAGAAAAATAAATAGATCAATAAATACTTTTAATTAAAAATATTTAAAATTTCACGACAAATTATAGGAAATACAAAATTTTATGTTATCAAGTGGAAAAAAATAATGTTCTTTATGTAATCAAGTTGAGAAAAAAGAAATTCTCAAGTATTTAGTACACTTGTTGTTATTTAGTTGAGAAAAATAAAATTCTCAAGTATTATATATATAATTATATATATATAATTGGAAAATGTATTTATAATTTACATTTTATGTACAATTTAAAATAAATTGAATAAATTAAAAATATATTTTTCATACAATTTTAACACAACGAATGAAGGACTTTTTTGTATATATTCACGATTTTACTATGATTTTCCGATGGGCTTGAAGATTCTTATAAAGACCTCATACTCCGCTTTTCGATATTGCCTAAAGTTTTTGAATTATTACGTAAAACAAATAAATGGAAATTCTCGTATTTTCCATATATTTTGGACTTTCGACATTTTTACTTGAGTTTCCTATCTAATTTCTTTGAAACTGTATCTAGAATACTTCAAATAATATTATAAAATAAACCTAAATAAATTCGAGTGTATCTTATAAAAGTTATGAACCGTCATAACTGAGTTCCTATCTTGAGGTTGATTATAAGCTTGAGATCAGTGTTGGAATTCTACTCCGATTGCAGCAAATGTACTTCATTTGTATTTTTAAAATCTACTTCTCTACTCCGGTATTAGCATTTTCTACTCATTCTCATAATTTTCTACTTCCTTTTCTACTCATTCTCATTCTACTCCCTTTTAAAAAAAATTGTTTTTTTTTTTTAATTTGAGGAGAAAAATTTCTTAGCGTTACTAATAAAATATCAATATTATATTTTTCCATTTAATTTTTCCTTTTTATTATCGATTGGCCCATTCAATAAAATGCACTTAAAATGTTTTTAATACCAGACAAGTGCTGGTGTCGATCGGTTGAACTTATGCAAAGTAGATTTAAGTAGTATCATACAGTTAACTACTTTAAATACTTTCAATTCATATTAGCCTAACTGCACTAGGCAGGTTTTTACTTGGAACTCATTATATTTTTGTAATATTCGAATAGACTTAGGTACAGTTTTTCAGTGGTAGTTGAACTCCATTAGTAGTTTAAACTTAGTTTAAACTTAGAATCGTGTTTTACAGTGAATTTTAAACGTAGTTTAAACTTAGTTTAACCCACCGATGTCGGAGAGTTTAAACTACGTTTAACTGATCTGAATGAAACTTAAACTTCCACTGAAAAACTGCTCAAATAGTTAAACTACGTGAGACGTTTAAGTAAACGTAGTTTAAACTAAATTTAAACCGCTGAAAAACTGGATCTTAGTATTTTTAAACATTTGAATAAAAATTCTATATAAATTTAGAAGATAAAGAGTTATAGTTTCCAAACTTTGATGGCTCTTAATTTTTAGGTTAGCATTTTATGGAATGGGAGGGTTGATAGTTCTCATCATTTTAAATATTGAAGTTCTCATCTTTTGATACAAATATTGACCTCAACGACTAATTTACATTTTTTTTAAACCAGTTATTGAACTTCTACAAAAGGCCCCACACGCATTCGCATTCATTATCAACTCCTACCCCACTCGAAACCATTTAGATATTTTATTGCCTATCCTTTAAAAAGTTGGCTTTTGAAACGTTTAAGCAAATTGCATCAGCAGTACAACAATTGCAACAACAAATGAAAAAAAAGAGTAACGTTAACTTCATTAACGCTGATCAACTTGACAGGGTTAACAAAACATTTCTTTCGAGGTTTCGTTTGCATTGCTCATACCAGAGAAATCAACTCAACTGTCAAACGGAGGCTGCCTGCTACTGTCGCGATAAGCCGACATTTTGTTTTATTTCGATTTCTAAATGTTTTCTATTTTTTGTGATTTTTAATTTTTATTTTTTCAATGCGAAAATTTCGTTTTACAAACTTGATTAAGATTGAAATGTAAAACTGAAAACGTTTTACACAATTATTGCTTCACAAACGCAGCAGACGCAAAAAACAAAACTACAGGACAGAGTTGTAGAAAGGACTGAGTAGTAGTAGAAGTAGAAGAAAAAGGGGTACTGAGTATAAATGAATGAATGGCAATGCCAATGCCAATGACTGACTGCTTAATCGAACACCAAAAGCCACTCATTCACTCATATAGGAAAAAATGGAACAAAAGTTAAGATATAGGAAGAGTTTTTTGAATAGAAGGGGGGTTTATTTTGAATAGGTTCGATGGTTGATGGCAACATTGTTTTGTTTTTAGAAATTCCCGCAGCATAGACTGATTTGATTCTTTTACATATCGTATGTTGTCGTTTTTGTTTAACGATTCAGTCGAGTGCATAACTTACAATAACGCAAAAATAAATTCTACAGAAATACCCGCATTTTTTACACCCAAGAATGGGGAAAATAGGGTTTTTTTAGACGCATTCTGTGTGCGCGCGCCTCACAATTTTGTCTGGACAAAGTCGGACGTTAGGCAATGATGTATGAAAAGCTGCCTGCCAGTCAGTCATTCATTCAGTACGTCCGTCACTCACTCAATCAGCAATAGTTGGTACGTTCGTCATATGGCGCAAATGTTTGTTTTAATGGTATGATATCGAAAAATCGAACGAACCCCTGTTTGATATACGTAACGCATACGATATATGAGAAATCTATGAAAATTGCTTTTTTGGAGTTTGTCTTTTTTTGTTTTACAATTGCAAATCCAATGATGTGCGCTTCGACGAATTTGACAGATCTACACATTTTTAAAATTTTATTTTTACTTTTTAAGTCTTTCTTTATACATTTACATTGGCTGTATTGATATCCATTGGTAGGCTCATCAGCAGCTACCATTTTAGCCTGCAAGCTGAAGAACACTGTAAACATTTCAACATTTTGACTATTTGCATCAATATTTTCATTGTAATCAATGAGTAACATTAAAAAAAGATGTAAAAGTTCAGAATTATGATTGAAGACAACAGCAAATATAGGGAGGCATATTCTGGAATTTCGGATTACTTTAAAATTCAAAATTTTATTGAATTTGAATGAATTGAACTCAATAGAAATATACAATATAAAATAAACAAATTTTAAAGGTCAGACAATTATTCATTCTAAAGAATTCCAAATTCTAAAGAATTCCAAATAATGTAAAAATAGTGTAATAATTATACAGCAAATAAAGAACTTTATTTATTCCGATGGACTTCAGGATTTTCATTAGAACCTCCGTTGGAATGATCACATATTTGATGTGTCGAAAGAAGCGGCCAAGTGCATCGGTTTTCTAAAATGGCGTAAGACATACTTCACTGCTGCTGACTTACGCACTGTTTACACTAACTATATTCGTCCTAAGATGGAATACAATTCGCACATTTTTTTTGATATCGTCACTATCATGCCAAAGGGGCGAATCTTTTCATTTTATTGCCATAGCTTTTTAATGCTACAAGATAAAATAGTAGTGTGAAAGCATTTATTGTTCGTATTTAAAGCATTTATCGATCTGCATCATTAATTAAAAATAATTTGCTTAAAATTTTTTCCTGCAAATAACAAATGACTATTTAATGTTTGGTAAAATATTTTTAATTAATGATGCACATCGATAGGTGCTTTAAAAACAAACAATAAATGATTTTACAGCACTATTTTATCTCTTATCGATAAAAAGTTATGGTGAGAAAACGAAAAGATTCGCCCTTTTGGCATGAAAAGTTTTTCAATTTTTCAAATTCGCCCTTTTGGTTTTTTCTTTTGTGGCTAAAAATATTATACAAAATGACACGCGATTTTGGCACAGTATACTGGAGGAAAAACTACATTAAAAAAATATGTCAAAAATTGCACATTCGCCCCTTTGGCATGATAGTGACGAAATTACCTAAAATTTTGGATTTAGTAATTAAAACAAATAAATGGAAATTCTCTTGTTTTTTTTCATATAATTTGGACTTTGACTTTATACAGACTAGAGTATTAATGGATTTTATTTTTAATTCCATTGAGAATACTTAAATAAATAATTTCCAATAAACCTAATGAATTTGAAATGAATCGAACCAAAGTACTGACCAGTCAAATGCAAAAAAAATAAATTATAAAGAATTTTTTTGAATACAAAAATTGTACGGTTCTTGACAAAACCTTTAAAGTCTTTTGTCTAGAAATATTAAGGATACAAAAATCATATCTTTCTACTTTTGAATGCAAAATGTCGTTAACCCGTTTGTACCTCAAACACCTACCTTTCATTCATCGAATGTGTAAAACATGTGGTGCCACCCTTTTTTATATTTGATTTTTTGTTCGCTTGTTTTTCACTAGGCTCATACCTGCCGCCTCCTGTACATCACGTACCGCCCATCAATGGCACGCGAAAGGCATTAATATCGACAACGGCAAAAATTGAAAATTCATCTGGCAACGTGTGGCGCAACAATATTTTGGCGGCGAACACACACAGGTTGCTTGAATGTGCGTGTATAAGTAAAATAAAAAATATATATATTGTATAACTGAAAATATATATTGAGAAAAATGCTGGCAGTAATAATAATAGCTAGCTGACCATACCATACAACCCAACCCATTATGGGCGAAAATTTTGTTCTCTTTTATTTTTGAGGATCCCTTTTATTTCTAAGGAGAGACGACTTTACTCTAATGAATTGTTCTGCGTAAAACTGGGTACAAGAAAAATCACCTTCACATTTTTTCAATATTTGGGGAAAGCATAAAAATGGTTGTACCTACCCGAAAAAATCAACCTCTAATAAATTCAAAAATATAACGCGACACTCGAACGCACATGTGTGTGTAATTTTGTCATGGTTGGCAACACTGTCGAAAAAAAATTATATTAATATGCGTTGGGAAAATAAAATAGCGTTCTATACGCATAAAATGTACCTATACAACAAAAAAAATTTACCCGCGATGCTTTTACTCTGTGCCACCCAACATTAATTTCCTTCACTTTTATTGTTGACTAAAGCAAAATGCATTTCTGTGCTGCGCAGTGCCAAATCCTTTGTTGAAAATACTTGGAAAAAAAAGAATCGCATCCTTTATTCTTACGCGCGGTAATTAAAAAATATGCGTATTTTTTATACGAGTTTACAGAACTTTGTACTTGAAAAAAAAAAAAAACTCATTTTCATTACTTTGTAGACTGACACTTGTGCATAAATTAAAATTTATGAAATTTATTAGCTTTTGAAACATTGTTTGTGTTTATGTTTATTAAAAAAATAAAATTTACGTATTTTCTTTTATAGAAAATACTTTTTAACTGAATATAAAGCAATTTAAACTGAACAACTCACTAAGATCCATAGAAGTTTGTGAAACATATGATTGTTTTTTTAGAAAGGGCTCTAACGGCAATTAATATTTTTTTTATATATCGATGCTTCTTACGAAAACTAACACGTTTCAAATTTTTGTATGGAAATTATCATTTAAAACGTGCTAGTTTTCGTAAGACGCGTCGATATCTCCTTTGTACCTCAAACAACATTTGTTTTGTATTTCACTTCATTACAAAAATTACGTAAACAATTTTGTAAAAATATCGGGTATTAAAAATTCTTACAATATGTTCTCATTACTAATTTGATATACTTAGTATCAATTTTTAGGTAAAAATTTCTTCGTTGTACAAGACAATTTGAAGAAGTTAATTTTTTATAATTTCTATAATAGGTTTAGAAAGGTTTGTACAAGGCAATCTGAAAAAACATTTTTTTATAATTTCTTTAATTGGTTTACAAAAAATGATATATATCAGACAATATCGGATCGTGCTAATATATATCAACTGAACTATTATATCTCAAACAGATCAAACGGATATCTTTATCATTTATAGAACTCGTTCATACAAAAAGTAATCAGGTTTCGAATAAAATAAAATCTATTTACAACGATAGCTCAAGGTTAGTGCGTTGGACTGCGAGCCGAAAGGTCCCCGGTTCAAGCCTGGGGCTAACAACATCTTTTCATAGAGACATTTGTCTATACCGATTATTGGCATCATTATTTAAAGATATTTTGCCAAATATTAATTTGTTATTTGCAGGAAAAATGTTTGACAATCTATCGATTGGCATCATTATTTAAAGGTATTTTGCCAAACAATAATTTGTCATTTGTTATTTGCAGCAAAAATGTTTGGCAACATTTTTTAAATAATGATGCAAATCGATAGGTGCTTTAAAAACAAACAATTTCTTTACATCACCATTTTATCTGGCACCAATAAAGAGTTATAGGAAAAAACGAAAAGATTCGCCCTTTTGGCATGACACGATTTTCAATTTTTCCAATTTCTACGACTTTTTGCTATAACTCTTTATTGGTGCAAGATTAAATAGTGGTGTAAAGGTATTAGTTGATTGATTTCAAAGCAACTATCGATTGGCATCATTATCAAATTGCCAAACATTTTTTGCAAATGATAAAAATTAAAAAAATGATGCCGATCGATAGGTGCTTTAAAAACAAACAATTAATGCCTCTACACCACTATTTTATCTTATACCAATAAAAAGTTATGGCAAAAAAACGAAAAAATTCGCCCTTTTGGCATGGCAACATTTTTAATTTTTCGAATTCGCCCCTTTTGGTTTTGTTTTTTTGTTACTAGAAATATTCAACAAAGCCACACACGATTTTGGCACAGTATACCTTGAGGAAAAACTACACTCAAAAATGTAAAAAAACGCAAATGTCAAAAATTACACATTCGCCCCTTTGGCATGATAGTGACGTTATGAAATGAAAATATAGAAAAACTGAAATTTATGAAAATGGTGTTTAAGATTATTTAAGACTATTTGGAGTATAGTATTTCAATGCGTTCTAACAATAATCGACATGTTTAGTACAAATTTACCTGGTCTGGTGACTGGTCGTAATATGACAAAGAAAAAATTCCCGATCATAGCCCTATAATTATTATAACTCGGAATAGAACAAATTGTAGCATTATAGAAGTGAAAAAATATTTTCAGAAGAATTGCATAAGTCCTATGTGATAAGATAGATAGATAAATCCTAGTTTAAAACTTTAATTATAAACTGAATTTATAGAAATGTTTGCTCACATTTTTATATAAGACTTTGGAATATAAAATGGTATGTCATACAATCCCATACTATAGAATATGTCATAAAGGTATTATATATGAGTGCTGCTCTGCCCGTGAGTTTGTGCGTTTATTCATGTGTACGTATCATGCATAATGAACGGCTGAACGATACCCCGAACTTATTTTTTGTTTCTTCTTTCTATTATACATGGGTAGACTTTTGAGTTTGGGAATTGTGCGGGAAGATGGACTATGGGTGAGGTATTTGTTGTTTTACTATGGACGGCATCATAGGCCATAGGTACGATTGCGGGTACGCAGACAATTACAACAATTACAACAACAACAACACAAAAAATAGCAACAACTACAAATGACAGTCGTCGACTGTTACTGCTGCTGAGGAAGCCTCAATTGTTGGATTTTATTATTTGAACCAGGCTTAAAACCAAAAAAAAAAAACAGCAAAACGAAAAAAGAAAAAACGTTACCATTCGCGCTGTTGATTGACGTGCCTTTTATTGATGTTCTTGATTGGTTTTTACCTGTATGTAGTAGGAATGCTAAAATTTGATGGTAGCAGGACTATTTTCGAACTGGACTGTGAGTGATTTTCAGCTATGGACTTTGGGTGCTTTTTGTGCAATATATACGGGGAGAGGGTACTGAACTATAGAAGAAAGAAGCCTTACGTTTGCTGTGATGTACTATAGTGTATAATGTTGTTGTAGAAACTATGAATGGTTGAAAGCCATGAACAAGGACGCGTTGTGTAAAATGGAATGAGAAGCCAACCAATCCATCAGAGTTCAATATTGGTGCGTAAAGTATTACGTTGTGAAACATTGAAATTGTAGTGAAGTTTTTTTTTTATTTCTTACAATTCTAGATAGGTTTTTGACATTGCGAGGCAATGGCAACACTTCTCGCTGTAACTCGTAATGCATTGCCAACTATTTGTGCTGTTGGCAACACTGGCAGCTGCTTGCACGTCGAACTGATGAATTGGTTTGAATTTGTATTCATTTCTAGGATATATTTTTTAAAATTTTTCTTGCTGAATTTTTGGACGGAATCCATTTTTGCGCATATTTTTGCGTTGTTTGCGTTTTTAATTAAGAACGCGACGTACGGCCGACGACGCAAATAACGACGACGACGAGAATGAGGAGGAGAAGGATAACGATGAACGAACGAACGAACGAACGACGAATATTTGTCGAGCCCACTGAGGCGGCAGTGCGTTGTTGAAACAATAATAAAAACAAGGCAATTTTTTTTTTTTTGAAAATATGAAGAAGCACTTTTGTGCCAAAGGATTCAGTATCGACAAAAATACATACGACTGAGTTTAACTTTATCGTAATTGCATATCTTGACGCAAAAACCAACAGTAGTCAGTCAGTCACTGTCCGTCCGTCAGTCATTCTGAAAGCAAGCACAAGAACGAGAAACAGACGGACAACGAAACAAACAAACAAACTAATCAAAAGTCTGCAATCGTGTACTGTAGTTGGTCGTTCGGTCGATTGTCGTTGCCACCTTTTTGTCGGTGATGCCATCCATTTCCGTTTCCGTGGGATCTACTGCCGTTGTTGTTGTTGTTGTTGTTGTAATTTGTGTTTGTTGATGGATTGATTGATATGAATTCGAGGCTCAGCTCAGCGCATCTCCCCCATCGTCACAGAGCCTTGACACGCGCTAATACTTTAATCCAATGAAAACAACCAGTAACAATTAAAGGAGTCAAAAAGCATAAAAAAAACACACAAAATTGTAAATAAAAAAGCAAGTATTGCAAATTTTCAAAACCATCGAAACATTAACGACTTAATTGCATGTTTGTTGAGCATTTTGTGCGCGCAAAATTTTGTTTTGGGTAATTTTCCTGAGTTGTTTTTTTTAGTTCTTTTTATATGGAAGAGTTTCTTTTTTTGTGAATTTTGATTTATTTATAGTTTTGTGTTGTTCTTGATTCTTATCTAAATTCGTGTTAATCCAGGAAATGCAATAGACTTGTACAAAATGTTGCCTGCTTTTGAGCGCGGAAGCATTAAAAATGGATACAATGTACATAGAAAAAAATGTACATCATTTTGATGAATTCTGTTCTTCAAGCCATGATTCATTGTATTGAATAATCATTCATAATATTAATAATTAATGACATCAATGTTATGAATGCGATCAGAACTGTTGAAAAAGTTTTCTTCACTATGATGAATTGTATGTGAAGAATATGTTTCATCATATTAATGAACAAAAACATAAAATACAACATATTTTACTTCATATTGAAAAATGATGTTCATCAAACTAAATTTCAATCAAAATATTTACTTTTCGTTCATTTTTTGCCGATACTTCTCAGTTCTCAAGTAGTTCTTATATGTTATTTCTTATATAATGCCTGCTCGACATGCGTAAATTAGTAAAATGTTAGTAAAATTTCGTTGTAGAATATATATCTGTCAATTTTGTTACCACATGATAAAAAAAAAAAAATTCAAAACTAAATTTTTTTCGGAAATTTTTTTTTCGAACATTTTTTTTTCGGATAATTTTTTTTTTTTTTAAATAAAATTTTTACAAACACTTTTTAAGAATTATTTTTTTTTTTAAATTCGCTCTATGTTTTAAAATTAATTTTCGATCGACATTTTAATATTTGCAGTCAATTTTATTTTTAATTGAAATACGTTTTTTTTTTTTGATAGCTCAAAATTTTTTCTGGAACAAGAATTCATGTCTTGGAAATGCCTTAAAGCATTCTCGCACTAATTTCGAGAAAAAATTTGATCTCGTATAGCATTTCTCTATACCATTACCGAATGTAATTCAGAAATATTCAATTTATATTCAAAATACATCAATTGTAATTCAGAAATTGAAAAGACATCAATTGTAATGAACTTCCATTTGAAATTTAAAAGACATCATTTGTAATTCAGAAATTCCATTTTAAATTCAAAAGACATCAATTGTAATTCAGAAATTAATTTCAAATTCAAAAACATCAATTGTAATTCAGAAATTTCTTATGAAATTCAAAAGACATCAATTTTAATTCAGTAATTCTATTTGAAGTTCAAAAGGCATCAATTGTAATTCAGAAATTCCATTTGAAATTTAACACACATCAATTGTAATTCAGAAATTCCATTTGAAATTCAAAAGACATCAATTGTAATTCAGAAATTCTATTTGAAGTTAAAAACGTATCAATTATAATTCAGAAATTCCATTTGAAATTCAAAGGACATCAATTGTAATTCAGAAATTTCATTTGAACTTCAAAAGACATCAATTGTAATTCAGAAATTCTATTTGAAATTCAACACAAATCAATTGTAATTAGAAATTCCATTTGCAGTTAAAAACGTATCAATTATAATTCAGAAATTCCATTTGAAATTCAAAAGACATCAATTGTAATTAAGAAATTCCATTTGAAATTCAGAAGACATCAATTGTAATTCAGAAATTCCATTTGAAATTCAAAAGACGTCAATTGTAATTCAGAAATTCCATTTGAAATTCAAAAGACATCAATTGTAATTCAGAAATTCCATTTGAAATTCAAAAGACGTCAATTGTAATTCAGAAATTCCATTTGAAATTCAAAAGACATCAATTGTAATTCAGAAATTCCATTTGAAATTCAAAAGACGTCAATTGTAATTCAGAAATTCTATTTGAAGTTAAAAACGTATCAATTATAATTCAGAAATTCCATTTGAAATTCAAAAGACATCAATTGTAATTCAGAAATTTCATTTGAACTTCAAAAGACATCAATTGTAATTCAAAAATTGTATTTGAAATTCAACACAAATCAATTGGAATTAGAAATTCCATTTGAAGTTAAAAACGTATCAATTATAATTCAGAAATTCCATTTGAAATTCAAAAGACATCAATTGTAATTGAGAAATTCCATTTGAAATTCAACACACATCAATTGTAATTCAGAAATTCTATTTGAAATTCAAAAGGCATCAATTGCTATTTATAACATTTTATTTAGAATTCAGAAAATATCAATTAAAATTCATAACATTCAATTTGGAATTCAGAAAATACCAATTGAAATTCACAACTTTCCATTTGGAATTCAGGATATTTTGATTTAATATTTTCTAAATTACAATTGAAATATTTCTTATTTCAAATGTAATTTCTAAATTACACACAAAAAATGTTACCAAAAATTTCATCAACTACCTGGATTCATAATATTGATGAATTCATTCATTGAATTAAAATCGTATTTTTTAAATGTTCTTCATTTTCAATATTTTTTAACATCAAATTTCAAACACAAATTTGTCTCCATTTACACATTTATGTATATATAATTCTTAAAAGATTTATAATATATAAATGCTAATTATCTCAAGCCTCCATTTCATCCATTTCATTAATGAAAAAATGAACATCATATTGATGAATTTTTGTCATCAAACCATATTTTAAATATCATAAATCTTATAGGAATTAAAAATACGTAAATGTGTAAGTGAAGACCAATTTTTGTATGAAATTTAATGATATAAAAAATATTAAAAATGAAAAACACTGAAAAAAATACGATTTTAGTTCAATAAATGAAATCATCATGCTGGTAGTTGGAGAATTTTTTGTTACAATTGAAAGGATTGAATTTTTAAATATTTCTGAATTACATTTGTAAATGATGTAGTAAAATCGTTTATCTATTCTAATAATATCCAATATCCATCTATTCTAATAATATCGTTTATCAGATTATTTGTATATGCTGTTTTGGTCTGTATGGGATAGAGTACAAAAAAAACGTTTACTCCATTATTTTCCACGGACGTTTCTTCGATGGCCCTTTTCCAAATTCTTCTGGTAAACATTTTATTGGATTCTTTTATTACTACATTAATTACAACATCATTTTGCACTATTACAAACAATTACAGAACAAATATATGATTTAAAAAGAAAGTACGACGTCAAAACAAAATGCAATCGTTTCTAATAAGAACTAAAAATCATCGGGATAGGTAGAAATATTTGAAAAATATTAAATATTTGTATACAAAACTTGTTGAAAAGTATTTAATATCAACATAATATTAACTTTTCTGAGGTTGTATAAACTTTAAATCATATTTGCAAAAATTACACTGACTTACGCTCAATGTCAAAGGTAAGTCCACAGTCCATAACATGGAATTTCAATAGATGTTTCATTATTATAATAGAACACATTTTTTACCTGTAACAAAAAAAAAAGAAATTTTCAATTAATAATAATATTACAAATAGGCAATACTTAGAACTAAAGGTAAAAAAAGTAATAGTAAAATAAAAAGGATTTTTTCAAAGGGTGGTGGGCGCAAAATACGCACTAACTACTGCATGCTTTCAGAGGGTGTTTTTGGGCAAAACGTTGCTCTGTGTGTTGACCCTAGTAAATGAAATGTTCGTAAATGTGGCAAAGGTGGCAAACAGGGTATGGACAAGGTAAAATAGAAATAGGCTTTACAAAAACAACAACAAATTTGAAAGGTTTCTTTTAGAGTGCGTTTCAAGTGCAAGACAAAGCCGCCTGACTGCCTGCCAGAAGGGAATGCTATATTGAGCCACCACCATACCAAGATAGTAACGCACAATAACCACCCACTGGGCGGTGGTGGTGGCGGCGGCTGTCAGAAAAGCTGACAGAAATACTGACAGTATTACAACAATTTTTGAAACAACAACAAATACTACTTACAAAGACCTTCTTCTACGTCTCCACTTCTCGTGCAAACAAATGGCCAACGACGGACGACTGAGTGTGTTTTTGTGCCAAGGAAAAGCATTAAACGTGCAGCAAAAGCAGCAGCAACGAACAACAGACAGGCACCATGTCAGGAAATCAATTTTCCTTTTTTTCCAATGCGTTGTTATAGGGCTTTTCTTCTTTTAGCTGTCAGAAAATGCACACGCACCACAGGCCTATATAGTATATATTGAAAAGCCCAAAAAAAAAAAAAATAACCAGCAAGAAGTCTCTTCTTACATAGCTCTGTATATAGTAAATAAGCTGAAAAGTGGGCCAAGTTGCCGCTGGGGGTTTGTGCGCTTTCAACTTTTGGTTTGGGGGTGGGTTTACTTGGAGTTGCTGCTTTTTGTGTGGTGTTTTCATTGCATAGGCTTTATAAAGTGCGTCTGTATTTGAGAGTGGGTCTATGTGTGTGTGTGTTGGATAATTCGACGTTCACATAGTTGCATTAAACGGGGTTTTATTATGTGACAAATGTGTTTTGTAGGTATCTATAAATGCATAGCTAGATATATAGAAACAGTTTTCTATATGCTCATAGAAATACATAGTCCAATGTTTTTTATTTTTTATTTTTTTGTTTTGGACAATATTCTCAATCATTTTGTTAAAACTTTTATGAATTTAATGCAGAAATTATATATACAGTTTTTGTTTAAATGCATTTATAATTCTCAGTTGATTTGGAGTTCAAAATGTATTTAAAACAATAAAAAATTCTACATTCCGTTAAAATTCTTCATAATGCAACTTTTAATTTTGAATTATTCGTTGAAATTGTGAAATGTAGTAAAATTTAATACATTGTTCGTTCAAATTGTGAAATGGAGTCAAATTTAATACATTGTTCGTTAAAATTCTTAATAGCGCAACTTTTAATTTCAAATTATTCGTTAAAATTATGAAATGTAGTAAAATTTAAAACATTGTTCGTTAAAAATTGTGAAATGTAGTAAAATATAATAAATTGTTCGTTAAAATTCTTCATAGCGCAACTTTTAATTTCAAATTATTCGTTACAATTATGAAATGTAGTAAAATTTAATAAACTGTTTGTTGAAATTGTGAAATGTAGTAAAATATAATACATTGTTCGTTAACATTCTTAATAGCTCAACTTTTAATTTCTAATTATTCGTTAAAATTATGAAATATAGTAAAATTTAATACATTGCTCGTTAAAATTGTGAAATGTAGTAAAATATAATAAATTGTTCGTTAAAATTCTTCATTGCGCAACTTTTAATTTCAAATTATTCGTTCAAATTATGAAATGTAGTAAAATTTAATACATTGCTCGTTAAAATTGTGAAATGTAGTAAAATATAATGCATTTTTCATTAAAATTCATCATAGCGCAACTTTTAATTTCAAATTATTCGTTAAAATTATGAAATGCAGTAAAATTTAATACATTGCTCGTTAAAATTGTGAAATGTAGTAAAATATAATGCATTGTTCGTTAAAATTCATCATAGCGCAACTTATAATTTCAAATAATTCGTTAAAATTATGAAATGTAATAAAATTTAACACATTGTTCCTTAAAATTCTTCACAATACATTTTATAATTTTTAATTATTCGTTAAAATTATGAAATGTAGTAAAAATTATAATTGTTTGTATTTCTTCTGAAAAAATGAAGTTTAAAATGCACATAAAAAGTGTGTTTATATTTATTTGGCTTGATTTTACTACAAAGTGTATTTGATAGTTGTTTTCTGTACTGTATTTTTATGTTTTCATTTTTTTAAGTCCTCACAGCAGGCGTACTACGAATGATAGCAGGTACAAATGAAACCCAAGCTAATATAAGAAATGCTTTGAATGCAAAGACAAAGAGTATTCTGCGAATATAATTCATATTTAGTGCAAATTAAAAGCAATACATAAATGTGATGCCTTTAGTTCGTCAGAAATGAAGATGATAAAGGTTGCAATACATAAATGTGAAGCCTTTAGTTCGTCAGAACTGAAGATGATAAAGGTTGCATACATAGTAATGCTTTCATCGTCAACATCCACAAAATATATTTTTTATACGCACTATAAATTTTTTTATTGGTTTTTAAATAAGAACAGCATGCATTCAAAATAATTGCTAATGTAGTACTATTTTGAAATATTTATGAAATTTAAATAATTGTAGATTGTAGTAAAAAAGTGAATATTTTAAATTTCTCATTTAACTTTGAAATTCAAAATATAGTAAAAATTAATGCAGATGTAGTAATTTTTTCGTGGAACGCTAAAAAAATCAGTTATACGCACGGAATGTATTAAAAAAGTCCATATGTATATTATTACAAAGTTAAATAAATACAATAAAAATAAACACTGAATTAATATTATTTTCTGAGACGTTTAAATAAATCAATACAAAATGTAGTTAATTTAAATACAAATGCTTTAATATAAAGTGTACAGAATGTAGTAAATGTTTGGAATTATTTTACCTACTAAATTAATTACATCAATTCAGTAAAAATAAATATATTTGCCCTTTTATTTTTTTACATAAAATATGTTTTTCTTTTTAATTATTGTTATTAATATTTTTTATATTTATAATTGTTATTGTTTTATTCTATATTTTAAATGTTAGTTATTATATATTGTACAATGTAGTTTATTGCAAAATTTTAGTTTTGTTTATATTTTTATTTTGTTATTTTATTATTTTATATTTTTATATTTTTCAATTTTTATATTTTTTTATTTTTATATTTTTATATTTTTATATTTTTATATTTTTATATTTTTATATTTTTATATTTTTATATTTTTATATTTTTATATTTTTATATTTTTATATTTTTATATTTTTATATTTTTATATTTTTATATTTTTATATTTTTATATTTTTATATTTTTATATTTTTATATTTTTATATTTTTATATTTTTATATTTTTATATTTTTATATTTTTATATTTTTATATTTTTATATTTTTATATTTTTATATTTTTATATTTTTATATTTTTATATTTTTATATTTTTATATTTTTATATTTTTATATTTTTATATTTTTATATTTTTATATTTTTATATTTTTATATTTTTATATTTTTATATTTTTATATTTTTATATTTTTATATTTTTATATTTTTATATTTTTATATTTTTATATTTTTATATTTTTATATTTTTATATTTTTATATTTTTATATTTTTATATTTTTATATTTTTATATTTTTATATTTTTATATTTTTATATTTTTATATTTTTATATTTTTATATTTTTATATTTTTATATTTTTATATTTTTATATTTTTATATTTTTATATTTTTATATTTTTATATTTTTATATTTTTATATTTTTATATTTTTATATTTTTATATTTTTATATTTTTATATTTTTATATTTTTATATTTTTATATTTTTATATTTTTCAATTTTTATATTTTTCAATTTTTATATTTTTATAGTTTTTTTTTTATATTTTTACATTTTTATATCTAAATTTAAAAGTTCAACCCCCATCTTCTAGTCTGCCCAAAAGCAATGACCGCTGACTCACTACAAAGTTTGCAACGCATGATGTAGTTTTTCATTGTCAGGACACACGCGCCTAAATTCCAGATACGAACCACAACCGAACCCCCAAACCAGCCCCCCATGACCAAAGCAATGACGATGACGACGAAGAGGCAATTGACGCCAATGCGGTAACTACAGCTGCATGCAACAGCAACAACAACAACAAAAAAAAATTCTTAAGGCGATTTTCTCAAAACACATTATATACTCTATAGTAAATATATACAATAAATATATACAACAACAACTACCGAAAACAGCCTTAAGAAAAACACTTCATGTCACGCACAGTTGCTGCCTTTAGATGTCTTTCGATGCCTTTAAAAAAAACGCATTTTGCAAAAAATTCCACCCAAAAATACTGGGCCTACTCGCCACAGCAGTAGAAGAAACAAACTAAAGAGGCAACAAAAAAACGCAGTCGACGTATAAAATGCTGTCAAGAGCAACACGAAGGGCGCCTGCCACCCAACGCATTTACCACCCCCCAATGCATGTTGAAACGAAGACGAAAAAGACGACGACACAACCGAATACATTTGCAGTGACGTCAGCAGCATTTTCTTGGGTGGGAGCGAATTGGGCGGTGTGTAATGCATGCCCAAAAAATCATCAAACCCGAAATTTGCCCACTACCATCCACCCGCCTCAAGTGAATCGGGCGCCAGCTGCACAAGTTCAGAGAGTTGAAAAAGAGGAAGAGAGAAAAAAGAGAATGAGCGCAAATATGGCCAATATTTAGAAAAGTTCTTGGAATCGAATCTATAAGGTAGGGGAGTAGGTGATACTGGGTAAAACATTTAGAGGGTGTGGTGGTTGTCACGGGCAGATCAGAAAGCAAGTCAGAAATATTAAGAAACCATTTTTCTTTTACTTAGTCAAGACAATTTTTATATTTAAATATAATTTATGAAATTAATAATTAATTTATTGTTTTAAACATGACTAAAAGAAGGAAATAAATAAATTTAATAACCAAAATAAAATAAAAATAAAAATAAAACAAAAAAGTAAATTTAAAAATATATAAGAGAACCTGGGGTTAAGTGGGAAATGTGTAAAATTGTAATTTTTGTATATGTTTTTGCACATAGAAAAATAAAAAATTTTGAATTTGAATATGTCATTAACTTTTTATCCAATATTATTTATACTTCATATTATTTGACTTTGTTATGAAAAATTTAAAATAAAGACTAAAATAGCATTTTTGGAAGTTTCCCACTTTACCCCAACATTTTCAACAAGTGAAAAATTGATCAAAAATCAAATAAAACAAATATAAATAGTATTCTGTTAATGAATGTTCTGTTATGGAAAAAAAGAAAGACTAAAATAGCATTTTTGTAAAAATTTTGAAGTTTCCCACTTCACCCCAACATTTTTCAACAAGTCCAAAATTGAGCTGTTTTGAAAAATAGATCAAAAATCAGTTAAAAGAAATATAAATGGTATTCTGTTTATACATGTTCTGTTATGAAAAAAATAAGGACTAACATAGCATTTTTGTAAAAATTTTGATGTTTCCCACTTAACCCCAAACCTCTTTCAACAAGTCCAAAGTTGAGCTGTTTTGAAAAATCGATCAAAAATCAATTAAAAGACATATAAATTCTATTCTGTTAATGCAAAAAGTTAGATCTTGAACCAGTCTATGGAATATATCCTTCAATTTTAAAAATGTATTCAAAAATACTTTTTTGGAAGAAAATCAAAAACTTGTCCCACTTTACCCCAGGCTCGTCTACTATAAAAATTGGTCAATAGGATGCATACCATTAGTTCAAAAATATTCAAACTGTTAATATAAAAATAAATTTTCGATTCATGAATTAATAAATTTCAATATTTCTTAATTTAATTTAAATACTTAAAAAATTGACTTAAATTTTAAACAAATTTTAAAAAATTGAAAAACTCATTTTATTCATGAAAAAATTGAGCTGCACCACTTATTTTTGGCACTGTATTTATTTTGTTGTTTTTACCGATTTTATCCTCAGCACGCGCATGAAATTGAAAGTGAATTTTCTTGACTTCCGTTTCCGCTTCCTTGTTCGTTTATTTTATTTGCGTTTTTTTTCATAAGGTTTTTTTTGTTTATTTTCTGACAAATTTTTCCGCTTCGTTGCGGTTTCTCAATTTTTTTTCTTTTCTTCAAAATTTTTTCTACTTTTTGGCGTTTTACAAAATGCGGTGCGGTTTTTTGCAAAGACAATTAAAACATTGATTGTCAACTGCTTTAAAACAAAATGTAACCAAAAACAAAATTAAAAAAAAAAAATCAGCCAAAAAATTTTGATCAGGCTACCAAAATTGTTTGCGGTTTTTGCCAAAAAAAAAAAAAAAACAGCCGCCTGAATTTGACGTTTATGCGTAAAACGCAAAATTTCTTGTTTTACTTGTCAAAATTTTATAAGCTGCCAGTCAAATAATGGTGAGTGCGGTGTGGTGGGAGGCAGTGTTTGTTGGAGTGGGCATAAAAGCAAAGCAGCAGATGTTTTAGCTGAATATTGTGTGTTATTCATGAATAAACAATGAATACATAATTTTTGTTGCATATTTTAAGTGCTGCTTCGTCGATATAAATATATGAAATATGAAATCAATCAATGTGGCAACATCATTCAAGTCTATTTATAGGCGTTGTTTTTGGTGGAATTTTAAAAACGGAAAATTTTGCATAATTTATGTTGCACATATTTATAATTATATACAATTTATTTTTTATATTCTATGTATTTTTGTATGTATTTTTTTTAAATATATATGTTTAAATGTTAGTTAAAATTAATAATCTGCGAATTTTATCATATTTTGTTAATTTTTTATTTATTTTTATTATTTAACTTTTCTTTTATATTTTAAAATGTTTAATCATATATTTGATTCATTTAGTATTTTTTAAAATATTTTTTTTCTTTTATATATTTTTCTTTTTTCTATTTTTTATTTTTTTTTTTATTTTTCTTTTTTTTATTTTTTGATTTTTTTTACATTTTTTGTATTACTTTTTGAACTTTTTTACATTTTTTGTATTACTTTTTGAACTTTTTTTATTTTTTTACATTTTTTGTATTACTTTTTTAACTTTTTAAAATTTGTTTATCTTTTTTAATGTTTTTAATATTTTTTAATTTCATTTATATTTTTTATTTTATGTTATTATTGTTTTCTCATTTTATATATATATTTTTTTTATATATTTTCTATTTTTTATATTTTCTATTTTTTTATATATTTTTCTATTTTTATACCCTACACCTATGAGGTACAGGGTATATTAACTTTGTGCATATATTGTAACGCCCCTTACGAGGCGTGTCCGGTATGGAAAAGTATATATATTCTTGCTCAGCATCACTACCCGAATCCGTTTAGCCATGTCCGTCTGTCTGTCTGTCTGTCTGTCTGTCTGTCCGTCTTGCTGTCCGAATACAGAATAACTTGAGAAATACTGATCAGAATGCGATGGTCTCAATATATTTTAGCCAAAAGTAGGAACTGAGTTTGAAAATGAGCCAAATCGGTCAACGGACACGCCCACCTCCCATACAAGTCACTTTTAAATAACACTTTCAGAACTAATAACTCGAAAAGCATTCAAGGTATAGTTATAAAATTTAAAAAGTATTGTTAGAATTCACCTATAAATATGTGGTCCAAAAATAGGTGTGATCCGCCCACTTTTTTTTTCATTATTTCCCGGGTTTTCATAGTGGAAATTTGATCCGTAAATTATTAAAATCAAATCTATGAAATATTAGCCTTTCGGAATTTTAAATATTGGCGTCCGCCCAATTATATTTTTCATATTTTTTTTTTTAGTTGTTTATACTTTTATATAATTTTTTAATTAA
Organism: Dryomyza anilis; assembly: GCA_951804985.1. Lineage (NCBI taxonomy): Eukaryota > Metazoa > Arthropoda > Insecta > Diptera > Dryomyzidae > Dryomyza > Dryomyza anilis. The sequence continues at coordinate 26,990,047 of OX638131.1, forward strand.
TGGGGATATAAGACGTAAATTTCTGATATATGAATAATATTCTGAGGGTGGGGAGGTTCAGCATAATTAAAAACTTTAAAATTAAGGTATGCAATTAAATATCCCACATTAATATCCCCACCAAAGGTGTAGGGTATTCCATAGTCGGGCCCGACCGACTATAAAAATCCGCCCCATGTGACCGAACTTACCCAAGTGACCTAACTTTCCCAACTCTATTTTTCTTTTTTCTATTTTTTTTATGCATTTTCCATTTTTTTTTTTTTATATATTTTCTATTTTTTTTTATATATGTATTTTGTATTTTTTTATTTTACATATATTTGTTTATCTCTATTATTTGAATCCCTATTTTAGTTCTATTTTGATTTTTATATTAATTTCTATTTTGTTATTTTTTCTCAATTTTGAATTTTATTTATTCTTTTAATTTTTATCTTTTTTTTATTTTTATCTATATTTTGATTCTAATATGTTTCTCTTTATTTTTGTTTTTATTTTTTGGTTTTAATCCCCATTTTTAATTTTTAATCTTTGTATTATTTTAGTTCTATTTAAATTTTTAAAATTTCTTTTTTATTTTTTTTTCCTTTAAATTTTGTTTTCTTTTTTATACATATTATCTTTTATTTTTTCTTGTGTAGATTTATTTATTATTTCTACGTTTTTTGTTATTTTCTTATATTTTTTTCATTTTTTTTTTTTTTTTTGATTTATACTTTTTTTTAATTTTATCTATATTTTGATTATTATTTTCTTATATTTTTCTCATTTTTTTTTTATTTAATTTTTTTTTTTTTTTTGATTTATACTTTTTTTTTAATTTTATCTATATTTTGATTTAAAAATTTTTCTCTTTATTTTTGTTTTTATTTGTTTTAGTTTGAATCCCTATTTTAAATTTTGAATCTTTGTATTATTTTGGTTCTATTTAAATTTTTAAAATTTCCGTTTTTTTTTTTAATTTTGTTTTTTTTTTTTAAACATATATTATTTTTTCTTTCATAGCTTTATTTATTATTTTTATTATTTCTTTGATTTTTGTTGTCATTAATTTTGATTTTCTTTTATTAATTTTTTCTTATTTGACATTATTTCATTTATTTTTATTGTTTGATTTTCTAAGATTTTTATATTTTGGATATTTATTATTTTTTATTTTCTTTTATTAATTTTATATTTTTTCTAATTTTTAATTATTATCATTTATTTTTGTTGTTTGATTTTCTAAGATTTGAATATATTTTTTTATTGCTTTTATTTTTTTTATTTTACTTTTTTATTTTTATTTTTTTTTTACTTTTTTATTTTATTTATAGTTTATCATTAAAATATTTGTTTACAACTTTAAACTGATTTTATTTTGTTGTTCTTTGTTACTTTTTTTATATATTTTGTTTTATTTTTCTTGTAATATTTTCTTTTATTTATTTTGACATATATTTGACCTACAATTTTAAACTGATTTTATTTTGTTGTTGTTTGTTACTTTTTTTATTTATTTTGTTTTATTTTTCTTGTAATATTTTCTTTTATTTATTTTGACTTTTTAATTTTTTTTTTAGTTTGCTTTTATTATTTTTTTATTAATAGTTTTCAATTAACCTTTTTGTTTTCATTATTATTTTCTAAATTTTTTTTTTATCAAATGTTTTTAGATTTTTTAAAATTTTATAATTTTTATTTATGAATTTTTTTTTTGGTTCATTCACATTTTTGTAATTAAATAAATATATATCTTTTTTGTTTAATTTTTTAAATTTTTTGTAATTAAAAAAAAAATTAATTCTTTTTTAAATTTTTTAATTTTTTTAATAAAATAATTTTTTTTTTTTCATTTTTATTTTTTTTGTTATCATTTGCTATTGTTTTTTTCTTATTTTAAAAAAAAATCCTTTTTACATTATTTTATTTATTGTGCACTCACATAATGAAGACATAAAATCGTTAAGTGAAATTGACCACAAAAAATATTATAAAAACTACCCTTCATCCTGCTATACTTTCCAACGCGCTGACAGCCCGATTCAAAATCAAATAAGAAAAAACCAGTTTCAAAGAAATATCGTAAACTGAAGTAATTTCGTTGCATATGCAGTGGCGGCTGCACTGAAAAAAAAATACAACACAAAAAATAAACAACAATAACTTGAACGAACAACTAGCAACATATTCATGCTGTCGATCATGTGTAGTAATTGTAACTGAGAGTGCAGCACAACACTCTACAACCCTCTTTGAACTTTAGAATTTCGCTTTTTTCTTTCATCAATATCTACACGTTGTGGCAACAAACACGAAATATACCAAAAAAAAAAACGATTTTTTCATATTGCAATTGCAACTGTCACATGCATTCACAGGCAGTGTTGCCACCCCAACTCAAAGTAACCCGTCTCAACTCAACTGAAACATTTTTCTTGTATATTTATTTGTCCGTCCGTCCGTCTATTCATTCGTTCGTTCGTTAATTCACTCGTTCGCTCGTTGCAATTTGCAGCAACGATGCGTGAAACAAACAGCGTGCGACATTTACGTAACAGGATTAAAACCGACTGTGTACAACAAAGCAGAGTGCAGGGTGCAAACGACGCGCGGCGCACGTGCTGCATGTGGTACAACATACAACAACAACAGGCGAACAAAATTACAACAAAGAAATCCTTTCATTTGATGCATGCGCATCCATGCTTCAATATGATTTTTGTTGCACAAAAGCTGCTCCTGCCACTGCGTATCCTTTTGCCATGCATCCCATACATTCATCTCTACATCCTTCCTTTCCCTGCACACAGTGCCAAGGGGCGATTTTCTACTTCTACTTTTGTAAGGGGTTGTTTTTGTTGTCGTGGTTATTGCAACGCAAAATTAGCCACAACAGCGTCAACTCATCATCTTCTGCATCCTCATCATCATCGTCATTCTAAAAAAACGAGTTTTTATTTTTAGTAGACCCTATATGCTTCGTTGAAGCATGCATCCGTCCAAACACACATCAATCTACGCAATTATTCAACCTTCCTAGCAACCAACTAACCAACCAACCACCCATCAATCAATGCAACATTTTTACGTTTCTATAAAGTGCAACATTGCATTCAATTTGCTAACAATTTAAATGTCAAAATCTTAATGCAGCAGTTGAAAAAACAACCACCATAGGTGGATCCGATTCTTGGGTATAAAAAAAAACTAAATACTATAAGAAAAGGTAGTACTCAACGGTACTTCTATTATACAAGGGTTGTTAATTTGATGATGATGTGACTTACAATTTGCATAGTATAATCATTTTTCTCAATTTTTTAAAACTATGTTTTTTTAAGGGCTTATATCAAAGTAATGTGCGAAAGGATTAAAAAATATACCTACACCCAGAAAAAAATTCCCTCAAATCCCATTAAAATTGTTCAATAGGACAATTATTGATTTAATAGTATACAAAAAATATATGTTTTTTATATAAACTCAATGACAATGTCATGATATTTTCTAGTGTTTAATGGTATTTTGAGATTAAAATAATAATTAATCTCATTGACTATTTTTAATAGTAAAAAAGTATTTTTTATATAGTATTTTTTTCTGGGTGTACTAAAAAAATACATCTAGAGATTATGTTTGAGAAAATTACATATGCAAATTTTAAATATTAGTTTAAAAACTAGAATAATTGATTGTCTTGATTTACATATATTTGGTACTACAGAGAAATTTTCAAAAATTACTTGAATAAAATTATCAAGAGATTATTTTCGAGGAATTTACATATAAGAATCTTAAATTTGAGTATAAAAGCGAAATTTCCTCCGATTAAACATGCCCTTCTTTGTTTTACATTTAAAATTAACAAATTTTGAACTGGTAATATTTAAGATTTAAAGAAAATCAGTCTTGTTTTAAAAGGAGTCATTGATTTAGCTAGATACGGTTCACGACAATAATTTTTTTTTTTTTGAAGGTAAATTTACCCTTAGACTTAAGTCCCATGTAGCAAATGTACATGTAGAACTTAGCCATAACTGACAAATTGAGACGAGAAGGAACAAATCAAGAAACAGTCTGAAACCACTACTTCATATCAAGTCTCGATCCTTCTTATCACCCCAGTCTTTAGTAATGTCTGGGTATTTATTAATATGAACCAAATGATTCAGTCTTGGCATAGGATTGGGCAAAGCTTGCCCCCCCCATTGGTTTTTCGTACGATATCCCATTTCATAAAATGCCAAGTCGACTTATTGGACTTTGTACTTAACATTTTTCATGAAAAAAAACTATTAAATTTTTTGGGTGAACAATAGAAAAAATAACTTTAAATCCAAGTCAATTATAAAAACTTTAAAGGCTTTTTCCGGCAATACTGATATTTCCCATTCCGTAAAATGCTAGTCGACGTATTGAACTTTGTAATATTCTATGTAGATTTAGCTATTTGTTTCATAAAAAAACTATTAAATTTTTTGTGTAAACAGTAAAAAAAAATAACTTTAAATCCAAGCTAATTCAAAAACTTTAAAGGCTTTCATGCAATACTGACATTTTAGATATACCATATTATGTAATGTGAGGGTCGATAAAATGGGAAAATTTCATATCAACCTATCGAACTCATCTTTTATTACAGCTGGCGTTGATATTAAATCAATCTAAGTTGTGAGTTTCTTTGATCTAGTTACTCTGGTTTTCCTGTAATTGTGATTGCTAAACAGTCAAACAGACGGACAGACATACCAGACATTGCTAAATCAGTATGCTATGCTGATCAAGAAATTATTATAAAGAAAATACTATAATATTTTAGAAACATTTTGCATGGTAAAATAATTCAATTTGTATTGAGTATAAAAAAAATATAGACATTTGCCATTGTGAAAGAATTGCCTGAAAACGAGGGAAAAAAACATGTAAAGTCCAGGAGGAAGCAAGAAGTATACACAGCCAAACGAAAATATTCTTAATTTTAAGAAACAAATATAAACTAAGCATAATTATTCTTGATATACAGGAAGATAATGCTTTAGAAGGAAGCAAGTAGTATATACAGCCAAACGAAAATATTCTTAATTTAAAGAAACAAATTCACTTAGTTATTAAAAAATAAACTAAGCATAATTATTCTTGATATGCAAAAATATAATGTCTTTGGTATCAAAAAATAACTACCAGCCTTTATTCTTGATATGCAATAGAATAATTTCTTAAATATGCAAGAAATATTTATCTATATTTAGAAAATATTCTTTTTGATTCAAGAAATATTCTTTTTGTTTTCGAAAATTTCTAATTAAACCAAGAATTATTTTTCTTTATTTTGAAATATTATTTTTGATTTATGAAATATTATACTGAATTTATTTCGTTAATTTTAGTAGCATTTTATTGATATTAGTGAAATTCTGCACTTTTGCTTTCGATACGAATTCAAATGCATTTGTAGAAGTTTATTTCCCTCCGTCTTTTAAATCAAGAAAAATTGTATAGAGAAGAAATGTTTGCGTGGTAAAATTTGTGAAAACTACGCCATTACATTGCTCAAAATACTCAGAAAATAATTGTTGGTGGAAAAATTGCGCGGACAAAAGTTATATGTTGAGGACTAGGGCAAATATTGAAGTGCAGAAATAGAACCTATTAGGGTTAAATAGAAAGAAATGTTTGCGTGGAAAAAAATTGTGAAAACTACACCTTCAAATTGCTCAAAATACTCAGTAAATAATTGTTTCGAAGAAAAATAGCGCGGACAAAAGTTATATGTTGAGGAATTGTCCTAGTAGATATTGAACCTATTAGGGTTAAATAGGAAGAAATGTTTGCGTGAAAAAAAATTGTGAAAACTACACCTTGAAATTGCTCAAAATACTCAGGAAATAATTGTTTGAAAGAAAAATTGCGCGGACAAAAATTGTATGTTGAGAAGTTGCCCTAGTACATATTGAACCTATTAGGGTAGATATACTTATGAACTGATCATGTTATGTTGTCGTTGTAATTGTTTGGATTATAACAAGAAAATAATGATCAGTGAAATGGACATTTAACGTCTTATATATCTGTTTATTGATTCGAATAAATAAAAAAAAAAAGATAAATCAAATCACATTTGAATTTTTAGATTAAATTTTAAAATATAAGATTACGTCAGTTTTTTAAATTCGGAAAATGCAATAATATCCAATCATTACATCGTACATTATAACGAAGACGATCGTCAGCTGCACAACTGCATCAATTGCACAACTGCAGCGCTTTTGATTGGTGATCGAGACAGCTTTTGCAACGACGATCATCCACGAGAGTCGCATATTTGCAACGACGATCAACGAACAATGCATTCGTTGCAACGAGTAGCTAATATAAAGCAATGCAAATTTACGAAAACAGACACGATTGACAATCGGCTAAGTAAATTGCAATAAAAACAAACCAACAAAGAGAAAACAAATTGCATGTAGATGATGATCGTGCCAATGAGACAAAAGAGTCATTGAGCCATAAGATTCATAAAAGCCATACGAGCCAATGCAAATGCAGAGGGCGTGCTTTAAGTTAACGAAGCTCAACTAAAATATGCACGAAGAATGCACGAAACGATTTAAACGAACAATAAAAAAAATTGTGCACGACAAGCCAAAAAGTGCAACCAATGCAAAATAATGCGAAAAAATGGCGAATGCTAAATGCGATCAATATACGATCAAAATACTAAAACTTGAAAGTTTTTCTAAAAGCGCCAATATTTTAAAATTCAATTTAATTCCAACTAAAAATACATTTAATAGAGTATATAAATCATCTGCACGATCGGCGCAGATCACTCAAAAACCATATGAATCATTGTTTTAGTATTTAAAATATAAATCTCTGTACATAATTCATGTCATATTGAAATATTTTTTGAAATTTCAAAATTTATTGCCAAAATTTTTACAAACATTTATTATTTTTCCATGACTTTTAATTCTTGCGCCTCCATCGTATTTTTTTTATCATTTACTTATCTGGCGGCACGTTTTCTATTGCATAATCGCGTTATAATAAATCGTACAAATTTTTGTTATTTTGTCAAGATATCAAAACACAAATATTACCTCAATACCACCACCCCCATCAATTGAACGCGTCATCTAATATGCAATGCGTTTTTTTTTTAATTTTTTTTTTTTCGAACTCAACTAACCTACATTTCGAATAGCATAAAAAATAACACGAGCACCAGAACAGAAACCACTGACCAAATCGCAGCAAAATATAATAAAAAAAAATTAAATATAATGCGATAAAAATGTTCTATAGAAATTCTTTATCTTTTGTGAGACGACGACGTTGCGTTTGCCAAATGGCTGATGAGAATTAACAACACATACAAAATATAAATTTACAAATAAAAAACTCTAAAACAAAAACACCAAAAATATACAACTAAAGTATACGAAGAAAGAGCAACGAAAAGAATTTTATAGCGATCGCATTTCCCGTTTCGTTTGAATTTTTGGGTTAACCCTAGCAGAAAAGTAGCCAATCAAGCTACAGGTTTAAAAATTGTACAGCTTGCTTTAATAAAATACATAATGCGAATTATATGCAATCATTATTAATAAAAATCATACAAAGTTGAACCTAAAATGTATACATTAATTTTATACAATGGTTGAATCTGGTATGAATTATACGTTAAAAGTATCAAAAATGCATAAAATACACGTGAATTTCATTGCTGCATTGATTAATGAATGCAATTAATATCGCTTGCTATATTTACGTCGATTATTTTTTTCTGAGTGTGTATGGTGATCGTTTGTGAAAATAACTATAATACCTATATAACTATATATCACCATACACACTCAGAAAAAAATAATCGACGTAAATATAGCAAGCGATATTAATTGCATTCATTAATCAATGCAGCAATGAAATTCACTAATATAATGAAAATATTTGCTATTCTTCGTTAAATGAGCAAGTTAGTTTGCTAATATGATAATTCTAATCATAATGATCAATTAAAATTATTGATTGAGGTTCATGTCATACATAATGGGGTAATTATGTATGACATGAACCTGACCAGTTGAAATTGGTCTTATAACATGACGGGTTACGAAGAGGTAAAAGTTCAACGGATCTATTCCTGAACATACTGGGATAAAAAAAATACTATATAAAATTAAGATTAAACATTATTATCAAAAAAATTAAATGACCCAATACAAATATAACTTGTAAAATGTTTAAAAAATAATCCCAAGTCTTATATTCTGAATTATATTGCTGCTCGTTTTCCTGCACGAATTCCTTTTTGAAGTTCCAGAATTTGAATTTAAATTGTTTGAATAAAAGCTAAACGAAATTCAATTGAAAGATAATTTGAAAATAGGACAGTTTATTTCAAATATATCCAACTGCAAATCTAAATATGTTCCAATATATTATTATTTGATTTGTTCAATATAAAATACAAATATTTCAAACGAATTAAATTCATTCAAATTCTATAGCACGAATTCAATTCGATCTTTATTGTCAATAATTCTATATTTGTCAATATTGATCGAAAGTGATTTTATTAGAAAATTAAAAATATTTTTCATTTTGAAATGTAAACTATAATTTTAAATAATGCACTTAAATATATTTTTGCTAATATCAGTATTACAATATGTGATGAGATTCAAGCAACAGACGCAAATCAAATAAGTGAAAAACTGATAGAATAAATCGTCGTTGTAGAACGAAAAGTCATCAAAAACATTTTTATGAAAAACTTAAATTTCGAGTTTGTTGATTAATTTTAAAAAAAGTAATTGATGAATTTTTAAAATTGAAATATTAATTGATAGATTTACATTTTCTTATCATGTGGTAAAAAAATTGAGATAATCGATCAACAATTGACAGATGATATATAAAGATTTTTGTAAATGAATATTTGGCATTTTGTAAATGTATTTGGTGACTTTTCGTTCTACAATGAAGAAATATTCGTAATATATTTAAACATGTTATTTTAAATATCACTTTAAATTGAAAATATAGATCACACAAATTGATTTAACATCAAATTTGACACAAGTTTAAATTGATGCTGTGACATCTTCGATCAAATAATGATTTTACACATTTTCAAAGTAGCAAACACAAGTATACTATAAAAAATGCAATCAAATCATATCAAGTCAATTTCAATAAACCAGATATTGACAAAATACCAAAAAATGCAAAGATTTAAAACAAGAACTTACAAAACTTCTACAGATTTTCCAACTGGGTCTGTGCCATGTGCATACACATTTCAATGTAGATTTGTGTTATTATACACAATTTTGTCCAAACATGTTTTTTTTTTGTATGCAGTTGGCAACACTTGTCGTCATTTTTATTAGACGCACGCGTGCGTCACTCACACATATGCATGCGCCAAAAATCAAACGCGATCCCATACAAAACAAGGTCAAATGCAGTTTTTTTTTCACTCTAGGTTTTTTTTTATTATTTATTTTTTTATTTAGCATTTTTTGTTAGTATTGTTGTTGTTATTATTTATCTCTTCCGTTTGCATTTTATTGGCAACGCTCTAACTGCTGACTGACTCTGAATGACGCGACCTGCGTTTTGTTTGGTATTTTTTTTTTTATTATTTTTATCTATACCTAATTTGTTTTTTTTTTTTGGCTTTTGTTTGCATTTTATGCTTTCTTTTCAAGGTTTTATTTTTGGGGATTTTCGGTGTTTTTTTTTTCTAATGTTGCTGCCATTTGTAGAATTCGTTCGACCTCTTCAAATTCGTGGAAAAACCTTAGAAGAAGATGATGCTGCAAAGTGTGTGCTTTGTGTGACGATGAATCCAACCATTGGATTGGTAGTTTTCATAGAGATTATTGTAGATTTTGAAGAAACGAAAAAAATATATATAGAATTAAACCCTATTTATTATGTAAAATGATGACTCAAGCTGCTAACTGGGAAATCTGAAAATGTGCAAGTTATTTCAAGCTCTTGATTATGTGCTAGAAATACGTATTTTGCTCGAGTCATGAGATTTTTAAATGATTTTCTAGGAAATTTTATTAGAATATTTATATAAGATGCCCATAATCGCTGAGTCAATTACTTCGGATTATGGCAAGATAAAAATACAAAAAAATACAGTTTCCGATGATAATCCTTGCACAATTTATACTATGATTAATATCACAAACTTTTGTATTCCTATAACATAATTTTATGATCTATCTAGTTAATAGAAGATCGAACATTTTTCTTATGTTTTAAATAAACATGAAATAATACAGAAATAACACATTTTTTTGCATGTTTGTAAAATTTTTAACAATTCCCACTTTACCGCAGGATTTCTCAAGAGTTCCGAAAATGTGCTATTTTGAAAAATCAATTAAATGATATAAATTGTATTTTGTTAATACAAAAAGTTTGATCACGAATCACTCTTAATAATAGGCCCTTCAAAAGAATTCATTTTTACCATTTCCCACTTTACCCCAGGATTTCTCAAGAGTTCCGAAAATGTGCTATTTTGATAAATCAATTAAAAGATATAAATTGTATTTTTTTAAAACAAAAAATTTGATCACGAATCACTCTTAATAAAAGGCCCTAAAGAATTAATTTTTACCATTTCCCACTTTACCCCAGGATTTCTCAGAGATGTCCGAAAATATGCTATGTTGATAAATCAATTAAGAGATATAAATTGTATTTTTTTAATACAAAAAGTTTGATCACGAACCACTCTTTATAATAGACCACCCTTCAAAAGAATTAAAGAAAAATGTTTCTTCCCCACTTTATCCCAGTAGTCTCCTCTATATAATTTAAGAAATATTTTATTATACAATTAAATACAAATTGATGTTCTATGAGAATTTGAATAAAATTCAGTGTATAAAAATATCTTGAAATGATAATTAAAATAAAATAATTAAAAAAACAAAAACTAAAAATTGCAATTAATATAAAAATGCAACATCCATATAAAAAACCGATTAGAACCGGAATTTTCACGGTGTTGTTATTTTTTCGAACAACACGATTATTATGCAATATATCTTTTAGCTTTGTTCATTTAATTCGTACAGTTAAACAAATATTTATTGCAATATACTTTTTTAATTTTATTTTATTTATTATTTTTTTAATATTTTTTATTTATTATTTTTTTTTTAATTTATTTTTTTTTTAATTTTTTTTTTATTTTATTTTTTTAATTTTTATTTATTTTATAATTTTTTAAATTTTATTTTAGATTTTTTTCCTTTATTTTTGAAATCAGCGTAACAAACATTTGCATGATCGCAGCCAATAAATTATTTGTGCAGCAGTCGTTTTTATTTTTTTTTATTATTTTTTTTTGCCATTTTAATTATTTTCTTGATCGAAGTGAATTTTTTTTATTATGAGCGCCATATTTTGGCGTTTATTTATTTTGTTGTTGTTGTTGTTGTTATTGTAGTTGTTGTATTATTTCACTCAGTTGTTAAGTTTAATAAGTATTGTGTATTTATTTAAGCAATTTTGTTGTTGTTGTATTTATTTGCAACAAAGTTTGTGTTGTTGTTGTTGCGGCTCGTGTGCGATCGACTGACTGTTGCTGTTGTGCGGCGCATTCGTTGATTTTGCTGTGTTCGTCACATGTGACCTTGGCTGCAATCTTGCGAGCAGCAGCAGCAGCAACAGCAGCAGAGCAGTAGTCGCATTTAGAACAGTCGCAGCAATTTTTATATATTTTTTCATTTTTATTTTAAATTTTTTTTCTCCTGTTTTTTATCTATCTTCTTCTTTTAAATTGTGATGTGGTTATTTTGCAGTGGTTGCAGCTAAATTTTGACAGTATTGCGAGTCAGTGTCACTTTGAATGACGTAAGATACGAAAATAGTGGAACATCTTTTTTTCAACATTTTAGACAATTTCTTTAAAATAAAAATTACAAAATAATTATATAAAAAAAAATATATTAAAAAAAAGTATTTATATAAATTTTATTATTAAAAATGTATTTATATAAAAAAATGAATTTATATAAATTATAAAAAAAAATTAAATATAAAATATAAAAAATAAAATATAAAAAATAAAAAATAAGATATAAAAAATAATATATAAAAAATAAAATATAAAAAATAAAATATAAAAAAAAGTTTTAAAAAAATAATTATAAAAAATAAATATAAAAAAAAAATTATATATAAAATTATTTGTATAACAAAAATTAAATATAATAAAATGTAGCATAATTGCGTTTACAGTTTTTTTTTTTAATTTCGTGATCCTGTTTCTTTTTTAAAGAACTTTAAATTTTCAAAGGATTACAATTTCTAACAGCCAGTAGCCGCGGTAGCTCAGTGGTTAGTGCGTTGGATTGCGAGCCAAAAGGTCCCCGGATCAAGCTTGGACTGGGGCTAACAACATCTTTTCATAGAAACATTTTTCTATACCGCGCTACCTCTCGGCAGTAAATGGCAAACCTACGACAGTAAAAATTGCCTATGAAAAGCTCTCACCCGCCGTTCGGATTCGGCAATAAACTGTAGGTCCCACCACTTTGTAACTTTATTAGTTATGTATGAAGAAACATTTAAAAACAGAAAAAAAATATTTTGTTCGCTACAAATAAAAAAAATCAAAAAGATTTAATAAATAAGACTAAAATAAAGCCATGTCTTCTGGGTTAACAGTATTCCTTATCGACTAAAAGAATTGAATTAAAAAGGAAAATATTAATACGTTATAAGAAATACATTATAAGAAATACCCCTACGAGAAAACGAACTGGTCCTAGACAAGGCACGTGACAGATTTCTCGGAGATAGTTAACCGGCCCAAGTTCTGGCTCTTTTATATGAAACCAACCGGCAACTTTAACATGGAGTTGTCCTTGGACGAAGTCAATTAACACCTCCTGCAGACCTTTAGACCTATCACAGGACTGGTCTTCAAAATCGTGTTCTGTGACCGGTACCTTTAGAGGTATCACAGAACTAGTCCCAAAATCCTGTGCTGTGACCGGTATCACTGGTGCATTCAGTCAAAAAAAAAAATATTTTTTATTTATTTTTATTGTTCCTTTTTTATATTTTAAATTTTACTTATTATATTTTAAATTTTACTTATTTTATTTTATTTAACATTATATTTTATTTTACCTTCTTCTTCAAGCATTTACATTTCATTAATTATTCCAGCTTGCATGGGTTCATTACAATTACTTGGAAGACATTCTCAATTTAAATTAATGCAATATCGAAAAACAGTCTACGAATTATAGACGCATTAGCTGCAGCGTGTAAATAAATCTCGTGATTATGGCGCCTTTTCGCTCCACTAGCGACATATTTAGCATTGACACGATCCATCTACTCAAGCAGACCTTCAGACCTACCACAGAACTAGTCTTCAAGAACCTGTCCTTAGTCGCCACCAATGGTCACGCTACCGGTTTTAGACCAATTGACACCTTTTTTCCCGCAGGGACATTTCAATATTTAACTATTTAGTAAAAAAAAACATACAGTTCTTTTAAAAAAAAACACTCTTGAATACCAAAACTGATATTGAATTCCGATACCATTTTAAATAAAAATCGGTTTTCAGCGGTGTCGATTTAGCTCCGACCTAATTAGTAGAGGGTTTTTCAACAGGGACGCTACAAAAGTAGAGCAACAGGGTCAGCAAACGACGCCATATTTCTTGCCGTTCTTTTGACATTTCTCTTCAGTAAGGTTTGCCATTTCATGATGGAAAGATATACGAATTCGAATTTCGGTAGTAAATTTTAATAATTTCGACTCGTTGTTGGCTCGTATATCTTTCCATGATGAAATGGCAAACCTTACTAAAGAGAAATGTCAAAAGAGCGGCAAGAAATATGGCGTCGTTTGCTGTCCCTGTCGCTCTACTTTTGTAGCGTCCCTGTTGAAAAAACCTTGAAAAAAACTTTTATAGCGCTCTTATTGAAAAACCCTTTAGTTTAAATTGACTAAAGTTTAATAGTCAAAAACTATTAAAAAAATAACAAAAAATACTATTATTAAAAATACTATTATTTTTCAGAGTGTAACAATCGCAGCGGCAAATATTGCGCCGGCGTTTTATTAAGCAACAAAATGTCGAATAATTTCAAACATTTTAAAATAATTCCAAATACGAAAAAAATATCATTAAATGACATTGAAAAAATGACATTTTTTGATATGCATACAAATAAAGGGGAGAGCAAAAGAGAGCGAAAGTATGTATATATATATATATCGAAGAGCAAAAGAGTATTTTTTTGCACATTTGATAAAAAAAGAAATTAAATTAAACAATAATATAAAATAAATAAAACAAATAAAAAAAGAAATATTTATCATAGGATAGAAAAAAAAACTGAACAAACCTGACACAAATGAGCAAAAAAAAAAAATAACAGAAAAAAAACATTTGCTGCACACAAGTGGCCCACTTCCGTGAGTTTCTCATTACACGCGATTTCGCTTCGTTGCGATTCGCGTTCGTTTGCATTGTTTGCATTGCTGCGCGTGAGAGTAAGAAAGAGTAAAGTGAATGAGTGAAGGCGAGTGTAAAATTAGTGCGCAGTTGGATCAGTTCATGTTGCTGTTGTTGTTATTGTTTTTGAGAACAGGGCGTGTGTGTCTGTGTTGGGTGGTTGGGGAAAGGAGCGGGTTGTTGGAGAGGACGACTTTGAGTTACTGCCTCGATGGAGAACATGTTGGGGTAGCTGAATAAATATATGGAGAATGAAATTTTTTTCCGAAACAAAAAAATATATACAATAAAAAGGAAAGAGAACATAATTTTTGATAGAAGCAAAATGAAGACAATAGGTGGTCGAAAGCAGTATTCGAGAACAACGTAGATTAAAATAAATACAGAAAACTGATCATTTTAAAAGTATTAAACCGATTCCATCTGACTTTTTGTTCGAATTTTGAGTTAAACTTCTCCGACTTACTGATTAGGACGCAAGGATACCGAATATGTTATTTATTTTTAATTGGGTGTAAGGATATGCCAGGACAATGTCTGCAAATACAGTAAAAAATATATAACTAATAAAATTTTAAAAACTGAATTAAATTAAAAACCAGTTGGGAAGGTTAGATCACATGGGAAATTTTAAAGTAGGTGTTATTATGATAGTTAGGATTATCAAATACCCTACACATATGTGTGGTTACCATTCAAATTGGTGTATATTTCACGAAGGTATACGAATCCTGAAAATAACTACAAACTTTCCATAGCTGAAGAACTTCCATTCATTTGATACCAATATTTACAAATGGGTAGGTGTACCGAATTTCGTTTTTTTTTTTTTGGAACCACAACTCGTTTCGCAGGAAAACATTATTTTCATGTATTTCTGTATGAAGTCAATATATATTTGACCAAAAAAGTTTACCTAAGTACGTATACAGTAAAATTGATCTGTAGATGTAAATTTTATATGAGGTATTTGAACATAAGTGGTCGGTTCTCAGGTCACAATAGATCGATCATGCCAATTCTTGGTCAGCTTAGATATATAAGTAATCTAAATCTAAAGTTTCATTGCTCTAGCTCTTCTACTTTTTCCGTAATCGTGATTTCAACAGACAGACAGACAGACAGACGGACATCGCTAAATCGATTCAGGAGGTCATGCTGATCAAGAACATACATACTTTTCCATACCGGAGATGCTTTCTTCAGGGTGTTACAAACGGCGTACCAAACTGAATATACCCTTTCAATCTTAGTGTAGGGTATAATAATAAAGCACGAAAGCTATCATATGCAGTACAAACTATCATTTTACGATGATTACTCCTCATTAAAATGATTTTTCTTCTTCTTCACTTTATAAAATTTTGCTTTTTTTCCGTTTCTAAATTTTACTTCTTTATAATTTACGAGTGCTGATTTTGACTACATACTAAGTTTCTTCCTAATATGTAACGTTTTTATGAAAATTGCATTTTAAGCGCTTTTCATCTACTACTTCATCTACCTCACACGGAGGGAAATAAAATTCTAAAACTCGAGAAGAATTCGGTTAGAAAAGAAAATAGTAGAATTTGACTAATATCAATAAAATGCTACTAAAATTCAAGAATTTGTCATATAGATATCAAGAAAGCAATTACTAAGTTGTCAAAAAAGTCAATAAACTTTATTCCACTGGATTTTCAGAAGTTAATTTATTGATTATTAAAAACCAAAAAGAACACGCAAAATTGTTGCTGTATTCTTCGCAAAAAGAACACGTGTTCATGCATCTGTTTTTTTTTTATTGGTCTTTCTTTGTCTGTAATATTCGCTCGTATGATTTGTGTGGCGATGTCGCCATTTAAAGTAACAAACACCAAATTCTTCTAGATATTAAGACATTTTGTTCTTAGGTATCAAAAAAGTATCTAAGTACAATTTGTCTGGGGTGCAGATGTTTTTTTCTTAGGTATCAAAAAAACGGCATGATATACAATATTTGCATGTGTGTGTTTTCACGAATAGAACAAAAAAGCATAGCCAGACAATATATATATATATATATATATATATATATATATATATATATATATATATATATATTTTAAATTTTAATGTTTTATTTTTTTTGTGTTTTTTTTTTTAATTTCTTTTCCGACATTTTTCTAAATATACATAAATTAAAATGGGTTTTGATTGTGAATGGTTTTAATATTATTTTTGGTTTGTTTTATTTTTTTTTTATTGCACGCTTCATCTGCTTTTATTTACGGAAGAGATTTATACACATTTGATGATTAGGTTTATTTTTTATATGATTTCGTTTTTATTTTATTTAAAATGTTTTTTTTGTTTTTGTTTTTAATTATTTTCAGTTTTTTTGTTTTATTTATTTTTTGCATATTTGTTTTTATTTATTGCGCTTGCGTTTCTCTGTTATTTTTTTTTTATAAATAAATTGCGAAATAAATGTTTGCAGTTTGCATTGAAATTATTTTCGGCTGCTTTTTTTTTGTTTAACATTGAAAAATATGAACGAGTCGAGACTGCGTCATTTTTGAGCTGCTGCAGTCAGTCGTGTGTTTTAATTATTTTTATATTTCAGTTTAAAAAGGTTTGAAAAAGAGAGGCAGACAATAAATGCGCTAGAGTGAGCAAAATGCATTGCAGCAGTTTTTGTTTGAAATTTTTTTAGTTTATTTTTGTTTATTTCAATTTTGAGCGCGCGTGTTCAAGGCGTTGCCAAAAATGGTTTCGGTTGCAATTGATGAAATTGTTGTTGCTGCTACTGGTACTGTTGCTGTTGTTGTAGTTTTTTGATGTTGTTGTTAAATATGCAGGTTTTTCAAATGCTGTTGTGTTTACTGTGTGTCACATTAGTTGCTTGCTGTTCCCATTGAGTTGATTTTAGCGATTATCTCATTGAATTTTATTTTATACCCCACCAAATTTTGTTTTGACTCAACAAAAAATAATTTGTGCATCAATTCGTTTTTTCGTATTTGACTTTTTTTTTGTTTTGATTTTTTTTTGTCTTCTTTCTTTTGTAAATTATTTTAAATGTCAGCCTTTTGTTATTTAATTTGCAGTTTGCAACTGATTTTAATTCGATAATTAAAGCGCATTATTATTATTGTTGTTGCACACATTTTATTGTAATAATTTAAAATAAAAGTAAAAAAATGAATACAAACGCATCTAAATTTGAAATGATTTCATTTGAATAATGCTTTTAAAGCATGACTTAATTTTTTTTTTATATATTTTTTTCGTCTTCAATATAGCTATATTGATTTCATAAAATAATCATAAAAAAATCTTGACAGTACTATTAAGATGTAATATACAGATAACTCTGATAAAAAAATATTCAGATACATATATTCAGATACAAGATATTTAGATACATACTTAGATACAAGATACTCAGATACAAAATATTCAGATACAAGATACTCAGATACAAAATACACAGATACAAGATACTAAGATATAAGAAAATCAGAAACAAGATACTCAGATAAATATATTCAGATACAAGATATTAAGATAAATGATATTCAGATACAATATACTTAGATACAAGATATTTAGATACAAAAAACTCAGATACAAGATATTCAGATACAAGATACTAAAATAAAAAATACACAGATACAAAATACTCTAATACAAGATACTCAGATACTATATATTCAGATACAAGATACTCAGATACAAAATATTCAGATATAAGATACTCAGATACAATATTTTCAGAAACACGATATTCGGATACAAGATACTCAGATACTATATATTCAGATACAAGAAACTAAGATACAATATATTCAGATACAAGATATTTAAATACACACTAAGATACAAGATACTCAGATACAAAATATTCAGATACAATATATTCATATACAATAATTCCAGATACAAGATATTCAGATACATGATATTCAGATACAAAATATTCAGATACTAGAAACTCAGATACAATATATTCAGATACAGATATTCAGATACAATATTTTCAGAAACAAGATATTCGGATACAAGATACTGAGATACAATATATTCAGATACAAAATATTCAGATACTAGATACTCAGATATAATATATACAGATACAAGATATATAGATATAATAATTCCAGATACAAAATATTCAGATACAATATTTTCAGAAATATGATATTCGGATACAAGATACTCAGATACAAAATATTCAGATACTAGAAACTCAGATACCATATATTCAGATACCAGATATTCAGATACAATATTTTCAGAAACAAGATATTCGGATACAAGATACTCAGATACAATATATTCAGATACAAGATATTTAGATATAATAATTCCAGATACAAAATATTCAGATACAAAATATTTATATGCATGATATTCAGATACAAGATACTCAGATACAATATATTCAGATACAAAATATTTAGATATTTAGATATTCAGATAAAAGATACTCAGATAAGAGATATTCACATACAATTTATATATAATAGATACAATTTTTGACAGTTAAAAGATACTTTTTCTTTTAATATACCCAGTTGACAACATCAGCTGTTTTATAAAACATAAATCATAAGTCTCATACACAGTCAGTTATCACTTGTTTTTATTCAATCAGTCGCACAAACACACACACGAAACAATTTTCATTTTAAAGAACTCTTTGGGCAACATGTATCTAAAAGATGCGCGTACAAAACGTCGTCATCAACAACATCGTCGTCGTTGTCTCAAGTTCAAGTTCAAGATACATATTTATTTTATTTTATTTCATTATCATTTTTTTATTTTCATTTTTTTTAGTCCACCATATCTTTCACTTTATTATTGTTCGTGGCTTTCGCTTTTCATATTTTAACTTGAAACACATTTTATGCATTCCAAATATACAGAAAGACAGACCGACAAACAACATATAGTATAAAAGTATCGCACAGATACTCTATGTGTATCTGTGAGTGTGTGTGTGTTGGTGCTGTTTGGCAAGTTTTTGCGCCACAAAGTATGCAGCACATACCACTCACTACTTTATTTATGGCGTATTTTGACACAAATGCATTTTTTTTGTTAGCACAAAATATTTTTCTTATTTTTTTTTTCGGTTGGCAAAAAAAAAGTAAAAAAAAACGTTTAAAAGAAACATTGTCAACGACATTGAATGCGGCGACGACTGCAGTCAGACGAATAAATTGTAGTCAGTCAACAACAACAAAGTCAGCAACTTAATGCTAAATTGCAAGACATTTTTTTTTAGCGAAAACTTTTGTTGTCTCGTTTGTGGGTGTTTTTATTTTTTGTATACCCTTTTTTTTTGGCGGATAGGGGACTGTTTTATGACAATATTAAAAAAACTAAATAAATTTAATTTTTTTAAACTATTAATTTTTGATAAATCTTTATAACATATTTTTAATCGATTTTAAAAATATTGCATTAGAAAAATGCAAAACTTATATAAAAAATAATTATTACAAATAAAATGTATTTCTTAATTTCCGTTAAATTTTTTCATTCAATTTAAAATATAATTCACATTAGGTTAAACTAACGAGTACAACGAACGAATGAACACTAACGAATAAAAACAAACGAGTAAAGTAGTTATAGTCAAAGGAATGAAATAAGAACTAACGAATGAAATAATAGGAGTAGAAAAAAAACAACAATTTCTACTAGGATTATTGAAAAATCCCAACAAAATGTTTTGTCTGGTCTATGTGCTAATATAATATGCAAATTCTTGCAAATTTTGCATTTTAACGCATTTATTTCTCAAGACATTGACTTTGCTAAATGTCACAAATGATGACATGACAACCATAACAAAAACATTTGCCACAATTGATGACACATCATCAGCATTTGCTGTGAGTTTAAAAAAAATGCAATTTATTAAAATGGCACTGACGCAGCACAACAAAACACAAAAGTTGACAACACAAATAAAAGATCAATAATAAGAAAACTTTTACTTTTCATTGAAAACAGCGAATGCAGCAAAAGTACTATAGAAAAAAAAACGAAAGTTATTGTATTGTTCAGGGACAAAATGCAGGCTAATAAACAGGCTTCAGTTAGTTAATTAACAATGAATGGCAATGCCTTTGTTTGAATAGCTAATAACGGCGCAGACAGATTACAAATGGCAACACTGGTTGTAGAGCAGGACGCACAAATGCACCGAAGACGTGACGAGAAAACTTGCGGAAATGACTTTTTTCCAACCCTTATAAAATTCAACAATAAATACAAAAAAAGAAGTATTATCTGCAGCATACAAACTTTTTAAGTGCAAGCTATAATAATAAAACACCTAATAACTCATTTCTCGTTAGAAAACATCGGAGTAAATGGTAAATGGTATAAATTGTGAATTTAGTAGTAGTGGAGGATTTAAAATAGATTTAGAAAAAATATATTCAACGTATAAAAAGTAAAAAAAAAAAATACTACTAAAATGTTTGTATTTCTGTGAAAACGAATGAAACTAGTTGGGAAAATGAAATAAAAACAAACTTGAAATTAGTTTGGAAGACTCCACTCCAGTCCAGTCACCCCATCCAACAATGTGTTTTATCCAGATGACGCCTTTTTTGCGCCTTTTTCGAATAGGCGCATCAAATATACACAACTAAAATGAATTTTCACTCATTTCCTTAACGTCTGTGATTTCCTATACAGACGAGACGACCGAGACGACCGACACGACACAGCGAGTGCACGTTGTTTGTTCGACCAGAGTCAAAGAGCGAAGAGTAGCGAGCAAATAGTGTTACACAGTGCACGAAAAACGTGTGCATTAAAACGAGTAGTTGGGTGGTGCGATGAGAATAGCATAGCCAGAAGAGGATAACGAGATATAAGCGCGAGTGTGTGTAACGGTTTGAACGGCGACAAAAAAATAAAGAAAAACATTTCTTGAAAAATGAAGCAACATTTCTAAAAACAGGAAAATTATTAAGCCATTATTTTCTCATAACAAGAAAAACTTTTTTTTTGAAACGTTTATTTAGTACAAAATAATACAAATTTTTCTAACAAAAAGAAATCATTTTCTTATAATGAAAATATGTATTTCGTTAATAAGAAAAAATATTTTTTTTTAACAAGATGAAAATATTTTCTTTAATATGAACCCATCTAGAATACTAAATTAGTTTCTTGAAAAAAAAAATTTTTTTTTGAAAAAAGAAATTTCTCAGTAAAGATTACTCAAATAAAGAAAACGTTTTCATAAAAGATAAAACCATTTTTTATAATAAAAGTCTTTTTTATATAGAGAAAAACATTTTCTTATAATAAAAAAAAAAAAAATTTTAGCCAGAAGAAAAAAAAACTGTCTTCAAAATATTAATATTTTGCATAATAAGAAAACAGTTTTTCAAAAAGTAAAGCATTTTTCTTACATTAAGTAAAGTTTTACTTAAAAAGAGACAACATTTATATAAAAGTATTTTTTTTTTTTAATAATTAAACACTTTTATATATAACGAAAATCGTTTCCTTATAAAAAGAAACATTTTTATGAAGAAAAAAATTCTTTAAAAAAATTACAAACAAATTCTTAAAAAACAATATCTCTCTTCTTATGTTAAGTAAAGATACTTAAAAAAAAGTATGAAATAAAAAAATATTTTTTAATATAAAAAGTTTTTAATGTGGAATTTAAGGATCCAATAGATTATATTATCTACCCCACACGTTTCATTTTAAATCATACGAAAAATTCACCTTAAAATCGTTTTACATTAAAAAATATTTTTTTATTTCATATTTTTATTTTTATTATTTTTTAGTGTCAGTTTGATTTTCGTCTGGCAGAATTCGAAATATTATTAAAATTCAAAATATTCATGTTTCAAAGTGCCTTTAATATGGAACCATGGCGATAGAACCATGATGAACCACCTGGCAGAAACGATATTGCGTTGTCATCCAATTCGAGACAATATATAAAATCTCAAGTCTGTGGTTCTTCGCGAAGGTCGCTTAAAATCAATTCCAAATTTGTACCGAACAGACAGACAAGAAAGCAACCTAATAAAAACGTTTTAAAAAGAAAACATATTCTTAAATTTAAGAATATATGTTTCTTAATATTTTTACTAACATTAGGAACATATTTTCTTAAATTTAAGAAAAAAAAATTCTAAATATTTTTTTTTATATAAAGAAAAAACTTTTTCTTAATTTTTTAAATATATCATTTCCTAATTTAAGTAAACATATTTAAACTAACATTTTTTAAAAATTAAGAAACATCTTTTTTATATAAAAAAAGAACAATATTTTTAATAAATATTATTCAAACAAATTTGAAAATAAATTCTCTGCGTGTAACTGTGACTCGTCATAAAGGGGATGGATGATGATGAGAATCATGGCTGGCGCTGCATTTGTTTGTGCGCCGGAAAATGCGCTTTTCACAACTAACGAAAGCAAGAAGAAAAATCAATGAAAAGCATTTGTCGCAGACACAACGAGCAGCCGAACGAGCAGCCGAACGAGCAGCCAGTCTGCCTGTGCCTGGACTTTCGACTATGTGTTCATGCAAAAGTCTGACAGCACTATGTAATGCCATCCCTTCAACAGCAGGAGCAGCAACATGCAATCATGCAGCAGCAACAGCAATTGCTAGTTGATGGCGAAACGAAACGAAGTGCAGGACCGACAAACAACGTTGACGCAGACTGTGCGCCACTTGGTCTATGCGCGCGCCAAAGAAACCTAAAAAAACTTTCACTTTTTCTACCCACCCCCCCAATACAAACACGAAACACATACACAGCAGAGACTGCAGGCCGCAGAAGAAGAAGAAGTGTGATACATGGGGTGATGGTGGTTGTTGCTGTGTGAGTGCAATGAGCCGCAGCGGACAGACAGACATAGAGACGGACACATATTGCGTCAAACATTGCAGCAACTGCGCCACCCGCATTTTCGAAGGCAAAGAAAGTCACGAGACAGACGACTTTCAACTTTCATTTGAACGAAGGCAGCCAGGCAGGATGTGCTGTGTTGATAAAGCTTATAGTTTATGGAAGTAGAAGAAGCTAAAGGAGGAGCTGGAGAAGAAATGACAGATGAAAAAGTAATGGTGGGGGGTTTTGTTAAAGATAGAAGACAAATGCGACGGCGGCTCGTGGACACGTCACAGAAATGTGACGGCCTTTTTTCGTAAATGATAAAGTGAAATTAGTTGGATGGGTGGTGGCGCCATTGCCGCTGCTGTTGCTAATTGAATTGAATTTTTGAAATTGGAAAAACTTGAGAAAAAAAAAGAACATTGCGTTTTTTATTTGTTCATTGTGCATTTTTCTCAAAGGTATGCAAGCATTTTTGCAGTGTTTGTCTAAAAGAAAAGCCTAAAAGTAGGCAAATATTTTTACAAATTGCACTTTTTTTTGGAAATATATAAAGTTTTTGTTAAGTTAGGAACGTTTTTTTTTAATTTAATAAGTGTTCTTAATTTTAGAAAATATTTTTCTAAAATTGGCAACATTTTTTTAAATTTTAAAAATGCATGAAAATAATTAATTTTTGATATCATTTTTTTATACATTTTTATTATAAAAAAGCGTTAGTTATCAGAAAAATAATTTTAATATAATTTTCTAACATTTCAAAAATCCCTTAAAATATGCAATATTTTTATATAAATTTTGAAATGCATGGAAATATCTAATATTTATTTATTTTGTAGAAATATATAAAAACTATATTTAAAACAAGTATAAATTAAAGATATTATGAAAAAACTTAGTTATTAAAATTTTTATATTTTTTTTATTTTAATCTAATTAATAAGCCGCCTACAAAGACGAAATTTTAGAAAACTCATCAAATATTAATTTTCAAAATTTTTAATGAATTCTTAAAAATAGACAATATTTTTTGTAATTTTTAAAATGCCTGAAAATAGGCAATTTTTAAAAAAAATTTAAGCACATTGTATCTATAAATTTTATAATGAAAAAGCTTAATTCTGAAATATAAATTTTGGAAAACTCTTCAAAATATGAATTTCAAAAATGTTGAAATTTTTTTTTTAATTTACAAATGCCTGAAAATAGGCAATGTTTAATATACAAAATTAAAATAATGCACAAAAAAAAATAATTTAATAATTTATATTTTATAAATTAATAAAAGTTTTCGCACCACTGGCTGCATTGTAGACCCCTGCACAAATGCTGTGCTACCTTTGCCCAATAACAAACTCCCCCTCTTCTCTCTCCACGACACAACATTCAAAGCAAAGACTTAAAACAGTCTCTGCAGCGTTATCGTCATCATTGC
This sequence comes from Dryomyza anilis, assembly GCA_951804985.1. Classification (NCBI taxonomy): domain Eukaryota; kingdom Metazoa; phylum Arthropoda; class Insecta; order Diptera; family Dryomyzidae; genus Dryomyza; species Dryomyza anilis. Next base: position 27,014,858 of record OX638131.1, read on the forward strand.
AGTCGCCACAGCCTCGGCTCAAGTGAACCTTTGGCCGGGCGCCGCAATGTCGTCATAGAACCACAGCAGAAACAACAACTACAACAGCAGAAACAACAACTACAACAATAGCAAAAACAACTACAACAACAGCAACAAGAAAGTGCGCGCCACAACATATATTGAAACCTTGCAATAACAGTACCTTTTACTACTACTACGACTGCTGCTAAAAAAGCAACCAATTTTTCTCCCAACACCCAAAACTCATAACTCAGAGTAGAGCTCCACTTTGCTTTTACCACACAATACAGCACCACACAGAGCACAGAGCGAACGAACGAACGAAGTTCTCCAACCAATCGACAAAACTTCGTCATTGTGCTGCGACTGCTGCTTTTGTTGCCTCTGTCGGCTGCCACTGCTACTGCGATGGCTGCATGACGTCGTTGCGCGCATGTTTGAAAAACAAACTTTTGTGCTGCATGCAAAACGAGGCAGCATTTTAGGGGTTGAGTCATGGTTGCTGCATGCAATACAAACCTGAAAAACTACAAAAATACGATGACTGCATGCAGCAGCAGATTCTTCTAATAAATAAAAAAACATTGAAAAAAAAAATACTAAATACAGAAAATAATAGAAGAAAAAATTAGAAAAAAAAAATATGAAAAACCAAACATAGTTGGGCTGATGTTAAAAGTGCAGGGCAACATTTTGTGCGGCTTGAAATTTAGCGTTAGAAATGGGTGGTAGTAGTAGTTGGTACTTGTTGTAGTTCGAAGCAATGGATAGTTTTAGCATTTTTGTGCTTTCCGGTGCAACGGTAAAAATAATGAAAATTCAGTTAGGATGCAGTCCTTTAAAGGGTTTACAGGGTGCAATTTATGTTTTATTTTAAGCATATAAATTTTATATGTTTTTTTTTTATTTATTTAATATTCATATTTTGTAAGTGCATGGTTTTTATAAATTTTCATAAAAAAAAAAAAAAAAAAAAAAAAACAACAAAAAAAAAAACAAAAAATTATAAATTCAAAATACATTAAACATAATTTTTACATTTTTTTTTTTGCTATTTTTTATCTTATTATCGTTGTTGTAGAACTAAAAGTTACCAACTACATTTTTATGAAAATTTAAAATTTCAACTTTGTTAGTAATTTTTTCGAAAAGTAATTGATACTTTTTTAACGCCAATTGATAGATTCACATTTTCTTATCATTTGGTACAAATATTGTGCTCATCGATCAGAAATTGAGAGATATATGAATAATTTTGTAAATGAATAATTGGAATTTTGAAAATGTAGTTGGTGACTTTTAGTTCTACAACGACGATATATGTAAAGGGTTTTTTAACAGGGACGCTACAAAAGTGACAGAGTGACAGGGACAGCAAACGACACCATATTTCTTGCCGCTCTTTTGACATTTCTCTTCAGTAAGGTTTGCCATTTCATGATGGAAAGATATACGAAGTCGAATTTCGGTAGTAAATTTTAATAATTTCAACTCGTTGTTGGCTCGTATATATTTCCATCATGAAATGGCAAACCTTACTGAAAAGAAATGTCAAAAGAGCGGCAAGAAATATGGCATCGTTTGCTGTCCCTGTCGCTATATTTTTGTAGCGTCCCTGTTGAAAAAAAACTTTTGTAGCACTCTTATTGAAAAACCCTTTATATGGAAAAAATATATTTTTATGAATATCAAAAAATGTATCATAGTTTTATTTTCTTTCAAAAACACCCGCTTTTTTATTTTTAAAGCTTTAAACCAAATAGGGTTGAATTGAGTACTTTGACGGAATTATGGTGTTTTGGCTTAATTTAATTTATTTTAACTTTTTTTGATTAAAGTATTAATTTTATTTTTATTTAATTTTAATTTTATTTTTTTAAATATTTTTTTTATTTAATTTTAATTTCTTTTTTATTTAATTTCAATTAATTTTATTTTATTTAATTTTAATTATTTATTTAATTTAAATTATGTTTTCTTTTATTATTATGAAATACTCTCATTTTATATCTATTTAAACTATTCTATTTTTTATAATTTCTTTAATTGTTTTTACTTTATTATATTTATTTTTGTAAGTTCTTTTTTTATAAATTATTTTACTTTTTTAATTTTTTAACTTTGTATTTCATCATTTATAATTTCTCTTTATTTAAAAATTTTAATTTTATTAAATTTCTGTTATATTTCATAATTTAAGTTCTTCTATTTTTATATTTTCTTTTATTTTTTTTATAATTTATCTCTTCTCTGTTTTTGTTGTCGTAAATAAATTAATTTATTTGTGAAAATTTATATTTTAATATTGATTTTTTTTAATAGTAAATAATTTCAATTAATATATGTATTATATTAAGAATTTGTTTTGTTATTTTAACAATTTATTTTGTTATTTTAACAATTTATTTTGTTATTTTAACAATTGTTTTTGTTATTTTAACAATTTATTTTGTTATTTTAACAATTTATTTTGTTATTTTAACAATTTATTTTCTCAATGTAACAATGAATTTTAAATCTTTAAGCGATGTTTCATTAACACATTTTTTGTTAAAATTATTAATTTTGGTTTGTGTTTTAATTTGTTTCAATTTAACCAATATTTTTTATTTAGTTGAATTTCATCTGATTGGCTTTTTATCAAAAAAATGACATTTAAGTAATAGAAATATCATGTAGTAACCAAATAAAAATCATTTCAAATATTCTAATGCCATAGAAAAACTTTTCTCCACCCTGCAAATAGCTAATTTTCACTGCAGATTTACGTTAGCTGGCTACAATAGGGGCTGCTCTACTACAAACCTTTTTTTCAAATTGCAATAAAATTTCGTATTGCGCCAGTTACTATCAAAAAGAAATAAAATTTGTGAAATAACTCTGTTTATGCAGTTTTTGCATGTTGCAGGTTTTACCCAAACCCAAATAGACTATTTCAATTTTTTTTGTTATTTTTATGTTTTCAACTGCAGTATGCGGCCCAGCAACTGCTGCAGTGTATGCGGAATTTACTTGCATTCCGTTGGTCATTTTTCAGTTTTTTCTTCATTTTTATTTTTTTGCTCTGAACTCAGCTCAACTGAAACAACGTTTGAAACTATGTAGTAAAAACCTCTTTGCTTTGAATGCAGTTTGTATGTTCTATGTTGTATCTCTTTCTCTATGTTTGCACTGAAACATTGCTATGTTTTTATATAGTACGTACCACGATATGTTTATACAAGTATTATATAGAATTTATATAACAAATATAGGTATATAAAACTATGAACAATTGGCTATTGCAAAAGAGGGCGTTCAGACTACTCGAGTCGACAGTATAAAACTTTCAAGTCTTTGGTTTTTTGTGCTTTCGCTAGCTTTGAAAGTTTTTATTTTATTTTATTTTTGCACTGCAGCAACGACAGCGGGTGTTTGTTGCGCCTGAAAGGCTGCAGCATTTTATTTTTTGTTTTTAATTTTATTGTGTTCCCTTTTTTTGGTGCTGTTTATTTTATGCAGTTTTATCTAGATTTAAAAACGTTATGGGCGTTTTGCCGGACTGCAGCAGTCGAGGCAGCCAGACAATTTTTCGTTTAATTTTTCATATTTCAGACTTGAAACTTTTTAAATATAATTGCTCGAACAAGAACTTACAGTGAATTAGATGTTTTTGATTGTTTTGCAAAATTTATTTATTGCAATGCTTACCTGAAAATAGAGAAAATAAATGAAATTAGTTAAATATAATATAAAGCCTTTTCTAATTAGAATGTGTACAAAAAGGAAATCATAAGAATAGTTTCAATTCTAAACATTTATTTTTGTTATATAGTAGTCAATGATGAGCAAGAACGGGAATAGGAGGTCGTAAACTTGTTCTTGCACATTTAGTCTTGCTCTTGAACATGATCTTGTTCTTGCACTTTAACTAGCTAGAACAGGAAGTAATACTCTTGCTGTAATCTTGCACACTTAGTCTTGTTCTGGCACAGGTAACTATGATCTTGTACCTGCACACTTAGTCTTATTCTTGCACATGTATCCATGATATTGTGCTTGCTCTTAAAAGAGCTGGAACTCGAGGTGGAAATATTGATCTTGTTCTTGCACACTTAAGTCTTGTTCTTGCAGAGATCTTGAACAAGAAATAAAAACCTTGCTTATGTTCTTGCACGGGTTCCAATGATCTTATACACTTAGTTTTGTTCTTGCACAGGTACACATAAAAAAAAATAACATCATATTGATGAATTCCGTTCTTCAAACCATGATTCATTGTATTGAAGAACCATTCATAATATTAATGACTAACGACATCAATGCGATCATAAATATGATGAATGTTTGGTCACTGTCGAAAAAGTGTTCTTCAATATGATGAACTGTATGTGAAGAATGCGTTTCATCATATTAATGAACAAATACATAAAATACAACATATATGTATATCATAGTGAAGAGTGCTGTTCATCAAACCAAATTTCAATCAAAATATTTATTTTTCGTTCATTTTTTACTATACTTTTCAGTTCTCAAGTAGTTCTTGTACGTTATTTCTTATATAATGTTGGCTTGACATGCATAAATTAGCAATATATTTATTTATTATTACAACATTTTATTAAAAAAAAAAAATGTTAACCATTTTTTTTTCGACAAACGAAAAAGTCCGTTTTTTTGTAATAATTTTTTTTGTCAACATTTTTTAAGGACATTAAATAATTTTAATATATTTTTTTCGAAATTTTGATTTTTTTGAAATAATAAAAAATAATTATGTTCATCAATATGATGATTCAAATTTATTGTATTGAATATTGCGTTCTTCAATAGTTTGAATTCGTTCTTATACATAATAAATGCGTTAATCAATATGTCATATAAGGAACGCTGGTGTCAATATGATAAATCTGGTAGTTGGAGAAAATATTCATAATATTTATGAATAAATTCATCATATTGATGAATTTTTTTTGTGATCTTGTTTTTGCTCTTTGAAACAGTTTTTGCTAGAATTGGAAGTAGAAATCTTGCTCTCGTTCCTGTGCACTTAGTCTTGTTCTTGCACAGGTAGCACTGATCTTGTTCTTGCTGTTGCAAGAGCTAGAAAAAGAAGTAAAACCTTGTTCTTGCACAATGTTCAAGTTCTTGCGATAGCAAGGAAGTTGAAATCTTGCACTTGTTCTTGCACACTTAGTCTTGCTCTTCCACTGGTGTACATGAACTTGTTCTTGATATTTCCATAGAAAGTAGTAATCTTCTTCTTGTTATTACATCTGGTTCTTGTCTTGCTGTTGCGCAGATTCCTTAAGAGTCCAAGTCACAAACATTCATTGAAAATGTAAAATTGAGGCATAAAATTACGTCATATCTTTTTGGTGCAACACTTAATATACAACAAAACCCACAACTACAATACTAATAACAAAAACTAAAATTTCTTCAATAAATTTCTGTCTTTTTTTCTTTCATTATTTTTTTTTATATCATGCATTCAAATGGAATCTATTCAAATCTATGCTTAAAATATGTGTATGTCTGTCTGGCAACTTTGTAAAGCAACATTTTTTGACACTTTCAAGTGCGCTTTCATTGAATGCATTTGCTGTTAATTAGTTAAGTAAACTGAAAGTGCACAACAACGAAGAGAACAACAACAAAGAGGAAAAATCAACATTTACAAAGTTATGAAAGCCACATTTTGACCAGTAAGCGTAGGAAAACGTGCGACGCATTGCAAAGCTTTATTTGATTAACACGAAGTTGACTAAATGGGTCTCAAAAACACTGGTTATTTTCATTTTTGAATTTTCATAAATTAAGTAAATTTTATGCAATAGTTTTAATACTATATTTTGTTCAAAACTACTTATTTCAGAACTGTAGAATTTAAAATATTTATTTTTTGTTAACTAATACATTTTCTTCATTTAATTTCAGGTAAGCTTCGATGTTTATTCGTACTATATTACTTTTGTTGCATATAACATATAATTCGCAGTAAGTTTAAACATATTTAAAAATAAATACGAAATTTAAAAAGACTGAACCAGAGACAGACAACATTTGATGCAAAACTTTTGGCAGTTTTGATATTTATATATATTAATATTTTTATAATTTGATAATCCATTATTGGAGCATGAGGTATTGTGAATTGGTTTTAGTGCGCAGAACGTGTAAAGATGAAACACCTTAAGTCAAATAGTATCATGTCTTGGGTATAGTTCACGTGTCAAAAGTATTTTAATTTAAAAAGTCATAAAAGTAGCATGGAAATATCTTTGGAAAATTGGGATAGTTTAAAATTGAAAATCACTATTGATGCATAATAGCCTTAGGAGTCCTTTTTCTGAAAAATAATACTTATCTGACTTAGTTCACAATTTGGTCAACTGTTTTCGTATGGTAATATGTTTTTTTAAAGTGAGAAATCATAAAATTTAACAATTTTATTTGAAAACATGGCGAAAAACGCTATTTTTATATCACCTGAGGTCCGTCTATTTCCAAAAATGGCACAATTTATTATTATTTATTTAGTTCACATTTTTTTTAATACTTAAATACTTTTACATTTTGTCCCTTATGTGTTAAGACCTCTGAACTAACTGTTTTTCTGCCCAAAGCGGATGCTAGATAACAAAAAAGCAAAATAACATTTTCAACAACTAAACCCGCTAGAATTCGTGGAAAATGCATTAGAAGAAAGCTGCGGCGCGTCGCTCAAAACCCATTTAATTTGGCATTTTTTTTTCCAAAGAAACGGCATAGCACACGTGCGTAGTGCGGCTCCATTGTAACTATTAGTACCTTTTTCTTTCTCTTAGCTACTTCTTTTTCTTACATATTTCTTCGACTACAACTATTACTGCTTGCTCAACAATTACTGCTGATCCAGGAGCGGACTAGAACCAAGCTTTTGGTTTATAATCGGTACGTATGAACTCGTTCTATTTCTTGATCTTGTTCTTGCGATTGTAAGATTTGGAAGTGGCAATCTTGCTCCGGTTTTTTCGTTCTTTATCTTGCTGCAAGAATCTGGCAAATTTATATTAAAAGTTTAATTTACCTCCTAGCATAATTTTCAAAATGCAAGAACACGAACAGGAATTGGTAATCTTGTTCTTGCACAGTTTTCCATGAACTTGCGGTGTTATTCTTGTTCTTTTTAAAGAATATTATAAATTTTTACAAATATATGCTCGAGACTTATGAGGGAGACTTTTAAAACTGTTACATCAACACTTTTTCCGTCAAAACAGACCATTGTCTACATGGTTCTATTAGATATGTAAATGAATAGGCCTAGAAAAGAACTTTCCTTACTTCACAATATTAAAAAAATCTTTCTTAATATTGAGTAATTGTTGCTTAATATTAAAAAAAAAAATTATTAAGAAATTATTTATTAATATTAATAATTAATTTTCTTAATATTCAGAATTAATTTTTCTTAATATTCAGAATTATTTTTTTTAATATTCTTAATATTCATAAACAGTTTTGTGAGCGTAGATTAAAAAGTTTTATGTACTTTGGTAAATTTCTTTGAAAATTGTATATTTATTAATATTATATAAAAATTTAATATTAAGAAATTGTTAATTAATATTAAGAATTAATTCTCCTAATATTACAATATATACAGAATTAATTTTTCTTAATATTCAGAATAAATTTTTCTTAATATTCTTAATATTCCGAAACTGTTTTCTGAGTGTATATTCAAAAGTTTTATAAATTTGGTTAAATTTCTTAAAAAAATTATACAATTAATTAATAGCCCCAACAAATGCAGCTCCATTGACTCGTAACCCAATTCGCTCCCGTGCAGTTCCAACTACTTATTTTCTACAACTGCTTCTGACGCACTTTTTTTTCTCTCTCCACTACTTGGCCCTCATTATTTTATTTAACTGTTGCTGCGCCGTGCTTCGTTGCACAATTTTCCATATGCATTGCTTTACACACTTTTTTTCCCTTTTATTCCCCACTACAAGGTCTGTACATAAAATGCCCATTTATTAGTTTGTCTTGTGGGCAACTGGCACCTGGTACGCGGGGGGGTTATGCATGGTGCGCGCACAGCGGTGGACAGGGGCAGTGGTACGTACGACGCGTTACAAGACAAAACGAATTGTGAAGGGAACCTCGTAAAAGTGCCAAATGCAGTTTTTAAACAAACACGAAGACGTTTCGCCGCCGTCGCACACTTGTTGTAGCTGTTTTTTTTTTTGTTGCTGCTTTGTTAATTGTTATTGATGTTGTTGTTGGAGTGTTTGTTGTAACTATTGTTATTGTAATTGTTATTATAATTGTTGTTGTTGTTGTTGTTGTTCGTGTGCATGAATGAATTTTCTTGTTTTTGCTGTGCGCTTTCTTTTCTTTCTGTTTCTTCCACTTCGTTTTCTTTGCAGTCTTTCTTAAAAAGCATTTTCTCAGTAATTGTCAAGTGTTGTTGTAAATTGCTTTTGTTGCACAGTTTATTGTTGTAAATTTGAGTTGTTGTTTTTCGTCTTTGTTTTCTAGTGGCAGCGTTGCCACTTGACTGCAGTCAGTTACTGCGACTGCCTCTCATTGTTTCGTTGGCTCCCGCATGTCTGCTGTCGTGTTGCGTAAAATTAAATGCATTCGTTGTTGTTGTTGCAGTGCCGAAGTGTATATCGTAAAATGAGTTTATGAGTTTTATGCATGTGTGAAATGTTAAGAAAATTATATATGACATTTGGTAAAAATTTTCATTTATAGTACGAAATAATGAATATTATATGAGAAACAATTTGAAAAACCAATATTCTTGTATATCAAGAAATCATTTTTATCGATTCGGTTGCTGTTTAATTAAACAAATGAACAGTCCATACAATATTCGAGATTATGGATTTTGAAGACGAATATACCCTATGATTTTGATAAAAATACGATGTTAATTTCTCGTTCGTGCCCGTATTCAGTGTTCTCATTCTACTTCGATCGGAGTAGATCTACTTCATTTCATTTGTATTTCTTAAATCTACTCCTCTACTCCGGTAGTAGTATTTTCTACTCCTTTCTCATAATTGTCTACTCCCTTTTCCAATTTTTTTAATTTGATGAGAACAATTTCTTGCGCCTCAAATAAATCGTCAATATTATAATTTTCCTGATAACTATGATCTGTAAAATAAATGTATTTTTGTTGCCATAGACTTTAAATTGTAGAAGTTATAATTAAATGTAAGTTTGTATCAACTTTTATAAATACAATTTTAAAAACACCATTATTTCATTTGGTGTATCAGATACACCCCAACTCTAGAAAATCCATAAAATCAGGAATGAATAAAATTCTATTAATTTATTTGAATCTAATAAACTAATGCATATTTATAATCCCTTTCCATCAAATTTACTCCTATATTTAACATCAAATCTAATCCATTTTGCAATATTTTTAATTCTACTCCCTTTTACTCATTTCTACTCCCTATTTTTTTTTTTAAATTGGGAAGTAGAACCGGAATCGGAGCCGCTATTTTAGAAATCTTGTAACTGGAAGCGGAACCGATACTCCAAAGTGTTTTAATCCCTGATTATAATTTCAACTAGGGAAACGCATTTGTTCTATTATGTTTCGTTTTTAAGAAAATTTGTTTTTAATTTTTTAGTTTGTAAATAACCAAATATAAATGTTTTCTAAAAACTTAAACGCGTTTTGTTTCTAGTTATCATTTGAAAATTTCAAATTTCAAGCAAACTTGTTGTTCCAGAGTTCGATTTTACAATGGGAAATTTCGATCGGATTATTTCCGTTCAATTCTATAAATATTTAAGTGTTTCGTTAGACCGTCTTTTTTAAACATAACAATCTATTTTTAATACTTTTGAACAATCATTGTAAAGAGCAAAGCATATATTAAAAATGTTTAATTTTATACTATAAATGGTTCTTCGAGCCAGATTTGTCAGTGGTTTTTAAAGTGTTTGATAGAAAATCAAATAATATAGCGTCAGTAGCTCAAGGTTAGTGCGTTAGACTGCGAGCCAAAAGGTCCCCGGTTCAAGTCTGGACTGGGGCTAACAACATCTTTTCATAGAAACATTTTTTCTATGCCGCGCTACCTCTCGGCAGTAAATGGCAAACCTACGAAAGTAAAACATTGCCTATGAAAAGCTCTCATCCGCCGTTCGGAGTCGGCAATAAACTGTAGCTCCCACCAATTTGAGTACAAATATAACACTCACAGCCCAAAGTGGCTCGGCCTAAGTTCTTATAGGACTGTAGCGCCAAACTATTATTATTATAATAATATATTTAAATTTTATGAAGATTGCAGTATGTGTCATATTTAAAATTTAAGGAATAATTGATATTTGAAAATTATTTTAATGGTTCTTCGAGCCAGATTTCTAAAAAGTATTGGCAATTTTTCAATTAATTTACGTACTTTGATAGAAATCGTATTGAAATTTCAATTTCCAGCATATTTGTTGTTCCAGAATTCGATTTTTCAATAGGAAAATAAAAATTTTAAACGTATTCAAACGGTTAAAGTTTTGCGAAATGAATTCAAATATTTCGAATTTCGATCGCTAGTGATTTTCAGAACTCATTGTATGATACAAATTTGATTAGGTAACTAAATTAAATGATTTTGTTATGTTCCAACTACCGATTGAAATATTAATAAAAATTCAGTTCTGTTAAAATAATTTTTGACAGTTCCAGAATTCGATTTTTCAATAGGAAATAAACGTTTTCAATCGTTGAAATGGGTAAAATGAAAATGAATTTTTATGTTCAAATATTTCGAATTTCGATCGAAAGTCAGATTTCAAAACAGTATGTTTGATACAAATTTGATTAGATGACTGATTTTAAATAATTTTGTTCTATTTTAACTTTCGAACGTTTCATTTTATTTTTTGTTGTTCCAGAATTCGATTTTAGGAAATATAGAAAAAAGGAAAATAAAAATTTCAAATGTATTCAAATGGTTAAAGTTGTGCGGAATGAATTCAAATTAATTTTTGTGGTAAAATATTTCGAATTTCGAATTTATTTAATGATTTTGTTATGTTCCAACTACCGATCGAAATATTAATAAAAATACTATTCTCTATAATTAATTTTTGACAGTTCCAGAATTTGATTTTTCAATAGGAAATAAACGTTTTCAATCGTTGAAATGGGTAAAATGAATTCAATTCTATTGTTCTCTTCAAATATTTCGAATTTCGATCGAAAGTCAAATTGCAGAACCTGCCCGAATATTATGAATTTTGAAAATTTAAGTTAAACAAATTTTCATATGACTAACATAGCTAAATAATTATTAAAGTTACAAAGGCGATCCGAAAAAAAAACCAGTTGGGAAGGTTAGATCACATGGGAAATTTTAAAGTAGGTGTAATTATGATAGTTAGGATTATCAAAATTATAGTCGGTCTAAGCCGACTATAAATACCCTACACATATGTGTGGTTACCATTCAAAGTGATATATAGGTCACCAGGGTATACGAATCCTGAAAATAACTACAAACATTCAATCGCTGAAGAATTTCCATTCATTTGATACCCATATTTACAAATGGGTAGGTGTACCGAATTTCGATTTTTTTTTTTGTGAACCACAAGTCTTTTCGCCGGAAAACATTATTATCATGTATTTGAGCATGATGTCAATATATATTTGACCAACAAAGTTTACCTAAGCACGTATACATAAAAATTGATCTTTATATGTACATTTTATATGTGGTATTTGAACATAAGTGGTCGGATCATAGGTCACCATGGACCGATCTCGCCAATTTTTTCGCACATACAGCGTAGGTATATTAGTAATCTAAGTTATAAGTTTCATTTATCTAGCTCTTCAATTTTAAAAGTCTTAGGGATTTCAACAGACAGACAGACAGACAGACGGACAGACAGACGGACAGACAGACAGACGGACAGACGGACATCGCTAAATCGACTCAGGAGGTCATGCTGATCAAGAATATATATACTTTTCCATACCGGAGATGCTTTCTTCTGGGTGTTACAAACGGCGTACCAAACTGAATATACCCTTTCACTCTTAGTGTAGGGTATAATAAAAAAAGTTACCACATCTTAACCATGAAATTGAGTTGACACAGGCTGCTTTGAAGTGATGCAGTGTCATGTGAATGGATCACGTATTAGGCCCCTTTATGCAGGTCTCGTAATTTTTGGTTTTTGTGTAATAATATTACGGATGAGCGATTTTGAAAACCGATAAAAGAATATTTTTTCCCCAATTTTTGTTATATAAATAATTTGAAAAATAATATAAAAAATATTTCAAAATTTTTGTTTTACAGCAATTTTTTAATTTTTAAAATCATTGCATTTTAAACAATCCCCTAAAAAACCCAACGAAACGTATACCTTAAAAGGTGCTTTTGATCATGTTGCTAATCATGTTGTTGTTTTATGTTGTTGTTAATGTTTCGGATGCATGTTGCTGCAACCAATTCAAAGGCATTCATAAAACGAGTGCAGCAGCAGTATTGCCTAATTTTGTTGCTCTTGTTGCAGCAGCCATGTGTGACGCGTGTGCATTTCATGCGTTACAACACATCCCACCGACCGACCGACCGCCATCTAATGAAAGGCGACGCTGGGAACCCTTTCTTTCTTTGAGGTTTTTGTTGTTGTCGGTAATGTGAAATCTACTTGTTTGTTATTTTATTTTTTTAATTTTTTATTTTTATATTTCATTTTTTTACTCGTTATGCTGGTTGAGTTAACTCCCCATCGCGGTAGCGGCGGCGGCGGCTCTTCAAGCATTTCGAGTATGCTCCAAAAATGAAGGGTTTTCATTATTACTGTGTTTAGGTACCACATTTCCAAATAAAATAACAATTTTTGTTTGTGCCTTAAGAATTGCACGTTAATGTGACGAACTTTTTTTTTTCATAATGCTTGAATGTTGAGAAATAATTTTTGTTTGGGGGGTATATTGTAGTACCATTTGTTAGTAGTTGTTGTTGTTGTCGATTTTGTTGTATAAGTCAAGAGCCAATTGTATGCTCGAGTTAGGGCCTAATTATATGAGCATTTAAATGGAGTTCTTTACAAATATAATTGGATGTCAAAGATGTAAAATTAAAGAAATGAATGAATGAATGAATTGATGCTGTATGCTTTAATGCAAAAACAAATGAGGCAATAATAAACGTAGTTTTATTTTAGTTGGGAGACTACATAGTTTAAATTGATGTTTTGCTAAATTAAAAAAAGGTGAACTATTTAATAATACACATGAAACAAGTATATTTTAAAGAAATTAATCGATTATTTTGAAGAGCGTACAATTGTTTTTATGCCCTACACTAAGAGTGAAAGGGTATATTCAGTTTGGTACGCCGTTTGTAACACCCAGAAGGAAGCAACTCCGATATGGAAAAGTATATATATATATTCTTGATCAGCATGATCTCCTGAGTCGATTTAGCGATGTACGTCTGTCTATCTGTCTGTTGAAATCCCTACTACTTAAAAATTGGCTAGATCGGTTCATTGTGACCTGTGATCTGACCATTTATATTCAAATACCTCATATAAAATTTACATCTACAGCTCAATTTTACTGTTTACGTGCTTAGGTAAACTTTTTTGGTCAAATATATTTTGACTTCATGCACAAATACATGAAGATAATGTTTTCCCGCGAAACGACTCGTGGTTCCCAAAAAAAAATCGAAATTCGGTACACGTACCCATTTGTAAATATCGGTAACAAATGAATGGAAATTCTTCAGCGATTGAAATGTTGTAGTTATTTTCAGGATTCGTATTCCCTGGTGACCTATACCACTTTGAATGGTAACCACACATATGTGTAGGGTATGTATAGTCGGTTTAGACCGACTATAATTTTGATAATCCTAACTATCATAATAAAACCTGCTTTACAATTTCTAACCTTCCCAACTGGTTTAAGCTATATTTAAGTATTTGTAATAGTAACTTATTTAAATATTGACATTTAAAGATGTTCATTTAATCTCATTTATTTTATTTTTATTTTACTTGTGTTTTTGGTCCTTCGAGTTAGATATGTAATTTGTTTTTCGTTTTATACAAAATCTTTTGATATATATTTTAAATGCATTTAACAATTTATGTACTTAAAAATTTTACGAATAATTGATATTTAGAGATTTACATTGAGTTGCTACTACTTTACTTGTTTTTGTGGTCCTTCGAGTCAGATTTTATTTAACAACATTTAATGATATTTATAGAAATACTGTTAAGCAACATATACAAATTATGTGTGTCATAAAATTTTTTCATCTTCAAGCATTTGACGATGATAAGAAACTTTCTATAGAATATATCGTCGGCGTTCAGTGAAAATTCACAAGTTCAATAATTGAGTATTGAGATAAATGCTTTTAAAGATATAAATTACCGTAACAAATCAGAATATTTTTGGATTCAAAAAGTGCTAAGCTTGCTAAAAAAATAGTTTGGAAAAAACACATGACCGTTATTGGCTTATTTGATAAAAAAAAAAGGAAGAACTGTAGTTTACCAGACACAACAAAAAAAAAACAATAAATAAAATACCACAGCCCTTTAAATAAAAAATTGAAAATACAGGGTTTTTCAAATGGGACGCTACAAAAGTAGAGCAACAGGGACAGGAAACGACGCCATATTTCTTGCCGCTCTTTTGACATTTCTGTTCAGTAAGGTTTGCCATTTCATGATATAAAGATATACGAATTCGAATTTCGGTAGTAAATTTTAATGATTTCGACTCGTTGTTGGCTCGTATATCTTTCCATCATGAAATGGCAAAAAACTTGTGTAGCGCTCTTATTGAAAAACCATTTATAAGTTAAAAAATATGTTGGCCCTCAAAATAAAGAAAGAAAGTTGACCCCTACAGTGTTTTTGGGTACTTTACAGATAAGGGATCAAAAAAATTTAAAAAAGGCAAAGGAGCCTCATACGCAAACACAAAAAATTAGCACACAACAGTCACCCCCCAATTTTTAGCAAAACCCTATTAACCGAACAAGGGTATATTTAAATATTTAAAAAAGAGCATGACATGCCTTTCGATATGATGGCAGAATGCAGCCGCGTTGAAAACTAATACCTTCATTACCCCAATGACCACATAAAAAAATCAGTGCTGACGCCTTGCAATATCTTTTGAGCTGAAGTAGGTCTGGGTGGGCGATCTACGGTCTGTTCGTTGCGATTAGATCCATTGTAGATCCGAAAATTGGGGTTAATGCCTTGCAACACTTTTCTGAGTGGAAGAGACTCAGTACCATTTAAACAGTAACGTTGCTACAGTGTATGCAAATAACGGTATTTGATGTTAGTTTTAATTGGAGATTATTTAATCCAAAAATCTTTAAAATCCAACAATTTTTATACCCTACACTAAGAGTGAAAGGGTATATTCAGTTTGGTACGCCGTTTGTAACACCCCGAAAAAAGCATCTCCGGTATGGAAAAGTATATATATTCTTGATCAGCATGTCCGTCTTTCCGTCCGTCCGTCCGTCTGTCTGTCTGTCTGTCTGTCTGTCTGTCTGTCCGTCTGTCCTTCTGTCTATCTGTTGAAATCACGATTACAGAAAAAGTTGAAGAACTAGAGCAATGAAACTTTAGATTTAGATTACTTATATATCTAAGCTCTCTGAACAAGAAAATTATCATGATCGGTCTATTGTGACCTGAGAACTGACCACTTATGTTCAAATACCTCATATAAAATTTACATCTGCAAATCAATTTTACTGTATGCGTGTTTAGGTAAACTTTTTGGTCAAATATATATTGACGTTATGCTCAAATACATAAAAATAATGTTTTCCCACGAAACGACTTTCGGTACACCTACCCATTTGTAAATATGGGTATCAAATGAAAGAAAATTCTTCAGGGATGGAAAGTTCGTAGTTATTTTCAGGATTCGTATACCCTGGTGACCTATATACCACTTTGAATGGTTACCACACATATGTGTAGGGTATTTATAGTCGGCTTAGACCGACTATAATTTTGAAAATCCTAACTATCATAATAACACCTACTTTAAAATTTCCCATGTGAACTAACCTTCCCAACTGGTTGTAGACTCATCACGGTTTTATTCTGATTTCGACGATTGCCGTTCAGTGAAAAATCACTAAGTTCCATATAAACGATAACAGTGCTCCAGTTTATCCAAATAATTGTATCGGATTTCAGTTTGAATTGGAGATGAAAGAACTGCATAATATCTATCATTTAATCCAAAAATCGTTAAAATCCGACAATTTTTGTAGACATTAAGTGAATTTTTAAATATTTGGAGTTAGTGATTTTTTCACGAGGACTTTTGCAACGTAAAGTTTAGTTCGTTTTTATTATAGTGGCATATTTATCTCGATATTTTCGAAAAATGAACTTAACGACTTTTCACTGAACTGATAAATAAATATTAAAATCTTATTAGGTGTTCGTTCACATTTTAGACAGTGAGCTCTAGTAATATATTTAAATAAAAACTTATTTGCAGGTTGCTTTAAATACATAATTTAAATATTTTCAAAAAATTGCATAAAATTGCTGCCTACATGGCTTCTGTTTCATTTTTGTCAATTATTGCTAAGATTTTACTTATTTATATTTTAAGTTTTTTAGGATATTGAAAATTAACTTCTATGTATTTATTTTTTAATGCAAGAAAACTGTTAGATCTTCTTTCAAATCAATAAATACAACTTAATTTATATTTTATTTCTAGAAAAATTCATATAATTATTTAATCAAATACAATTTTTAGTCAAATTACAAAGCGAAACCTGTACAAGAAATTTATAAAATCATGAAAGCTTTGCTACTTAATAGTCAACCTTAAGTAAAAAGCTTTACGCATATTTTGAGTGTCTTAAAAAATAGCATTTGACTAAAGTAGATACAGTAACTTGTTGCAAAAGACATTTGGCATTTGTTCATTAATTACATATTTAAAAAGTAAAAAAAAAAAAACAAAAAGCTTTCAGCAAAAAGCTGCGTTACTATACGCAACGATCGCGCACGCATTTTACGCCATCGAATAAAATCCAATATTTAGCATTTTTATCTGCAAGATCGCTAGGCCTATGAAAATTAAGCTTTTTTCTGTTGTTTTTGTAAAAATAATTAAAAATACAAAAAAAAGCTTATTTTTATAAATAATTTATTACACGCGCCATTGCGTGTGTTTTAATAATATTTGATAAGCAAATACAACAAAAATTTATGATTTTTCAAGTTTTTCCTAAGAAAAAAAATATATATTAATTTTTGCTGGTTGCGCTGCGACTTTAAGACAGCAAACGCAAATAAAATAGCTTTTGCTGTTGCTTTTGCTGCTGTTTTTGCTGCTACTTCGGCCTACTATCGATCGTTCGTTGCGTTGCTGCGTATACGCAATACTAAAAAAGTAGCAGCAGCAACATTAGCATTAGCATTAGCGAATACAGCAAAAATGTATGTACAACATACGCATAGAGCTTTCAAAAGCTACAAATTTATCTATCGCACGCATACAAATGCAATTTACGCATATTTTTTTTTGTTCAGTTTTTGGCGTTTGTGGGGGTACAACAAAAACAATTAAAGCTTTTTTTCGACAATTTGTTGTTGTAGCGCAACCTTGTTTTTTTAACGCATTGTTGTTGTTGTTGGTGCTGGCAATGCTCGTTTTTTGCTGCGACTAAAATGCGTTGCTTGACTAACGCGTGTTTTATTTTATTTTTTTGTATTCTTCGTTTTTCGACACATTAATGTTGTTTTTTTTTATTTATTGCTGTGCGTTAGCAATGAGCTTTTTTTATGAATTTTGTGCGTTTGTTTGTTGTAGTTGTTGCTGTTCCTGTTGTTGTAATTGTTGTTGCGTCTCTACACATTTTTAATTATGTTGTGCGAGCTCAAGGTTTTTTTTTAGTTCGATGTTGTTTTTAGTGTAATTGTTAATGTTGTTGTTGTTGCTATGCACGCACTATTGCCCCGCTAGCGTCTGCCCCCTTTGGCCTAATTTGGTCGCTCGCTGTGGTAGTTGCTGCTGATATTGCTGCTCTCACAGTGGTTTTTTTTGGGGCACAATTAAAATTGTAGGCCGCGGCATTGTTGCGGATGCGTTGCTGCGGCTAGTTTTTCTAATAATAATTTTTGTATTTTTTTAGATTATTTTTTAAAAAATATTTAAATGGAAATTACTTTTTAATTTTTTTAAATCCTTTTATTCACATTATTTTTTCTCAATTTTCTCAATATTATTTTCTTTTCCTCCTATATTTATTTTATTTTTAACTTTTTATTATTATTATCACCTTTTTATTTGATAACTTTTTTTTATTTGTTTTTTTTTTTACTTTTTATTATTTTTTTTATTTTTTAATATTGTTTTTATATAAATTATATAATTTGAAGTTTCTTTTTTATTCTTTTTATATTTTTTTTCTTTATTTTATTTTCTCATTTTTTATTTTATTTTTATTCACTTTTTGACTTTTTATTTTTCATTACTTATTTTTTCATTTTTATTTTTTTAATGATTTTTTTTTTACTGTTCTTTACATTATTCATTTTTTCTGCAATTTATGTTATGTTATGTTTTTTTTTTTATTTTTTTAATTTTTTATACTCTTTTTTATTATTATTATATATTTTATACTTATATATTTTTTCTTTTAAAATTTATAATTTATTTTTTTGTTTCTTTCATTTGTATTTCTTCATTTTTTATTCCATAGTTCATAGATAGAGTGGTTCAAAGTTACAAAAAATGGGCTAAAAATCACTTTTGTATGGTTGTTTATATTTAAATATCTCTTAAACTAGAAATGCTACACACAAAAAAATAATTGCTTGACGTGCAGTTGTTTCAACGAATATTCATTTGCATCTACCAAATTTAGTCACTTTCAACTGAAATTCATTTGTGGTAAACAATAGTATGAAGCGTAACCAACTATTAGTTGAAGCAACTGCAACATTGATTGGGGATTCTTATATTTAATAATTCTTTTTTCTTGTTATTGTTTTCTTTTATTTCTATTTTTCAGTAATTTATATTATTTATTTATTTTCTTTAATGTATATTATATATTTGCAGTTTTTATATTTTTTTTCTTTCATTTTCTCTTTTTTTGGTTTTTTATTTTTTCTTAGTATTCATTTTTTTCTTTTATTTGTATGATGTGCTTCATTTTTATTTTATTTTGTTCTTTTTTTCTTTATTTCATATATATTTTATTTTATTTAATTTTTTTTTTATTATTATTCTTTATTTGTATATTTTATTTAAATTTATATTTTTTTATGTTCCATTTATGTTTTTTTTATTATTATTTTAATTTTCATTTTATTTTTTATTGTTTTTGTTTTTCTTTGATATTTGCTTTTTATATTATTCTTTCATTTTTGATTTATTTACATACTTCTTTTTTTCTTTAATAATTACTTTAAAGTTTTATTTCTATTTATTATTTAATATAATTATAATATTTAACTTATTTTTATTATTTTAATTTTATTTTTTATTGTGTTTACTATTATTTGATATTTGTATTTTATTTTATTTTTTAATTTTTGATTTATTTACATAGTTTTTTTCGTTAATAATTACTTTAAAGTTTTACTATTTTTATTTCTATTTATTATTTAATCTATTTACAATATTTAATTTATTTTAAGTATTTGAGTTTTTTTAATTTTTCGTTATTTTTTTATTAAAGGGTTTAAGAGCGATACAAAATTTTTTTTCAATAAATAAATATATGAATAAATATATGAAAAATTAAAAAAATAAAGGGTTTTTCAACAGGGACGCTACAAAAATAGAGCGACAGGGACAGCAAACGACGCCATATTTCTTGCCGCTCTTTTGACATTTCTCTTCAGTAAGGTTTGCCATTACATGATGGAAAGATATACGAGCCAACGAGTCGAAATTATTAAAATTTACTACCGAAATTCGAATTCGTCCTTTTCGCTCTACTTTTTTAGCGTCCCTGTTGAAAAACCCTTTATTTCTTTAATTTTTCATATATTTATCCATATATTTATTTATTTGTTATTTGATTTTTTTTTTATTAAAAAAAAAATAGTTTTCCTTTTATTTTATTTATATTTTCTTTTATAAATTATTTTCCTCTAATATATATATTTTCAAAGTTTAAATTTTTTTTTATATTTTTTTATATATATTAGCTTGTCTGACACAATCTTCGCATTGTGCGTGAATTTTGCGTTATGTTGCTGCATTAGTATTTGTTGCTGTTGCTCGTGTTTGTATGTGGTGCCCACATAGTGCGTTGCTGTTGCTCTTATAGCTTTGGCGCACCGAGCTTTGCGCGCCGCGTGCTTTTTCAACATTTGCCCGATGCATTGCATTTGTGTGCGTTTAATTAATATTTACGAAATTTATGTATATGCCAGACAGACAGACAGTCAGTTAAAATGTTGAATTAAATACATATATCCTATATAAAAACGTATTTTTTTATATTGGCTGCCCTTTGTTGCTGTAATTGCGACACAGCAACACTTGTTGGTGTGTGACTGCTTCTAATGCTGCTTGCTGTTACGTCAAAGTGTAAAAATTCCAAGTCAAACAGAAAAGAAAATATAATATTAAATTTATTCTCATGTGATGTAATGCTGTGCTGCTGTCAGTTGTTGCTTAAATTTTATATCAATTGGCAGCAGTTGCTTAAACAAAAATCAAAAATTTTAATTTTAGTAGTGATTTTTTTAAAATTCTCTATTTCTTTAGATAATGTTCAAAAGCTGTTTTTATTTTATGAATTAATGAATACATACTAATTTTAAAAGTATTATAAATAAATCTTAAAATATACTATATAATAAAATTAAACAGTATCCAGCTCGAAGGAACAAATTTTGTAATTGTAATTAAAATATTTGCATTTTTAATTGTTTAATGGTATTTTTAATAGTAACAAATGTTCTTTAAATTAACAATAATAATAATAATTATTTTCGATTATATTATATATATATTTCCTATACGCGATCTGGCTAGAAGGACCAATGTACAATACAATACAAATTTTTAATAAACCTTATATGGGCCATTCCACACCAAATCGACCAAAAAAAGTCAAATTTGAAATTTTACCTTTTCGATCTTAATGAACTTTTGGCAATTGATAAATATCTCTTGAACTAGAAATGCTAGAAACTCCGTTAATGGCTCGTTTTAAAGCTAATAGAACAAGCTTTTAGAAAAATTAAGTTGTAATTTTCTAAATTTTATATTTTCTAAATTTTATATTTTTATTTTTTAAAATATGATGCAATCAAAATAGCATCTTGAAATTTTGCATGAACATTAACAATAAATTGATGAAAATTTAGGATTTTTTTCAGAATTTTAAAAAGGCAAGGATGTGCAAGGATAATGACCACGGGCCACATGTTACCGTTTGGAAATTACAACTTAATTTTTCTAAAAGCTTGTTCTATTAGCTTTAAAACGAGCCATTAACGTAGTTTCTAGCATTTCTTGTTCAAGAGATATTTAAATATGAACAACAGTACAAAAGTGATTTTTGGCACTTTTTTTCCAACTTTGAGCCACTGTATCTCTGGAAGTAGTGGTCGGAAAAAATAAAAATTGTTTAGTGCATGTCTCGATACCCTTTATCAGTTGCCAAAATTTCATTAAAATCGAAGAAGGTGAGTTCCAACCGCTGGTCGATTTGGTGTGGAATGGCCCACATACAAAATATTTTAATTATTTGTCATCCATTAGTATGTTGATCTGGCTCGAAGGACCAGTTCTATTAAGTATCCACTATAAATGCAAGCTAATTTAAATTTATTTAAACAGCAACTAAATTGAATTATTTATTTTATAAATTATTGCGAAATTTTCATATTGCCTTAACATTAATCATGCTCTATACAACTCTACTATTGCAAACCATTTACAAATTTGTTTTATTTTTGTCTGTATACATAGGCCTAATACGAAAAAATAACATCTGCAGCAGTTTTTTTTTTTTTTTGTTGGCCCTTTATTTTTATAAGTTTTCGTTAGCTTTTTACTGGGTGCGGCATTTTTGCATGCATGCACAGTATGTAGCTGTCTATGTGTGCCTAGTTGTTAGTGTGTATTTTGTAACAATTTTTTTTTTTAGTTTTATATTTTTTCATTTTTTAGTTGCTTTGACGACCATGTGTGCGTTTGCAATATTTGCACAAATAGAAACGCATTTGTTAGATTTTAGGCGTGTACTATGTGCCGTGGTTAGATGATTTTTGTATCTATTTTTATGTATTACCATTTAAATAGAAAGTTTTTTTTTGTTATTTGAGTGCAATTTCCGTTGAAATGAAAAAGAAGAATTTAAGATTAATCAAAATGCAGTTAAATTTAAATATATAAAAAACATACTATTTTTTTTTTTATAAAATATAAAATTCATGATTTATATTTGATATTATTTATCTTATTTATTATTAAGAAAAATATTATAAATTAATTTATTGACAGCTTAGTTTTGAGTTCATTATATAATATCGTACTTAAATTTTGAGTTTGCTGATTAATATTATAAAAAGTAATTGATGCATTTTTAAAGTTAAAATATCAATTGATAGATTTACATTTTCTTATCATGTGGATCATCGATTAAAAATTAACAGATATATAAAGATTTTTGTAAATGTATATTTGGCATTTTGAAAATGTAGTTGGTGACTTTTCGTTCTACAACGACGATATATAATTTGCTGTTTTTATACCCTACACCTATGAGGTACAGGCTATATTAACTTTGTGCATATATTGTAACGCCCCTTAGCAGGCGTGTCCGGTATGGAAAAGTATATATATTCTTGATCAGCATCGCTACCCGAGTCCGTTTAGCCATGTCCGTCTGTCTGTCCGTCTTGCTGTCTTTCTGTCTTGCCCGACGGACTATAAAAGTCCGCCCCATGTGACCTAACTTTCCCAACTCGTTTTATTTAGTGTTGTAAAGAAATTTTCATATTTTAACAAAAATCATTTTCATATTAGAAAATAGCTTAAAATATAGTTTATTTAAACATTATCATTAAATAAAATCCGGCTCGAATGACCAACATAAATTATATTAGTTTTTTTTCTTTAGTCTTGTAATATTAATTTTTATATTAATCATATAAAATTATTCTTAAATTAACAATAAAGAGAAAATTTGTTTATTATTTTTTTATATGAAAGTGTATATGTGTTATTTGAGATCTGGCTCGCAGGACCAACATTTAATATAAAAATGTATTAATATATTATACAAACTAATGTTAAACTTAATAAGCATTACACTGATAGATAGAATTTTTTAATACAAATTTTATAAAATTAATTAAAATTAAATTTATAAATTACATATACATTTAATATAAAAATGTATTAATATATTATACAAACTAATGTTAAACTTAATAAGCATTACACTGATAGATAGATTTTTTTAATACAAATTTTATAAAATTAATTAAAATTAAATTTATAAATTACATATATATTAAATATAAATTTATTTAAATTAAAGTTTTAAAAATTTTCAATTTTTAGTCCTTATTGTGCATTGAAAAATGCATGGAAAGTCCTTAAAACATAAGTTATAAATTAAATAATTATAAAATCATTTTATATAACAATTTTGCAAGTGTTTTATTTACATTTTATGCTCTTAATTTTAGTTTAAGTTATATATAAATAATATTTTTCAGTATTGAAACATTTATTTGGTATTTACATTTTTACTACAGACAAAAATTATATTTTGGAAATACTTTATCTCGATACTCAATAATATATAAGTCCTCAGATTGCATTCTCGCATTTCTCATTAAATATACCACGTGTCTGCATAAATTTCATTATCTCTGTCGTGTGCATCAACAAAGTACCTGCAATTTCCTATCGTCGAACCCGACTCTTTCAGACTTCAAACGCACTATATGCGTCATGTACCGCAAGCTCCCCAAAATCAAGCCCCACTCCTCGAAAATATATGCAACACGCGCGCATTTTTAAATACGCATAAAACAAATACATATCGTGTGCATTTCTATTTTTTTTTCTACCACTACTTTTTTTCTAATGCGGAAGACAGTACAACAAAAGCAGCAACAAACCATAATATCAAAATTAAGTAGGTCAACATAAAAGCGCACAACTTACACGCACTCTACGCATTCGAAGATGTAGAAAAAAAAAAGCCGAATTATTTAATTTTTTGTTGCGTATTAATTTTTATTTCATTCAAATGGGCTGCGAATAAAACGCATTTTGTGCGAGTGCGCAGAAAATGCGTTATGAATTAAATAAATCATAAATGTATATTTTGCTTTTGATAAACTTTCAAGTGTTTCGTCAATTTTTAAATTTTAATTTAAACTGCGCATTTTGTTGCTTAATGCTTTTACTTATTTAAATATATTTTTTATTATGCTAATTGCATTTAAAACATTTATTTTTTATATGTTTACTTAGTGTACATTGTAGAAAGCCGGCTCGAAGGACCAATGTTTCTATAGAGTAATTTCTTAAAAAAAAATATTTTAGAGTTGTAAATTTTTGCATTAACAAACAGAATCAACACTCGGGCAAATTCCAGTTTTAGATCGAATTTCTTATAAAAATTGTAAACAGACGGTTTTGTATTTGATGTCTTTATATCGTCGTTGTAGAACGAAAAGTCACCAAATTTTGATTTATTTGATTTGATTTTAATCGATGATCTCAATTTTTTCACCACATGATAAGAAAATGTAAATCTATCAATTGATATTTCAACTTTAAAAATGCATAAATTACTTTTTATAATAAGTATTTATCAACAAACTCGAAATATAAGTTTTTCATAAAAATGTTCTACAACGACGATAAATAAATAATAGTTCTGTCTGCCATTGTAACGGGTATGTTTAGCGGTGTCCAGGGTTCGTACAAAAAATTCAACTTTTGCTTGGCTTCGGTATATTACTTTATTACTTGTAAATTCAAATTATTTATTGTTTTTTTTGGGAATCGTTATTCCTCTCGATGTACTTGGTTATTTTTCTCGGTGCACTATGGGAATGGCTATTCCTCTCAATGCTTATGGGAATTGTTATTCCTCTAAGTGTACTAGGTTATTTTTCTCGGTGTACTATGGGAATTGCTATTCCTCTCAATGATTATGGGAATTGTTATTCCTCTAAGTGTACTAGGGGAATTGGTATTCCTCTTGAGCCCGGCTTTTACTGTTGGGAATTGATCTTCCTCGGAGGCCTCGATTAGAATTTTGATTTACAAAAATCTTTATATATCTGTCAATTTTTAATCGATGATCTCAATTTTTTCACCACATGATAAGAAAATGTAAATCTATCAATTGATATTTCAACTTTAAAAATGCATCAATTACTTTTTATAATATTTATCAACAAACTCGAAATTCAAGTTTTTCATAAAAATGTTCTACAGCGATGATATAAAAATTGTTTTTCAAACGAATTCCAATCGTGCAAGTTAGAGCAAAAGTATTGTATTCATTTGAAAATTTGAAAAAATTTCGCTTTTTTATATTGTATGCATGTTAACGATATTTATTTTAAATATGCTTTAAGTTATTGAGTGACACCTCAATGTTAAAGTACAATATGAATCTGTCTTTATTTGTATATACATTTTATTTTTTAAATTGGACAAATTGATAAACCTGTGTATTTTAAGTACAATAGAAAATAGAATAGAAAATTCATTAAAAATGCTATTATGTTCGAACTCATTTTATATGAATCTGGCTCGAAGCAACATATTTTGTTTGAATATAATTTACTTAATAAATTTATAAAACAGCTAAAAGATGTATTTTAAGTACAATAGCAACTGTATAAAATAATTATTTAAATTATTAATTTGAAAATTTACTAAAAATGTTTTCACTAACAACAAATTTAATTTCGTTTGAATCTGGCTCGAAGCACCAATTTTATCAAATAGCTAAACTAAAATTAATGTGTACAATATTTATTTAAATTATTAATAAGAAACATCAAGAAATAATTAATACACTATCTAATAATTCTCATTTTATATGAATCTGGCTCGAAGCACCAATATAACATAGAACAAAATTCTAAAAATGTATTTAAAACTTACCTTATAAAATGAACAATTACGTCGCCTGTCCGTTATTAACGTCGTTTAACTTTTCCAAAATGTTTGTAGCAAAAAGATTTAACTTTTACACTTCTTCTCACTTGAAATCTACACTAGTTCATTAATGAGTTTAAGTTTTTTTTTGTTTTTGTTTTCTTTTTTTTATAGTACACTTTATTACACTTTATTTATATATATTTTGTTCAATACTCTTTATATTTTAACCGAAACGAAATTTTAGTTTACACAATTCTTGCTGTTGTTGTTGCTGCTGTAGTTGTTGTTATACTGTATGTGTGTGTTTTTTTTTAGCCAAACCAATAATTTTGAAAATTTATCAAATTTTTTAAAAAATCAAATTTTTATAGATTTTTTGTACGCTCTTGCTGTTGTTGTTGTTGTAGTTGTTGTTGTTGTTTTTAGTTAATTTTTAACTTGTTTTGTGTTTGTTTCAACGAAACGTTAAATTTTGTTAATTTTTTTTTTTTAATTTAATTAATTATTTTATATAATTTTGTTTATTAAGCCAAAGAGTTTTTTGTGATTTTTATTTCTAGTTTTTACACACTTTTGTTGTTGTCCAAAAATGTTTTTTATGAATTTCCAAATTTGTTGCCAAAAAGTAACAAAATATATATATTTTTTTTACATCAAAATTTCAAATTTTGTTGACGAACATAGTTTTTTTGTTTTTTTTTTTTAATTAAACATATCAAAATGAGTTCTGCTTTGCATTTTGATGTTGTTGCATTTGATTGCAATTATTGTTGTTGTTGTTGGATTTTATTAAAAAGTTTTCATTTTGCGTTGACATCTTTGCAAACATCATAGAAATTCTTCAAAATTCTTTAGCAATTCTGAAAATAAATTATAAAGATATTTATTAGTATTGAATATTATTTTTTATTTTTTTTATATTTTAAATGTAAAAATGATTTTTATGAATATTTTACAATTTTTCGAAATCTACTTTCGATTGAAATTCAAACATTTGGCAAGAAAACTTGAATTGAATTCGTTTGAATTCGATTGATGTAATTGTATTTTATATTAAAAACATTTACTCTGGCATAGCATAAAACGAATTTGAATTTGTGTACGCTCTCCAAACGAAACTATATCGAAATATTGGCTCAAATTGTCGTTTTCGATAATACCTTCCCCCTGACAAAATTCAAATTTTGTGATGGTGCAGTAAAAGTTGAAGCAAATATTGGATACATTTTTCAAATTAGCTCTAGTTTTTGAGATATTGTCCGTTTTTCAATTTTTATTTTTTTTTAGTTCTTTTATTTTTAAAATTCTAACAAAAGAAAAGAGTGAGATTATCTTTTTGATATTAGATGCAGAAAACAATGCTCTATAATAAAACAATTTCCTTTTATGCTTAACATTTTTTTTTGCGAGATATAAGCAAAAGAATTTCAAAATTTTTCACAAAAAAATATATATATGAATAAAAAAACTTTATTACTTATTGGAAAAATATGTTAAAAAATACTTTTATGCATTGTTATGTAGCGCCATGTTTCCTCTTCAAAATCCTATTTATGAAAATAAATTATGATTCAATAAAGTATATAACTTTGTCATTAGGCCAAAAAGGCTTCAGACTGGAATGAATAAATAAAAATAAAGTCAATATTTTTTTACGTGTTAAATATAAATTTGCAAAAGCAGTTGGTAAAAATCAAATAGTCTTGTAATTCATCGGGTAATGATAAGGAAATAATTAAGTTATAATTAATTAATCGAACATGGACCTAGAACAAATTATACTAACGTTAGGACATGTCGGATATGCAGTCTTTCTAATTACAATATACCATTTTGTATATTTAAAATAGATCTATAAACAAAACTTATTGACTATTACGTCATTTTATTAATTTAAAGTGCTCTTAATCTAAATAGTAACATGCAATTGAAATGTTTCATTAAACTGGAATTAATTTAGATACTATATAAATGTAAGTTCATCTGAAATATTTAAACTTTTATCTAGCTACTATTCTAGCGCCTTCAGATATTATTACAATGTTTCTAGATACTATTCAAACGCCTTCAGATATTATTAAAATGTTTCTAGATACTAATGAATTGCTTTTATATAAATATCTGTGGCAATATGAAATAAAAGCATAAGTCTATTTTTTGAACTTTTCAGGAGAGCATTTTTAAGCTTTACAACTGATTCCGAAAATTATTTTTAAAAATATTTTAAAAATGATATTTGCAAATTTATGAAAAACTTAAATAAACTAAATGTCTGCAAAATGTTTTTGTTAAAATTTTTTTCGAATGATTTTTTTTTTATAAATATTAAATAACAAGTTTTAGGTTTTTTGCTTGTATCTCAGCAACGATAAGAAGAAACAGTATCAAAATTTGACACAAAATGAATTCGTATATCAGGATTACGATGGTATTAATAACTCAATTTGAACATATACACCCAGAAAAAAATACCCTCAAATCCCATTAAAATTGGTCAATAGGACAATTATTGATTTAATAGTATACAAAAAATATATCTTTTCATAAAAACTCAATGGCAATGTCATAGTATTTTCTAGTATTTAATGGTATTTTTCGATTAAAATAATAATTTATCCTATTTTTAATAGTACAAAATTTTTATTTATATAGTATTTTTATCTGGGTGTATGTAATATCGTCGTTGTACAACGAAAAGTCTCCAAATACATTTCCAAAATGCCAAATATTCATTTACAAATATCTTTATATATCTTTCAATTTTTAATCGATGATCTCAATTTTTTTACCATATGATAAGAAAATGTATATCTATTAATTGATATTTCAACTTTAAAAATGCATCTATTACTTTTTATAATATTAATCAACAAACTCGAATTTTAAGTTTTTCATAAAAATGTATTTGGTGACTTTTCGTTCTACAACGATGATTTATAAATATTTCTGGTGAAAATTTATTGAGATTTTTAATACGTAAATAAAAGTATCTATAAAATTTATAAATTAATTTATCCGAAATGAAATATCTAGATATCGTCGTTGTAGAACTAAAACTCACCAACTACATTTTCAAAATGCCAATTGTTCATTTACAAAAAATCTTTATATATCTTTCAATTTTTGATCGATGAGATCAATTGTTGTACCAAATGATAAAAAAATGTGAATCTATCAATTGTTATTTCAACTTTAAAAATGTATTAATTACTTTTTGTAATAATTACCAACAAAGTTAAAATTTAAGATTTTCATAAAAATGTATTTGGTGACTTTTAGTTCTACAACGACGACTTAATATAAAATATATCTAGTTGATATTAATGTATCTAGTTGAATTAAACACACATAAATCTAACTAGATACAATTTAAATGAAACTATCTAGTTGGAATATAAATAATGCATCTAGATACAACATGAGCAAATGTTACTAAATTTATCTACTAATTTAGAACACACATCAAATATTGTTTTATTAAATATGAAACTTCACTTTTTCCTCCTGTCTCTCATGCAAAATGTATCCATAAGATACAAACCAGTTTTGTTATCCAAAAATTTAAACCAAACGCAATTATAACCAAAAATTTACAGAAAAATTACATAATTACATTTAATAATAAAAAAAAAAACAAATCACTAAAACAAAATGCAATTTTCATTGCATTTCCACAGTAGCGGTCGATCGCTGTATCTTGCAGATACACACTTGTGCATCGGGCGCCACACACACACGCACACAAGTAATAGGAAAGAGAGAGGGTTGCTCGTTGACTGGATGGCTGGCTGGATGCCCGAGGGCGCTCGACATCCTTTGATTTGATTTTTATGCGTTGCTGCTGCTGTTGGTTGTTGTTGTTGTTGACGCTATACTTTGATGATTGTTGTTGTAGTCTTATGTAGTTGTTGTTATTATTATTGTAATAATGCAGACTTTTAATAACGCAGTGCAAATGACGACGACGACGAACATGCGGCCGCAAAACAGTGCAACCCTCAGGACGCGTGAAGGATATAACTCAGATACAGGATACGAAACGAGGGGGCAAAGGGGGAATGCAAATGAAAACAAAGACGACACAACGAATATCGAACACAAAACACAAACACACACAAACACGCAGCAAAAAAAAAGAGTAGAATAGAAAGCAATCAAAAAGTTTTTCGACAATTTTTTGACATTTGACAGAACTTGCACTTAATTGCAATTTCCTGCGAAGAGCAAGAGAGTACAAGAGGAGACAACAATTGAAAAATGTATCTATAAGATGCGCATATTTGAGCAAGTTGCATAAATATTTTTTTTTATTCTATATTTTTTTTTTATTGTCAGTCCTTAATTATTCTAAAAAATTCTTTTTTTATTAATTTTTGCATTTATTTATTTGTATTGTAGCTTTGAGATACTTTTTTTATAATTTTTTTGTATTATTTTAATTTTTTTTATTATAATTTTTTGTTTTTATTTTATTATAAACAGTGTAATGTTTGAATTCATTTGAATGCGCTTCTTATACACCACACGTTTAGATACTGATTTGTATTGAAAAGATACAAATGTATCTAAAATATAACACATTGTTCATAACATAGTTTAGCACATTTTTCATAAATTAAAAATGCTTTTTAAAGCACACTGTCTGCGGTTTTTAGCGCGCAATCAATTGCTGCACATGAAACACAAAGTTACTATTGTATCTCAGCGATACTATTGTATCTCAATATTTGTAAAGTTCAATTTTCAGCACATTTTCACTTTTTGCGCAATTTATTTATTGTTAATTTTTTTTTTGTTTTTTTCACTTATAGCTTAAAGTTACAAATATATCTCAAAGTTAGAAATGTATCTCAAAGTATTGCAAGGTAAATTATTAAGCACATATTCAGTTTCTATGCACTTTAATTGTTGCTAAAATATTTTTAAATTTATATTTTTTACACAGCTCAAAATTCTAAATGTATCTCAAAGTCGTAGATTTATCGCAAAGTTAATTTTTAGCACATATTCAGTTTTTATGCACTTTAATTATTGATAAAATATTTTTTTACACTTATATCTCAAAGTTACAAATGTATCTCAATATTACAAATGTATCCCAAAGTTCAGTTTTCAGCACATATTCACAATTTATTTATTGCTAAAATATTTTTTTTTATATTTTGTACACTGACGAATGTATCTCAGAGTTATAAATGTAACTCAAAGTCATAGATGCATCACAAAGTTAATTTTCCAGCACATATTCCGTTTTTATGCAATTAATTTATTGCTTAAATATTTTTTTTTATAATTTTTACATTTATAGCTCAAAATTTCAAATGTATCTCAGAATTACAAATGTATCTCAAAGTTACAAATGTATCTCAAAGTTAATTTTTTTATCATATATGCAATTTTTGCGCAATCTAATTATTGTTAAATATTTCTTACATTTATAGCTCAAATTTAAAAATGTATCTCAAAGAATCATATGTATCTCTAAGTAACAAAAGTATCTCAAAGTATATTTTCTAGTTAAATTTGCTAAACTTTCATATTTTTTTATTAATTTTTACACAACACACATTTATTACTTTTGCTGCTGCAAATCCTTGAAACTGCATGCGGTGTTGTATCCACTCACGACGTTGATTGTTGTATCCTTCAGATATTTTTGTTTCAGTTTTGTTTTTGTGATAATTTTAAATTAAAAACAAAACAAAAAATTAAACTTCACGAACAAAAAAAAATATTTGCAAGTTTTTGTATGTTGCAATTGCAAACGCGAACTTTAAAGTTTGAAAAGTAAAATTAAAAATTCTCTTATTTTTTATTATTTATATTTTGTTTTTATTAATACATTTTGTTTTTGTTGTAGAAATTTTGTTCAATTTTTTTGAGTGCTTTATTTTCTTCTTCTTGTTGTTGTATTTATTATTAAAAATTAGAAAACGTTATTTTTTTTTATTTAAACTTTTACGAGACGAATGCAGAAATACAGCTGCTGCGAGCAAGCACCTCCGAAACCTAGGGCCGAATAGACGAACATGAAATTCGTGAATTGCGTTTCTGGCCCACAAACCATACGATTCAACGATTCAAACGACAATAGCAGCCGCAGCAGCAACAAAAGTCGCAGTAGCATTAGCAGCCGCCGCAGTCGCAATCGTCGCAGTAGCGAAGTCAGCAGCGACGCCTAAACAACCACCACGAAATACGAACGAAACTGTAGACAAAGAGCAACGAATGCGACGAAACGCAACGAGTGCTGCTACGAATACAGCGAATAAACCAGAAGCAACGTTGACGCGTGAGAGAGACCAACCCGAAAAAAAGCACAAGTAGCAGCAGCAGCAGAGACACAAAAGACAGGGCAACAAAGAGCAGCATCGAGTTGCGCCGCGCACCACTTCGTTTCAATGAGAATTCAGTCGTTGAGTTTAATTTTCAATTCGCATGTTTGCTTTGGCTGCAGCTTTTGTTGTTATTGTTGTTTGGTTGGCTTTTGCAGCAACTGCGACGCCTGCTGCTGCAAGTCTCGAATCTTATTAGATTTTTGACTTGCAATTTGCAACCCTCACTTTTGCGCTCTATTTTTACACTCTTTCTCTCAATATTTCGCGCTCTCTTTGTTCATGCATAAAAATTTCAGCATTTTCTCTGTTTTGCTTTGTGCGCTCTTTTTAGCATTGAAAACTGAAATTTCGACCAATTGGAATTCCGTCAGCGTTGCGCTGTGCAATGCTTTGATATGCAGCAAAAATGCTTTTTGTGCAAAAATTTGAATTTTTTCCAAAACTTGTTTGAATTGAATTTTACGTATTTAAACTATAAATAATTCTATTTTTTATATTTAAATTTATTAATACATATATTTAATATAATTTAATCAATTTCTTATTTTCCTGAAAGGGGTTAAAATGCAATTTTCGTAGGCCACGTTGTGCAACGTATTTTCGGAATGTAGGGAACTTTTTCTACACCCAGAAAAAAATACTATATAAATAATAGTTTTTTACTATTAAAAATAGTTAATAGGATAAATTATTATTTTAATCGGAAAATACTATTAAATACTAGAAAATACCATGACATTGACATTGAGTTTATATTTTTTGTATACTATTAAATCAATAATTATCCTATTGACCAATTTTAATGGGATTGGAGGGATTTTTTTTCTGGGTGTTCAGCACATTCTCTAAATTTACAAGTTCCATATCTTAACCGTTATTATCAAAATGCAATTATATTTATTAAATTAAAGATGTTAATAATTTCCTAAATTTTGTAATTCCCTAAGTTTCTTTATGACATTTTTAAAAGCATACCTTCTTTATATTATTTAAATGACAAGATCGTATTCGAATTAAAGTCATTTTGGCAAGCTTCTAACTTTTATCAGGGATGCCAATAAGTAAAATTTAAAATTGTTAAGTTTCCAAAAAATATAACTTTAGAAAATTTAAAAACCTTTAAAGTCTATTTATAAACTTTATAATTAAATTCCAAATTTATAATTAAATTTATAATTATAAACCCAACACGATTTTTGAAATCAATTTTATATAATTCGCTGGTGCTGAGTTTGACTGCATACTCATTTTTTTCTATTACGTAACGTTTTTATGGACTGCCGGACTCCGGCCTCAGCAGTCCAGAGGTAGCACGCTGAACTCACATTCTAGAGGTCTCGGGTTCGAATTCCGGCTATTAACCACAAAATCGTTAGAAATAGATTTAACAGCACCAGAGACGGGACTAATTCATTATTTTTCAAATTAAATTTGTTCATGAATTGAAATTGCTTTCAAATAATTTCATTTCTATTTATTTAAATGGCATTTGAAAAAAGTATTTCAATTCGAAAAATATTTCATTTGAATTGAGTAAACAAATTCCAATTCAAAAAAATTTGAAGTGAAATACTTTTATTCAATTCAATTCAAACTTTTGAAATTGGCATTGATCAATTTCAATTCAACAAACATGAATTGGAATTGATCAATTCTATTTAAAATACAAAAGCATTGATATTGAAGTGGCACGCACCACATTTTGGCTTGAATGTATTTCAATGGCACAGAATTGCATCCAGATGCATCATGGGATATTTTTCGGTAAATCTGTTGCACCCGGGGCCAGCATATTTGAATCTGTTTTAAGGGGCATAGATTCGCATCTAGGTGGATCATTCGAAGTTTTTGGTTGAATATATACCAATTAGCACAAATTCTTTTGGCCAAAACCCACTGCGTCATTGCACTTTTTTTTGGAACATTGGTTCCATTGGGATTTGGCCAGAACCCAAGTGCGTCATTGGACATTTTTTTAAACAAATTGGTTCCATTGGGTTTTGGTCAGAACCCAAGTGCGTCATTGGGCATTTTTTTGGACAAATTAGTTCCATTGGGAATTGGCCAGAACCCAAGTGCGTCATTGGGCATTTTTTTTGACAAACTAGTTCCATTGGAAATTGGCCAGAACCCAACTGCGTCATTGGACATTTTTTTGGACAAATAGGTTCCATTGGGATTTGGCCAGAACCCAACTGCGTCATTGGACATTTTTTTGGACAAATAGGTTCCATTGGGATTTTGCCAGAACCCAACTGCGTCATTGGGAATTTTTTGGACAAATAGGTTCCATTGGGATTTGGGCAGAACCCAACTGCGTCATTAGGAATTTTTTTTGGACAAATAGGTTCCATTGGGATTTGGCCAGAACCCAAGTGCGTCATTGGGCATTTTTTTGGACAAATTAGTTCCATTGGGAATTGGCCAGAACCCAACTGCGTCATTGGACATTTTTTGGACAAATAGGTTCCATTCGGATTTGGCCAGAATCCGCTTGCGTTATTGGACATTTTTTTGGAACAATTGGACGCAGTTGGGTTCTGCCCAAATCCCAATGGAACTAATTTGTCCAAAAAAAATTCCCAATGACGCAGTTGGGTTCTGGCCAATTCCCAATAGAACTAATTTTTCCAAAAAAATTCCCAATGACGCACTTGGGTTCTGGCCAAATCCCAATGGAACCTATTTGTCCAAAAAAGTTCCAATTACGCACTTGAGTGCTTCTGTAATCCCACTGGAACAGATTCATCCACAAATGTTTCAATGACGCACTTGGCTGTGAATCTCTGTCCATTTGAACAGATGCACCCAAAAACTTCCAATGACGCATCAGGATGTGAAACTGTGTACATTGGAACAATTTCAACCAAAAATGTCCAATGATGCATCGGAGTTCGAATTTCACATGGAAATTATCACCACTTGAACTTTTACTGCAGGGAGCTCTGCTAAAACTCAAATTAATTCAAATAAATTCAATTCAATTCAAATCAATTCAATTCATAAATTTTTTGATGGCATTGAGTATTTCTAAGCAATAAGTTGAATTGAGTATTTATAATTCAAATTTTTTTAATTTGAAATACTTTGTTCAATTTATTTCAAAACAAATTTGAATTGAAATAAAATTTCAAATTTATTTATATTTTTTTTTAAGTGAATTACTTTGCTTCAATTCTAATTTTTTATTTTTGAAATAGAATTTGTTTTGCTCAATTCAATTCAAAATCAATTCTCAATTACAAAGTCCCGTCTCTGAACAGCACAATGGTTATAGTATGTTTGAGTGCTGTGGATCTTAGTAGATTTCTCAAAAGAAAAAAAATTAAAAGTGAACTTTTAAAAGTGTTTTGAAGCCCTTAGAATAAAAAAATTATAGTTCTGTAGAAAAAAAGTTTAACAACAAAATTTAAAAGCATTTTTTCTACTAATTGTCTAGACTAATTTTAATATACTAATGAATGCTCATATCTAAGTAAGTTTTTAAGATAATTGGATCTAAGCTTTTAGATTTTTTATCATTTAGGATTTATTAATTAACTAAATATGATTTATGGTCCAAACTAACTATCAAATTTACTACTTGTTTTCTAATTGATCCTCTTTTTAAAATATGCACTAAGAACTTAATATTGATACCCATTTATATAATCAATTTAAAAAAAATAATACATAAAAATGATGTTTTCCCGCGAAACCCCTATGCGGTTCCCAAAAAAACAATATATCGAAATTCGGTACACATACCCATTTGTAAATATCGGTATCAAATGAATGGAGATTCTTCAGCAATTGAAAGATTGTAGCTATTTTCAGGATTCGTATACTCAGGTGACCTATATACCACATTTAATGGTAATCACACATATGTGTAGGGCATTAATAGTCGGCTTAGACCGACTATAATTTTGATAATCCTAACTATCATAATGTAGCCGCGGTAGCTCAGTGGTTAGTGCGTTGGACTGCGAGCCGAAAGATCCCCGGTTCAAGCCTGGACTGGGGCTAACAACATCTTTTCATAGAAACATTTTTCTATACCGCGCTACCTCTCGGCAGTAAATGCCAAACCTCCGAGAGTAAAAACATTGCCTATGAAAAGCTCTCACCCGCCGTTCGGATTCGGCAATAAACTGTAGGTCCCACCACTTTGAGTACAAATATAACACGCACAGCTCAAAATGGTGAGAGAGCTCGGCCTAAGTTCTTATAGAACTGTAGTGCCAAACTATTATATTAACTATCATAATAACACCTACTATAAAATGTCCCTACTTTAAAATGATGTCCCATGTCCTACTATCTTGTATAACTATCACAATATCCTTACTTTAAAAATTCCCATGTGATCTAACCTTCCCAACTGGTTTCTTACCTAAAACTTTTGTAGTACATTTTATACTCACAATCACATTTTCTTTATAAAGTATATCATTTTATTGAAAAATAAGACAAACATCCGTTTAAAAATATAAAAACGCAAATAAAATCTTAGTATTATTCAAAAACCCCAGAAACGTTTTTGAAATTAAAAAAAAACGTAGGTTAATATTTTAAAATAAATCTTTTGATTGCAAAGCTTATGAAAAATACAATCTAGGACCTTTGGATTATCGGTTCCGGTTTCACGATTTAAAAAGAGCGATTTCGATTACGGTTCCAAATAAAAAAAAATCAAATCAAATTTTTTTTTCCAAAGTAAAAATTGCAATATTTTTCAATCTATTTGTCACTCTAATTTCGAAAATGGCGTTAGTTCATCAAATTGTCTCTAGTTTTTGAGATATATACCATTTTTCGAAAATCGTAAAAACTATATCCCAAAATCAGTATCTCAAAAACTAAATTCAATATGACGCCATTTTAGAAATCAAAGTTACATATATATTCAGGAATTATTACAACTTGTACTGTAGAAAAAAAATTTTTTTTTCTATATGAAAAATAAATAAAAATTTAGAAAATTATTTTTTAAAATATGATGCCATCAAAATACCATCTTAAAATTTTGCATGAACATTTATAATAAATTGACAGAAACTTAGGATTTTTTTCAGAATTTTAAAAAGGGTCCTTTTTAAGGACATCAATTTTGAAGTGCAAGGATTATGACCACGGGCCACATGTTCACGTTTAGAGGTTACAACTTAATTTTTCAAAAATCTTGTTCTATTAGCTTTAAAACGAGCCATCAATAAAGCATTTCTAGTTCAAGAGATATTTAAATATGAACAACCATACAAAAGTGATTTTTAGCCCTTTTTTTCCAACTTTGAGCCACTGTATCTCTGGAAATAGTGGACGGAAAAAATAAAAAAAAATTGGTTAGTGCATGTCTCAATAGCCTTTATCAAATTTCATTGAAATCGAAGAAGGTGAGTTCCAACCGCTGGTTGATTTGGTGTGGAATGGCCCATACAACAAATCTTCAAACGACTCATAGTAGGGTATTTTCGAATCCCTAAATGTTTTTTTATATATTTTTTTCAGCTCAACTTTTAGATGTTTATAATTTTATATTAGTCTTGTTTTAATTCAATATGCTTCAATATATTAACAATAATTGGCATCCCTGCTAGTGAATCGAAATCTAAAAAAAAACTACTTTGTTCAAAAGCTTGCGAAGGAGAAAATGTTGACAACAGCAACCGCGAAGAGAGTGCAACAAAATAAAAAAGTGAAATACCCAGCAACAACGATTGCTAAAAAAACAGCGAGCTTATGAGAGCACAGTCGCAGCAAAGCAACGAGTAGCTCAGAGCGCTCTTCAATCGCAAAAGCACGTGTAGCAAACGCATTCGATGAAGACGATGAACGATGATGACAAGCAGCAATTACGAACAACGTAGAATAATCGCAGCAACAAACGAAAGAGCAAAGGCAAAATTACAGAGTTGCCAGATCGCCGATTAAAGACTATTTGAATAGTAGTCGAATAATACAAACTAAAGAGCTTCATTCTTAACCACCGTGAGTTATAAAAAATATCGAATAACAAAAGTAAAAAAAAAAAAAATATGAATCTATTCCTAACCTTCTTTACATGGAATAAAAAACAATTATAATAATAAAGTTGTGATTAAATCATAATTTGATTACCTTCTTATTTAAAAGTAATAAAAAGGATTTACATCAAATTTTATAACCTATGTTCTAAAGTTAAATAAAAAGCATTTACTTCAAGTTTAAATAAAAATTATTTAATTTAAATAAAAAAGATTTCGAGAAGTATTTAAATTTATTACTTTTTTATTTAATATTATTACTTTTTTCCCCTCAGTGTATGACCGAATGTAAATATGCATGAAAAAGCATTTCGCCACTGTCTTTAAAATGTATAATGCACTGTTTTAAAAAAAATATTATTCCAGGTTCTTCCAAGCATACACTGAACCAAATTATAAAATATACCAAACTTATAATCAACATTTTTAGTAAAATTTGTGAAATCTAGAATATTTATTAATTTTTATGGGAATCAAATATTAATCGATAAAAATGTCGTTTAAAAGTCCAAAAATAAGGCTAGTTAAATAAATGTTGTTAAAATTAAACAATTTTTTTCTTCAAAATGAATTTTTTTTATATATTTTAATTATTTTTTAAACTAAGGGAAATATCGTCAATATTTAAAATTACTAAAAAAAAATTTGAAATACAACCGCATGCTCACCGATTTGGATTTTGCCACAACCTCATGCTCACAGACTAGGAGGTCGCTACAATTGTATTAGGAGGTTGCTGCAACTACTTTATCAGTTGTTTCCCGCAACCGAATGATTCGGTGCAATTTAGTTAGTTGCCGCAAAAAATCAGTATTCACACACAGAATACTGATTTTTAACTAATAATAAATGAAATCTCTGATAAAATCTCTTTGACATGCATGACATTAATCGATGCAGGGTCTATGTCATGCATGAAATGGTTGATATTTGTATGGAAATGTCATTAATATTTTGCAGCTCGAAAATGATATCACTCATCGATAGATCTTACCTGAAATTACGAGATATTGGTCAATGAACTTTTGAACGAGTTTTCAAAATGGAGATCAAATATATTTGTGAATGTCTAGCGTTTTGAAAACTGCGTAATAATAAATAATGTAACTGAAATTTTCTAAAATTGTTAACAAAATGCAAATGAATCTGAATGAGACAACTAAATATTCAGAAGAAGCTTGGGAATGCCTAAAATATCATGACGTGAAAGACTTTACAAAATGTCTGATTATTCGATTAAGCGTGCTTTTGATTAAACAAAAACCTGTTTCAAATCATCTTCGATACATTCAGAAAAAAGTTTCCTCATAATTAACTTGAAATAGCATTAAGGAAAAAACTTCCTCATTTTTAGTAATTTTTTTTATTTTAATGAAAATTTACTAATAATAATAATAATAGTTTAGCACTATTAGTCCTATAAGAACTTAGGCCGAGCTCTCTCATCATTTTGAGCTGTGCGTGTTATATTTGTACTAAGTGGTGGGATCTACAGTTTATACGAACTTTTCATAGGCAATATTTTACTCCCGTAGGTTTGCCATTTACTGCCGCGAGGTAGCGCGGTATAGAAAAATGTTTCTATGAAAAAATGTTGTTAGCCCCAGTCCAGGCTTGAACCGGGGACCTTTCGGCTCGCAGTCCAACGCACTAAAGACTGAGCTACCGCCACTATTATGAAAAAAACCATCTTCAAAATAAGTTAAATTGAACTTGACGCTATTATTGTTGAAATTATATATCCCGAAAGGAATAAAATACGAAAAGTATTTCTTTTCGAACATGACTTTTAGTGGTTAACTTAAACAGAGCTAAAAGTCATGAAAAAGATAACTTTCAGATCAATATTCTGACGACATTCGGATATAGTTAACTTTTAAAAGTTAACGTAAAGTTGTGACGTAATTACAATTAGATTTTATTTTCTCTTTTAATTTTTCACCACTTGAATTTGCTGGCAACACTAATTGCAACTGCCGACCAATGATGGAGGCGCCATGTATTTTTTTTTTCTTTTGAACATTTTCCTGTTTGTGTGCTGTGTGTTGCGTGCTGTGTGCGTTTGCAAAAGCTCCACCAACATAGAAATATTCTCACATTCACGCACAATTCATGCGTTTGAACGTGCGGTGCGTCGCTTTTTTTGCTGCTTTTTCGAATGATGTTTTTGTTGTTGCTGCTGCTGCGTTGTGTCGTTTGCACGATGCGTAAAATACACGAGCACCATTGCAGCCATTCGTTTCTTCTCTCTCTCACGCTTTTGCTGTCTGTCTGTTGCTCTGCCACCAAACGAACGAAATGCTTTTTATGCGGCTGTAGTTTTTCGTTGGAATTGCGTAAACTTGCTGTTGTACTTTGCTGCTGCTGCGAGCGCCGCCACCACCGCAACAGCGCTGCATTATACGTAAAAAATATGCTTTGCAGCAACAACAACAACAACTAGAAGAAGAACAACAACAACGAGAGCAGCAGCAACAACATGAGGCACAGCAACAACATGAGGCACAGCAACAACGACTTGGATTTGAACACAGCGCCAAATTCAGTTGTTGGGTTTTTTTTTATTCATTATGCTTAAAACGCACTTTTTCGTGGTTGTTGTTGTAATTTGTTTTAGTTGTTGTATGTGCAGAACATTGTTGTTGTGTAGGCTTCTTTGCGTTCAACTTGATTTTGGCTGCCAACAGTTTTTATTGTTGTATTTTTTTTTTGGTATCATTTGTTTCCTCTTTTGCAACGCCAACTTTTGCTGCTGCTGCTTCTTCATGCTCTTTAGCTTCCTCTACTTCATCTTATTCGCCACCTCTTTTTCTTTCCCTTCTTCTCACGTCTTCTTCTTCTTCGTTACTTCTTCCACTCTTCAGCAACATGTTGTTGTTGTTGTTGTAAATGTTGGGTGTGCGTTTTTGTAAATTTCTCAGCAATGGTTGTTGTGTCATTCACTTTTTGTTGTTGTTTTTTCGCATTTCTTACAACCAGCTATGTACGCAGTTTTATGTATTGTTGTTGTATTATTTGGAAATTTGTATGTAATGCATTTCTTTTGTTGCTGTTGCTTAGCCAAAAATGTTCACTGTGCCTCCATTGTTGGTTAGCAGCAGTTGGCTTATTTAACGCATTGCCCGAAATAAGAAATTGGCCTCATTTTTTTAATTTTTTCTATTGAGTTGTGTTAAGTTTTTGGCCAACTTAAAGAACACGCGGCGCAATGTATAATAAAGATGTTGCTGCCTACTTCGGCTCTGCTGCTGCTGCAATTTTCGATATTCAGCCCATGTGCTTCATACAGCCCAATGTTGATTAATGGCTGCTAATTAACAATTAAAAATTAATAATGATTTATAAGCAATCAACTATGTATGAGTAATTGAATATAGGGATGCCGAAACCATTCTTCCCAGACCATTCATTTTCGGACATTTATTTTTCGAAATTTTAACACCAAGACAAATCTTTTCCAGACAAAAGCGAATTACCTCAATCAGGAATTGCAATCGATAACCATTTAAAAACGTTTCATTTTAAAAGCGAAACCGTAACTGAAATCGTTATACAAAATTGAGAAATAAACCGGAAAAAACAGTTTTGGTGTTATACCGTTTTTAAAACATTTTTTTATTATTTTAAATTATAAAAAAACGAGAATGACACCCGAAACCAAAATCGGTTCGATTGCATAATATATGTTGTTTCAATGAGAGTTTAAGGTAAGATTTGACTTTACCATAGATTTTCGTATTCCACAAAAGCCTATATCAAAACTTGAAACTTTACTGTGATTAATTCTTAAAAGTTTATTATGAAATCCTATTATCTACAGAGTATAGATGGTCGATTTGATTTCGCTTACTAAAGGACTTCCCGAAGTAAAATTGTTGGCACCCACAGACTTCAAATATCCAATATTTTTTCAGCAGACAAAGCAGATCAGCTTTCTTCAAATACCCAAAATATGTCAAGAATCTACAAAAAATTCCACAAAATTTGATAACTTCCATAAGTTTCTCAAAATCTTAGTATTACCTGTGTGTTTGCCAAAAATATACCTTCATTTTCCAGAAAAATATCAGAAATTTTTCCCAGTCAATATTTTTGGCACGTTCAAAAAGCAGTTTAGAGTTTTATAATACTTCACACAGACAATTTCATACAGTTTTGGTTTCAAACTCTATTCGCCTTAAAGAATTAAAGAATTCAGGGAAAGAACCAAACCGGGTATTTAATAAAAAAATAAATTTCGAGAAAAGTGTTCTTATTCACCACATTCCTCCATTTATAAATGATTATATCTAGTACAAAACGTATTTTTCCTTACCTTAACAACTTACTCATTAAAAATCTCAATTATAACTCAATTTTTCAAACTGGAGTCTTTGGGAAAAATTGTCTGGAGAAAATTGTCCGATGAACCCGAGTGGAAATTTAGTTCAGGATGCGATCATTGTCTGATCAGGCAGCCTGATTTCAAATCAGTCAATGATCAGGGGTTTTCATCGGTGCCTGATTCAAAACAGGACGGACGCTATTCGAAGTTGCTATCCTGATCCGGTTGCCTGATCAGGCT
This sequence comes from Dryomyza anilis, assembly GCA_951804985.1. Lineage (NCBI taxonomy): Eukaryota > Metazoa > Arthropoda > Insecta > Diptera > Dryomyzidae > Dryomyza > Dryomyza anilis. The sequence continues at coordinate 27,057,926 of OX638131.1, forward strand.
TTCTGATTTTATCCTTATCCAAACTTTATAAAATTCGATGTTTTAAAATGTTGAGAATTTGTCTTTCTTTTGCATTTGTGTTTCTTTTATTTATTAGAATATTTTATTTTATTACAATAATTTTGATACCCAATTTTATTATAAAAGGTTTTTTATATAATCTCGATATATTATATTAATACAATATCAAATTAAGTTTTTTTTTTTTATAAATGTCAGTTTTCATAAGGTAGGTTGCCTTTCGTGGATTTGTAATTATGATTACCCTAGTCGACCCTGATCAGTATCATTTGAGCTGGCCTTTGGTAGGGATGCCTTATCGTATGCTGCTCAGGGAGGGATGCGAAATAAGGCTAATCTTAACCAATTTCCACTCGAGAAGGTTTGTCCGTAATACGTATTGATTTGCGATGGCTGTGATCTTCATTTTTCAACATTTTAATAAGGGAACCTTTGACATCTGAGTAATGCTTTGCCCAAACCATATTTCTAAAGTAACATATTTTATTTTTAAAATTGAATTTTAATATATTTACAGAGTTTATAAAATTATTACTTTCAAATTATTTTTCTTTGAAAATATGTAAATTTTTAATTATATTTAATGTTTCCTATTTTTTTTTTGTCAGCTTTCAATACTGACTATTTGTGTTGAAGGGGTTGTACCAAACCAAGTTTATATATGAGGTGTTCGCAATTTATCTTTTTTGAAATACGACATATTGACAATAATTTATTACACATTCATAAACTAAAATTGGTCAACAAATTTAAAAATAAGTGGAACAAGTTAGTGAACCTATTATTTTATCCGTAACTGTAACTATCAACTATGGTATCTTCCTAATACATTCAGCAATATTCTGATTCTCTGAACTACTGAAAGTGTGCTTTTATATTCTATACACTCAAAATAAAAAGTCTGTAACAGTAACAAAAAAGGTCAATATAGCAAAATGTTTGCTGAAAAGAGGAATATGCCGGATTTTGATGAAACAGCAAATGACAGTTTGCTGTTTCAGTAAACTTTTTTATGTTATTAGAGCAGACAATTTTAGCTGTTTAACTATATTTTTTTTTTGAGAGCACCACAGGAAGTGTTTCGCAAGGAAAACGGTGCGAGCGAGATAAAAATTGTGTATGAAAAAATTGTATATTACACTATGATACATGCAAATCTTAAAAAAAGATAAACAAAATAATATATAAAAATTTCGAGAAAAACTGTGTTTTATATAAAAGTTGTAATAAAATATTTATTTTTCTACTTTGATGAGAAAACTCTACTAGCGCACCAAATAAATTGCCAATATTAAAATTTTACTAGAAACTATGATCGATTATGTTTAAAGTGAATATAATATTTCTGCTCTGGGCTACAAATTGTAGAAGTTATAATTAATTAACCGGTTGTATCAATATTTGTAAAGTATATTTTGAAATCACCCTGTATATCAATGGGTGTTCCAATTTGACCCTAACTCCAAGAAATTTTTTTTATGAAATGAACCAAGGAATCAGTCCCTAAAATATAAAGTGGACCACCCTGTAAATATTTTTTATTATATGTATTTTATTTATCTTATTTTTTTTACCTTTATTTCACTATTTCACTCTTGCATGCGTGCATTATTATTACACCCAGAAAAAAAATCCCTCAAATCCCATTAAAATTGGTCAATAGGACAATTATTGATTTAATAGTATACAAAAAATAAATCTTTTCATATAAACTCAATGGCAATGGTATTTTCTAGTATTTAATGGTATTTTCTAGTATTTAATGGTATTTTCTAGTATTTTATGGTATTTTCCGATTAAAATAATAATTTATCTTATTGACTCTTTTTAATAGTAAAAAACTATTATTTATATAGTATTTTTTCTGGGTGTACGTAGAACAAATATCTCTTCTAAATAAACATGTTGTCGAATTAGAGCCTACGAATTATAGACACATTGTATACGATGTAGCGTCGGTAGCTCAATGTTAGTGCGTTGGACTGCGAGCTGAAAAGTCCCTAGTTCGTGTACATCACAAATATTGAAATCGATACTCGGTAAAACAGCATATCGACGATACCGTCGAACTACATGGGAAAAATTAAACCTAATTTTGTCTTATAATCCAGTTTGAAATGATATACTGATCGGATAAAAAAACATATTTAATTTTTGATGAAGTAAATGCAGAATTGAGAAACAGTTTTTTTTTCTTCTGTAAAATTCCTTTTTTCAGTATATCCGACGATATCATAACTATATATACAGAAGTGGACGGCAAACGGTGATATGTCACCCGTTCACCCCCATTTTCAATATCAGACAGCATAGATACAATAGTAATCTAAGTACTTAGTTTCATTAATCTACCTTTTCCGGTTTTTCTGTAATTGTGATTTCAACAGACAGACGAGCAGACGGACATCGCTTAGTCAAAAGATGACGTTCATCAAAAATAGTTTTGTATTTAAATTTTGTAAACAAATTTAATAACAAAAACTATTTAGAAAACACAAAAAAAGTTTTGTGAATTTCTAAAAAAAAAATTATAAATATTAAGAAAACCATTCGTAAAATTTCAAGTATGGTAAGACGATGCTAATGAATAGCTAAATGTTTAAAATGTCTATAATAAATGCTACTTTTGTTTCCAAGTGAGTGCGCAATTTGAAAGAACATTCCAAAAAAAAAAACCAAATACAAATCTGAAAAATATAAAAAATAAAACCGGTTAGCTTTTGCCCAGCCCCCAAAACAATGCATAACAACTTTTCTTAGAGCATCCCTCAAGTAGGTTATTTATCTAATAATCGAATTTACCTAAAACAGACACCAAACACAGCCTCTTATTAACCGAAATTTATTCATAATGTAAAAAACAATATAAAAAAAAACAGAAAACAAATTTAAAACTTGAAAACTAAAAATAGATTTATCAAATTTGCTAAAAGAAAAATTCGAGGAAATACCAAATTATGGAAGCATTCAACTCAACTGATTACATTGGCAGTAGTACCCGAATCGTGTTACCACAATATGGCGGCGTGTTAATGTTGCGTGAATGATTATTGTCCTTGAACCCTTTTTTCTGGACGATTATCTTTTAAAAAACAATGAAAATAAATAAAATATAAAAGAAAATCACTCATTGTTTTTCAATTACATAATGTCTTGTTTGTGGCCTGTTTGACAAGCCTCTCGCTTTCGTTTTTATTTTTATTTTAACTTTATTGATACTGATTCTAGGTAATGTGGGTTTTTTTTTATTTTACTTTTGTACTTGGCATCCATCTATTTTTCCAGCGCGAATTATGTAAAATACAAATAAAAACAATATGGCACAATATGACAAGATAAAAAAAAAATTATATAAAGTGACATTATTTAGATACAGCTGTGGTATTCGGTAACAAATTTGTGGAAAATGCATTCATAAGTAAAAATATCGTGTAATCAGATAAACAGCGGGGTAGTTAGAAAACAACCGAGAAAAGTTATTTTCATGACAAGACGACGGAATTATAAATTCTGCTTTTTTTTGCTTTATTCCGTTGACATTTACCATTGAGTTTTTCTTCGGGTTAAGTTGGCACTAATAATAGACAATATTTAAAAGGTTTCTTTTTTTTTTTTTGATACAGAGATTTGAATTTTTAATTAAGAAATTTAAATTAGTCGATACTTTCTAATGAAGAATTTTTAAATTTAAATTGCATCTTTCGTCCGTTTTACAGAACACGTTTTTCAATCCGTCCGTTTTCAATTCCAAATTTTACATGAAAACGGCAGGATACAATTAAAAACTCTAATATACTTGGAAATGTCTCAATTTAAAATCTCATTCTAAATTTCAAATCGAAAAATGTCATTTTTAAATTTGGAATTTCATTTTTCATTTGGAATTTTTCTCAATCTCAAACTGCAATGTGTAGTGCAAAATAATTGGATTACAAACAAATATGTTTTTTGAAAGAGTATCTTCTACTTTCGTCAAAAGCCTCATGTCTAATCAGCCTTATGTCTAGGCCTCATGTCTAAATTTTGTATGTTCTGCCTTTTGTTGTGCTCTCTTTGAGTACTAAAGCAGCTGCAAAAACTAATACTAATTTTTGGTACGAAAATGTTTTTCATATAAATGCATCACACTATCTATGACTCTTGTCAGTCAGTCACTCGGTCAGACCTAGATACCAAAATAAAAATGAACAAACAAAAATAAAAAAATAGAAAACTATGCACTGACCTAATTTTCTAAACGGGGAAAAACATTTAACGTATTTTTGGAACATATAACACATATAGCAAGCACACACTATGGGGGAGGTCGTTGTAGCATCAATTTATTCGATGGTTTAGTAGACACCATTGCATTCTTCTATCTCTCTTGTACCTCATATATAGAGTACTATATAGTACTCAAATAATGTACTAAAAAGCAGAATTATTTGTTATTTCTAGAAACATTTTCAAAATATATTTGATATGGGGGTCGATTGTAATGCCAAAGAAAATTTTACATAAACATTTAAAATTTTTGTTATTTCTCTTCTTTATTAGTAATCATACCAAATTTTTGCACTTAAAAATATTTAAATTCCGCTGTCAAGTCTTATTTAACTAAATCGAATAATTTGTCACCACAATATCGTTTATTCCGGTAAAATATGTGTTCGGGTTGTACTCCGCTTTACGTTTTTAGAAATCACAATTACAGAAAAACGAAAAGGGATTTTAATTTCAATTTATTTATTTTTTTATTGATTATTTTTGGTTGTATATACATATTAAAGAAAGTAAATGTGATTCCACTTTTTTCGGATGTTTTGAATATATTTTTATATTCTTCGAGAATATTTATTGAATATGTTTTTTTTGTTTTCAACATATTCTTATTATCAATGAGACTAGATTTAGGATCAAATTTTGGAAAATTTGTATGGTATATTTTGAGAATATAAACAAGGCAAATGGTTTTCCTTTCCATTTTTCCATATAGGGGACGACAAAAAATCAGTTTAACTGCAACATATTTCCATAAAAAAATGTAATTTACAATTTAGATTTAGAAATTTCATTGAATTTAGTTAACAATAAAATTATAATATGGTTTTTAATTTAATAATATAATAGTTTGGCGCTACAGTCCTGTATAGAACTTCGGCCGAGCTCTCTCACCATTTTGAGCTGTGCGTGTTATATTTGTACTCAAAGTGGTGGGACCTACAGTTTATGGCCGAATCCGAACGGCGGGTGAGAGCTTTTCATAGGCAATGTTTTACTCTCGTAGGTTTGCCATTTACTGACGAGAGATAGCGCGGTATAGAAAAATGTTTCTATGAAAAGATGTTGTTGACCCCAGTCCAGGCTTGCACCGGGGACCTTTCGGCTCACAGTCCAACCACTAAGCTACCGCGGCTACATGGTTTTTAATTTAGGTGGTTCAAAACTAAAAAAACTATCGATTTTCTGAATTTTATTTTTATAGTTTCACAGTATTTTCCAGAACAATGAATTTTAGATCTAATTTGATATACTGGGTGTTTGGTTCAACAATGTCAATAATTCAGGGGATCATCTTCGAAATACGTGACTTTTTTTATACCCTACACTAAGAGTGAAAGGATATATTCAGTTTGGTACGCCGTTTGTAACACCCTGAAAAAAGCATCATCGGTATGAAAAAGTATATATATTCTTGATCAGCATGACCTGAGTCGATTTAGCGATGTCCGTCTGTCTGTCTGTCCGTCTGTCCTTCTGACTGTCTGTTGAAATCACGATTACAGAAAATGTTGAAGAGCTAGAGCAATGAAACTTTAGATTTAGATTACTTATATATCTAGCAGTCTGAGCATGATCGGTCTATTGTGACCTGAGAACCGATCACTTATGTTCAAATACCTCATATAAAATTTACATCTACAAATCAATTTTACTGTATACATGCTTAGGTAAACTTTTTTTGGTCAAATATATATTTACATTATGCTCAAATACATGAAAATAATTTTTTCCCACGAAACGACTTGTGGTGCCCAAAAAAAAAATCGAAATTCGGTACATCTACCATTTGTAAATATGGGTATCAAATGAATGAAAATTCTTCAGGGATGGAAAGTTTGTAGTTATTTTCAGGATTCGTATACCCTGGTGACCTATATACCACTTTGAATGGTAACCACACATATGTGTAGGGTATTTATAGTCGGCTTAGACCGACTATAATTTTGATAATCCTAACTATCATAATAACACCTACTTTAAAATTTCCCATGTGATCTAACCTTCCCAACTGGTTAATTTTATAACTAAATCTTGAATACTTTTCGAGTTATTGGTTTTTAAACAGTTACATAAAAGTTACTTGTATGGAAGGTGGGCATGTCCGTTGACCGATTTGGCTCATTTCCCTACTCAAAACCCATTTTTGACTCATTCTGCCAGTATATCTCAAGTTTTCGTGTATTCGGACACCAAGACAGACAGACATACGTAGCTAAACAGACTCGGTTTCTTTCCATACTGGTTACGCCTCCTAAGGGGCGTTAAAATATGCACAAACTTGATCTACCTTAAAGTACCTCATAGGCGTAGGGTATACATATATGTACTATAAATGCCATAATATTCTTTCAAATAAATAAAAATCGTTTAACTGTGAAGCATGTAATTCATATATCCAATTTGTATTGCTATATTGACCTATTGGAGTAGACATTGATTTGACTTTTATTAAAATTTCCCATTTTCTTCAATTTGAAATGATTCAAAAAATCGCTTATTATACAAGCAAAAGACGTATAATTTTTATTATGTTAGGACATAAAGTTCGACTTTGAATCATTCTATTCATTATATTTATATATTTTTTAAAGCAAGATCATGTATAGTGTTTTTAGATATCAAATTTGGGGGGATTTGCAAAAGTTGAAATGCGGAACTATTTTTAGATACAGATGGTGAAAAAAATGTCAAAACCTAAAATTGTAGAAATTGTAAAAGCCTTAGAACGCCGAAACAATATTTCACCGAATCAAAAAATGTCGACAAATATTTTAAATCTAGAATATGTCGAAAAATCTTTGAAACTATATATACAAAGAAATTTTTTTATCGGATCAAAAAAATGTCGAAAATTAAAATGCCGAAATAGCAAAATACAAATTTCAAATCGTATTTCCACACCAAATCGCCCAGGATTTGAAACTCACCCTCTTCGATTTGAATGAAATTTTGGCAATTGATAAATTGCATCGAGATTTGCATTGACTATTTTTTTTATATTTTTCCGACCAATATTTCCAGAGATACCACTTTTTCCAGAGATACAGTTCAAAGTTAAGAAAAATTGTCAAAGATCACTTTTGTATGGTGGTTCATATTGAAATATCTCTTGATGTTAGAAAATCCGTAAAGGTTTCGTAATAAAACAATATTTTGGAAAATTTAAGTCATCTTAACATGAACATATGGCCAATGGTCAGTATCCTTGAACTTCAAATTTCATGTCCTTAAAAAAAAAGTAATATTTAAAAAAAAATCAAAATTTTGGTTGATTTAATATAAGTGTTCGAGCTAAATTCCAAGATTGTATTTTGAAGGCAGCATATTCTCCGCACGGATCATAGAATAGCTAAAAATCCGAATTCGTAACGGAGATTCTGATTTTCTCTACAACAGGACTCATAATTATGGTGTCTATGTGGTTTTTTTATTATCTTTATTCATTTTTAATATCTTTATCTTCGTATTTTAATATATTTATCTTCGTTTTTTATTATATTTACTTGAAATATATAGATTTTTTTGTTACTTTGTTACGTTGCAGTTTTTTCGACATTTTCTATAATTTTTTTTCCATATTAAATTTCGATAATTTTAGTTTTCGACATTTTGACTTTCAAACATTTTAGGTTTCAACCTTATTTTTCGATTTTTTTTTTGTTTTCGACATTTTTGTTTTCGACATTTTTGTTTTCGACATTTTTAGGTTTCGGCATTTTTATTTTTTTACATTTTTTTCTTTGGTATTTTTATTTTCGATATTTTAAATTTCGACTTATCGTACCAGACTCGGTAAAGAATTTCAATTGAATTCGATTAACTTAGTTTTTGTAATAAATTTAAAAATTGAAAAATTGAAAAAACTCTTGTATAAATAAATGTTGGCAAGTCATAAATATCAAGAGTTAACACTTTGCACAATCGTAATTTCACACAGCCAAAACCCCCTTGGTATAGTCTTCGAGGGCCCCCTAATGTTTCAGCATGCACTACGTCATCCGCATGAACCACTCTCACTGATGCAGCCAGTCCGAGGACAGACAGACAAACAGACATAGATTCGTTAAGTTTTTCATTACACTTAAATATGTTCGTTGTTGCGTTGATGTTGTTTATTTTTTTTTTTTTTAATTTTAACGAAACTCATTAAATTATGCGCTACGCACTGCGTTGCGTGAAGCTCATTGCATTGCGTATTTTATGCTGTTTGTCGTGTACATATTTAGTTATCAGTCTGTTCGACGTCCGTCCGTCCGTCTGTCCGCTCGTTTGTCCGTCTACCACTTTGTGCGCTTTTACGTCCGTTCGCTGCGCGCTGCGCACTGATTTGGTGCGTGACCCAATTTTTTAACCCCCCGTTTGCCTTGCTCTAATTCACTTCAATTTTCCTCTTCTTCTACCACCGCTTCCACCGCTTTTTCAGTCATTCTCTATTTTTTTCTTCTTTTTTCAATTCATTTATATTAAATGCGTGTGGTTGTTGTTGCTTCATTTTTTGAATATGCATTGTGCGTGCTTTTGTATATAGTATCTCTGTCCGTCCGTCCGCCCGTCCGTATGTCTTTTCGTCTGTGACACACTCACGCATTCACACGCACTCGCATCATGCATTGCTTGCTTGCAGCTTTTGTTTTTTTGTTTTATCGCAGCTTTTTTTATGGCTCGTTGAATTGTGTAACAACAACATTTTGACATTGCCAACAACAACAACAATCATAAAATATCAGAAAAAAAACAAAAAACATTTGATAATAATCACATTTTCAGGCTCATATCTTGCTTATCACAGCCATGAGCTGCAATATCTGCGTTTTCGCTTGTAATATGTTTAGTTTTTGTATTTGTTAATATTTTTTTTATCAAATTTCAGGCCTATAGATTAAATTTATACTTTAGCATACACCTTACGTTTTTTTTTCATTTAACCCTACTATGTAAGTATGCTATAAATATCTACAACGAAAACTACCTCAACTTATTTCAAGCAAACTCAACTAGTCAATTTAAATTTTCATTATGAAACCTTCTTTTTTACACAGAAAAAAATTCTTCATTTTGATGAATTTATTCATAATAATATGAATTTTTTCACCAACTACCAGATTCATCATATTGATGAATGAATATTTAATGAATGTATTCATTATATAAATATGATATATATAATATTCAATACAATGAATTTGAATTGTCATATTGATGAATTTGTTCATAATATGTTTTCAAAAAAAATTTTATTTAAAAAATAACAGTAACAAAATTATCCCAAAAAAAAAATTTGGACAAAAAAAAAATGGTTCCAAAAAAAAAATTAAAAAAAAAAAAATTCAAAAAAAAAATATATAACTTTTTATTAACAAAAAGTTGTAATTATAATAAATATATTATAAAACATTTTACTAATTTATGCATGTCGAGCAAGCATTATATAAGAAATAACACACAAGAACTACTTGAGAATTGAGAAACGGCAAAACATGAACGAAAAAAAATATGTTGATAGAAATTTGGTTTAATGAACAGCATTCTTCAATATATGTTGTATATTATATTTTGGTTCGTTGATATGATGAAACGTATTCTTCACATACAGTGCATGATATTGAAGAACAGTTTTTCGACAGTTACCAAGCGTTTTTCATATTTGTGATAGCATTCATAACATTGATGGCGTTAGTCATTAATATTATGAATGGCTCTACAATACAATGAATCCTGGTTTGAAGAACGGAATTCATCAATATGATGACATATTTCTTTCTGTGTACATTATATGGTAATTTTTTAATATGAAAAAAATAATAGTTTAGTATTTCTTTTTAATTCGTAAAACATAAAAAGTTCATAGAAATAAATGTAAATCATATTGATGATTCCGTTCTTCAAACTATGATTCATTGTATTAAAGAACCATTCATAATATCAATGACTAACGACATCAATGTTATGAATGCGATCATAAATGTGATGAACGCTTGGTAACTTACGAAAAAGTGTTCTTCAATATGATGAACTGTAAGTGAAGAATACGTTTCATCATATTAATGAACCAATATATAAAATACAATACATATGTTCTTAATATTGACGAACGTTGTTCATTTACCAAATTTCAATCAAAATATATTAAAAAAAAAAAGTGTTTGAATTTTTTTTGTTATTTTTTTTTATTATTTTTTTTCAAAATTTTTTTCTCCATTATTTTTGAAATAATAGTTTTACAACAACACTTTTTTTCGAATTATTTTTTAATTTTTTTATTTTGTACAATTCGTAAACAAATTGTCTATCAATTAATTTATTTTTAAAAAACAATATTCATCATATTGAATATTATATTCATAAATATTAAGAACAAATTTATCAATATGACGATTCAAATACATTGTATTGAATATTTCATTCTTCCCTATGATGTTCGATAGTTCGAATAATTTCATATATACATATAATGAATGTATGAATGACATCAGTATGTCATTTAATGAACGGTGGTAAAAATATGATGAATCTGGTAGTTGGTGGAAAATTCATAATATTTATAAATAAATTCATCATATTGATGAATTTTTTTTTGTGTTACAAGTCTTCAACTAAAATTTTAATATTCAAATAATAGGTTTAGAAAAATCCTGACTGATGATGAGACCAATATTGGTATTTATTTCTGAAAATAATGAAAAAAATCTTGGCATTTCTAACTTTTGAAATTTATCAACTAGGTTTTGTGCCATTCCACACTAAATCGACCAAAAAAATCAAATTTGACTTTTTCCTTTTCGATTTCAATGAAATTTGGAAAACTAATAAAGAGTATCGAGATATACATTGAACATTTTTTTCCGACCACTACTTCCAGATATACAGTGGTTCAAAGTTGCAAAAAAATGGACCAAAAAATCACCATTTTGTGGTTCATATTTTTTAAAATATACCATCTTCAAATTTGGCATGAACATTTATATTAAATCAGCCATAATATACGATTTATTTCAGAATTTTTTAAACGGTTCTTTTTAAGGACACCAGTTTTGAAGTCAAGGATACTGTCCACGGGCCACATGTTCAAGTTAAGATGTTACAACCTAATTCATCTAAAAGCTGGTTCTATTAGCTATAAAACGATCCCTCGACGGATTTTCAACATTTTGAGAATTAAAAATTTTACCTAATAAATTCACATAAAAAATTTCACCAACGATTTTAATTCAATGAATTATTTAAATTTTTTTTTTCATTTTCAATATTTTTTTTAATATCAAATTTTAAACAAAAATTTTTCTCCATTTACACATTTATATATTCATAATATTTAAAGAATTTATAATATTTAATTACTAATTATTCGAAGACACCATTTCATCATATCGATACCTTACAGGCTTACAAAAGATCGTAAACAACAAAAAGCAAATTTAACAGAAGGCGAAAAAAACGTCTCAAAATCGAGTAGTTCAATATTTTACTGATTTTTTTCGTTGAGTATCCTTTAAATGAACTGATAATAATAATAGTGTGGCCCAATTACAAAAATATCCATTAAATGCAGAAAGTATTTAAAGAAAAATGTAGTTACGATGTTTTGTCTGTCTCAATTTATTTCGAAAAATTTTTCAATTGTAGGGGAGACCGGGGCTAAGTCAACACTTTTTTTTCAATGCTAATAATACAGGACAAAAATAATAATACAGTTGGATAGATTGATTCATTAGCTAAAAATGTTCCATAAGATGTAAAGATCTACAATATTTAGTTTCCATAAAACAAATGCAAATGCGTCCCAACCTCAAACCTGATTCTGAAAATTGGCTGGGGTAAAGTCGACACTACCCCCTTTTTCCGTGAATGCACATTTTTGCTGATGTCTTTCAAATTGATTGAACTATATATTCCAAGATAAAACTATTCGTGCTGTTTTGTTCTGGTCCCGCGAAAATTTTTGTCCATTATTCATATTATTCACATTTAATCTATTTTTTGCAATAACTTTTTAAATCATGGGCAAATGATTTACAAGTCTCCTTATATTGTAAGAATGGACTATTTTGGAAAACTCATAGAACAAAAAGTTTCATAAATTATATTTTCGCGGAATCTACTTTGACCAAACGCTGTGTGTCGACTTTACCCCACGAGACTTTGTCTAATATTATTGGCATACAAATGCGAATTGAATGAAAACATAAAATAAAAATCAACACGACATGATAAGTGAACCCCTTACTACATAAAACTCAAAACAAAATATATAAATAATCAGAACTTTAATGGCAAGTATCAATTTGAAGTTGATCTGACATCCCATTCGCGTTTTAAAGCAAAAGTTGACTTTGCCCCGATGTCGACTTAGCCACGGTCTCCCCTACTACTTACGATGCTAAGGTAGGAAGTTGTTATACACAAACGGTTTGGTATTTTAAATTTCGGTACACGACAAAAGGGGAAAAAACACGTATTGGAGAATTTTGGCACATGTTTAGTGAAAATTAAGACTAGCCAGTGGTCAGTATTTTAATTTGCTGGACAAATGCATTGGAAGTACATAATAAAATTAAATTTTATATTTTTATTTAAAATGTGGACATATTCTCTACAAATACTTATATTTTTAGTTTTTCTAGTATTAGCACAAAAGGAGTAAAAAATTCTTGAAGTAGTCACTAAACAAAATATTAAAATTATGTGGCCATTCTGACGTGAAATCGTCCGTACGTATCTATTGTTATTTTCGAATTCTAATTTAAAATTGTCATTTAGTTTAAAATTTCATTATTTTAATGAATATAATAGAACATTTTTCGATACTAAGTTTCTGGCATTTTTCAGGACTATTTCCGGCAAACACACCGATAAATAGAATATTCTGTGATACAAATTTAGTATTGATGATCTTTTGGTCTTGCTGCAAGAGTCTTGCAAAATTTAATTATTACAAATTTTAACGTAGGAAGGTATACAAATAGCTTAAAGTATATATTAATAAATATTGTATTCCTTTTCATAATTAGTATGCAGTTTAAGCTATTTGTATACCTTCCTTTGCTTAAAATTTTAATAGAATAAAATTTTGTCTGGGGTCCCGACAACATTTCTGGTACTTTTCTTGTATATTTGGTGCATATTTTCGGCAAACACACATATAATTGGAAAATTTTGGGAAGTGTAAAGCAGGTTGTCAAATTTTGTGGAATTTTATTGGCAGATTCACGGCATATTTTGGGTACAGGCAGAAAACATACAGCTTGTGATACCGATAACGCCTTTGTCGGTTTGAAATATGTAGAAAAAAATGTTTCTAATCTGACTCGACCCTGCAAAAATGTTTGTCTGGTGCAGTTAATGAAACCGATCTGAACTAGACTTTCGATTTTGGATTAGAAAGTGCGGTTTCAATGTCGATTTTAGTTAAAATAAAAATATTGTATTTTTTTTTATTTTATTTTAAGGACCATTATTTCAGAAATTAATGAGTGTTTTGATTGCGGGTTTTTCACCTCGTTTTGATTTCGGTTATGGCTTCGATTTTAAGTTTTATTCATTTCACCTCACTTTTTTTTATTTTGTTATTAATTAAGCTTCGAAAAGAGTTAAAATCCAATTTGTATCTCATAAATGATCTCACAAAACATGCAGATTTTGAACAAAGTTTAAACTACCGACTTAAGTCCTTTAAAATTATTTTATTCAGTTTAATTAAACTGTGGTTTAATTATATCATCAAGTTAGTTGTACAAATGTGCTTGTTAAAATTAAAATTTTGTTTCGTTTCATTAATTTTCAAACTTTACGAAAATATAGAATAATAAAATTTACAACACAAATATATGGAAATTAAATTTATAGAGTGTATTTTAGTTTAGTTTTTAGTTCAAATTATATATATTGTACTCCATTTTGTATAACAAAACCTCTTTGCAAATGATGCCGCGCCTTCCGAAGACCATTTTTGCTTATTTTGATTTCTTATCTTCTTTTATTTTTAATGCCATTTTGTTTCAGTTTTAAGTCACATTAATACAAATGCATTTCGTATAAAGACAAAAAAAAAAAACTGCAACACATTGAAAATAACGAATATGATAACGAAATTGCGTGCGAAGGCAAACCAATCGAAATAGTATGGGACCCCAGTATACGAGTGGAGCAGAGATAAGACGTATGTGGAACGAGCGATGTGTTGTGCAGCATGTGGTTCGTGCAAAAACGCCATTTTTTTTGTGGAGCTAAATTCGTTGTTATTTCTACTAATTTTTTAGTTATTTTCTTTATTGTTGCATTGCGTTTTAGTAGGCCTTAATATTGGCCAATGGCATTCGAAGCGGCCATTTTTCGTTATGGTTTCAGCAAGTTTAAGAGTTCCTAGTTTTTTTTTCGATATTATTTTGGGCTTTAATTAAGTGCCACAAGTAAACGCTAATTAGCAAAAAGTAATTTACAAATATTACAAAATGAGAAAAAATAATAAAAGTAGAACAAAAAGTAGAAAAAAAAACATACACATCTTGTAAAAATGATTTATTGGTTCTTTGACGCTATTGATTGATGTAAAAATATGAAGGTAAAAATACTTTAAACATTAAAATCTTCAAAAGCATGCAGTATTTAATTTAGATATTTAAATTTAAATTTATCTCATTATAATTAAAAATTCGAAAAATTTTCAAAAATAATCATAATATTCAATTTTCTTTAAGAATTAAAAAAAAAATAATTTCACTTCATATTGGAATGGGTGTTCTTAAAAAGTGAATTTTCAAAAAATACATTAATTTTCTCACGAAAATTCAAGTTTTAATTGTTCATTTTGAATGAAAAATTGAATTTTGTGTGACAGAAATAAATTTAAAATTTTTAATTTTTGATTAAAAATTGAATTTTGAGTGAAAAATTTTATTTTGCATGGAAAATTGAATTTTGAGTGAACATTTTTATTTTGCATGGAAAATTGAATTCTGAGTGAAAAATTGAATTTTGAGTAAAAAGTTGAATTTCGAATGAAAAATTGAATTCGGAGTGAAAAATTTAACTTTGAGTAAATAGTTGAATTTTGAGTGTAAAATTTAATTTTGAGTGTAAAATTTAATTTTGAGTGTAAAACTGAATTTTGAGTGAAAATTTGAATTTTGACTAAAAAAAATTAAATTTTGAGTGAAAAATTTTATTTTGCATGGAAAATTGAATTCTGAGTGAGAAATTGAATTTTGAGTAAAAAGTTGAATTTCGAATGAAAAATTGAATTCGGAGTGAAAAATTTAACTTTGAGTAAATAGTTGAATTTTGAGTGTAAAATTTAATTTTCAGTGTAAAACTGAATTATGAGTGAAAAATAAAATTTTGAGTGAAAATAACATTTTGAGTAATAAATGGAATTTTGAGTGAAAAATTAAATTTAGAGTGAAAAATAAAATTTTGAGTGAAAAATAAAATTTTGAATAATAAATGGAATTTTGAGTGATAAATTCAATATTAAGTAAAAAACTGTATTTTGAATTGAATTTTAAGTGAAAAAATGAATTTAGAGTGAAAAAATGAATTTATAGTGAAAATAAAATTTTGAGTGAAAAATGGAATTTTGAGTGAAAAATTGAATTTTGAGTGAAAATTTGAATTTTGACTAAAAAAAATTAAATTTTGAGTGAAAAATTTTATTTTGCATGGAAAATTGAATTCTGAGTAAGAAATTGAATTTTGAGTAAAAAGTTGAATTTCGAATGAAAAATTGAATTCGGAGTGAAAAATTTAACTTTGAGTAAATAGTTGAATTTTGAGTGTAAAATTTAATTTTCAGTGTAAAACTGAATTTTGAGTGAAAAATAAAATTTTGAGTGAAAATAACATTTTGAGTAATAAATGGAATTTTGAGTGAAAAATTAAATTTAGAGTGAAAAATAAAATTTTGAGTGAAAAATAAAATTTTGAATAATAAATGGAATTATGAGTGATAATTTCAATATTAAGTAAAAAACTGTATTTTGAATTGAATTTTAAGTGAAAAAATGAATTTAGAGTGAAAAAATGAATTTATAGTGAAAATAAAATTTTGAGTGAAAAATGGAATTTTGAGCGAAAAACTGAATTTTGAGTGAAAAATAAAATTTTGAGTGAAAAATTAAATTTTGAGTGAAAAATAAAATTTTGAATAATAAATGGAATTTTGAGTGATAAATTCAATATTAAGTAAAAAACTGTATTTTAAGTGAAAAACTAAATTTTGAGTGAAAATAAAATTTTGAGTGAAAATTTTAATTTTGAGTAAAAAAAACTTAATTTTTAGTGAAAAACTGAATTTTGAGTGAAAAATAAAATGTTGGGTGAAAAATTAAATTTTGAGTAATAAATTGAATTTTGAGTGAAAAATTTAATTTTGAGTAAAAAATTGTATTTCAAGTGAAAAGTTAAAATTGGAATGAAAAATTAAATTCTGAGTAAAAAATTTAATTTATAGTGCAAATTTGAATTTTTAGTGATAAATTGAATTTTGAGTGAAAAAATGAATTTGGAGTGAAAAAATAAATTTAGAGTGAAAATAAAATTTTGAGTGAAAAATGGAGTTTTGAGTGGAAAATTGAATTTTTAGTGAAAAGTTTAATATTGAGTGAAAATTTTCATTTATAGTAAAAAGTTCAATTTTGAGTGTAAATTTTAATTTTAAGTGAAAAGTTAAATTTTGAGTGAAAAATTTAATTTTGGGTAAATAATGGAAGTTTGAGAAAAAATTAAATTTTGAATGAATATTTGAATTTTTTAGAGAAAAATTGAATTTAGAGTAAAAAGTTGAATATTAGTGCAAATTTAAATTTTAGTGCAAATTTAAATTTGTAGTAAAAAAATTTCATATTGAGTGAAAAACTGAATTTAGAGTGAAAATTTGAATTTAGAGTGAAATATTAAATTTTGAGAAAACGTTTAAATTTAGTGAAAATTATAATTTTCAGTAAAAAAAAAATTTAATTCTGAGTGAAAATTTGAATTTTAAGTAAAAAATTGAATGTTTATTGAAATATTGAAAGATATTTTTTTTACAAAAATTGCATATTTAACTAAATTTTTTGAACATTAATTTTGGTCCTAAAATATTGTATATTCTAAATACTAAGAACTATAATATAAATTTTAAATTTCACACATAAAAATTAACCCAGTTATAGAATTGTTTCACAAAAAACATCCTATTAATAATAAAATCAATAACAACAGATGAAATTTAAATAAAAATGTAATTTAAGTTACGAAAGTAATATAAAATCATAAATATAAAAAATAGAAACGAACAGGAAAAAAAAATGTTAAATGTTAAAAAGAGAAACCACAAAAAATATACCAAGTTAAAACATTAGAGGTCGTAAAAGTTGTTTTTCACAAATTTAATTTTCCCACATATAAAAAACTGCCTATCAGCCTATTTTCGCCATTAATTCCATTTTTGCCATTTTTTCACATCTCATTGCATCATTCTACCCATCTTTTTGACATGCTTTCCAACATTTGAAGCGTCGAAGAAAAACTGCTGAAAACTGCAGAATTTTAAAAGTTCTGAATTGCTTTTATGATTTTTTTGTTTTGTTTTTTCCGTTTAGAACGTTGGCTTTATTTTGTTTGTTGCTTTGCTTCTTGCTGAATTTTAACATAAAATTCACATCAAAAATATTTCATTTCATTTTATAACTTTAAAATATTTGCATATAAGAAGAAATATAGAAGTTGCCCTATTTGCATTTTTGCAATTCAAATAATAAATATTATAAAAAATTATATTCGACAATTACTATATTTACTATATTTACCTATTAACACTAACCAAAAAACGGAAAAAAATTTCCCATTGACATGTCATACCTTATTTCTATATAATTCGTTGGTGACCACAACGAATCATATTGATGAATTCATTTAAAGAATTAAAACTGTTTTTTTTAAATGTTTTTCATTTTTATTATTTTTAACATTGAAACTAAAATTTATGTATTTATAAGTTTTATATAAATTAATTTGTAATTATTCCAAGACTCCATTTTATCATTTCAATGTACAAGTGTACATTAGACTGATTCAAATTTGTATGAAAAATCTAGAACTATTTTTACTTTTGATTCGCGTCGACTTTCTGAAACTAGGATCTCTAAAACTGAGAAGAAGCTCTTAAAACACAAAAAAAGTGATTCTGTGATGTTGCGCAAAGAGCTTAAAGGACATTTTTGAACTTACGTAATCGGAAAATATTGGGTTTGCAGTCAAATTCAGCAACCGCCATTTATATGAAATTGATGTATGGAATATCCATGGCAAATATTTTTTTCTCGTTATGCTGAGTAGTGCTATAACTGATTGCATAAATCAATATTCAATTAATATGGAATCAATTAAATGAAACTTCTACTATTTTTTTACAAATGTTTTCAAGTTTTTGTAAATTACCCTTTAAGTCACTTTAGTAACTTTTTGTTAGAAATATTAAAGAAGACAACGGCGAAGTTTGTATCAAAAATGATCATCAGTGTACACAGAAAAAAATACATCATATTGATGAATGCCGTTCTTCAAACCATGATTCATTGTATTGAAGAATTATTCATAATATTAATGACTAACGACATCAATGTTATGAATGCGATCATAAATATGATGAACGCTTGGTAACTGTCGAAAAAGTGTTCTGCAATATGATGAACTGTATGCGAAGAATACGTTTCAATGAACAAAACATCAACAAAAACATAAAATACAACATATTTTTCTTCAATTTGAAGAATGCTGTTCATCACATCAAATTTTAATCAACATATATATATTTCGTTTTTCATTTTTTGCCCTACTTCTCAGTTCTCAAGTAGTTCTTGTATGTTATTTCTTATATAATGCTTGTTCGCCATGCATAAATTAGTAAAATGTTTTAAAATATTTTTATTTATAACTAGCTGCACCCGTGCACAGCTGCGCCCGTGCTAAGTTTTTGTAATTGCCAAACTATATCGTTTATAAAGTGTGTATACATTTACGTCCCTTTTTCCATTTTTAGTGCCAGCCTAGTCATTATTTTTCCCGCCCACATGGAACGTAGTGCCATGCCCATTTTTCCAAGGGGGACCGCCCTTTTGTCTAATTCCGCCCACATTTGTAAAACAGATAAAGAACTACAATATACGTCACTGAGCCAAATTTCCTGACTGTGCTTATCTTAATTACACCGATATGTTTAATTAAAATTTCAATTTTGCCACGCCCATTTGTGTACTTTAGGAGGCGAATTTCAAAAAATCCCTTCGTAGTGCACGTCAAGAGATGAACACCCTGCCCAAATTTCATAGTCCTAGGGTCAAATTTAGATATTTTCGATTTTCCGGCTTTTCCTTTGGGTTTTTCCGAGGTTTTTCTATTTTCATAAAACACTCTTGCATTGAAACGAACAAAATACAAAAAGAATTAGGCAAATCCGCCTGTTTGTTCTCTCGTGATGCTCTGGCACACACAGGACATTTTTATATATATAGATAGAAGATAGATAGATAGATAGATAGATAGATAGATAGATAGATAGATAGATTTACAACTTTTTAGAAAAAAAGTTGTATTTATAAAAAATATAAAAATTATATATGAAAAATTATTTTTTTTTTTCGAAAAACATTTTTTTTTGATAAATTTGTTTTTATCGAAAACTTTTTTTTTACGAAACAATTTTTTTTCGAAAATTAAATTTTATTCGGATTCATTTTTCTCGAACAAAATTTTTTTTCGATTTTTTTTTTCTCTGATAATTTTTTTTTGTTATTTTTTATATACAATTTTTACAAAACACTTTTCTCCAATTATTTTCTAAATACATTTTTTTTTTGTACAATTCGAACAATTTATTTATTTTGAAAAAACAATATTCATTATATTGAATATTATATTCATAAATATTATGATTAAATTCATCAATATGACGATTCAAATTCATTGTATTGAATATTTCGTTCTTCACTATGATGTTCGATAATATGAATAAGTTCATATATATAATGAATGTATTCATCAATATGTCATATTTTTTCAATTTTTGTAATTTAAAACACAGATTATCGCTTTGGCAAGGGCTGAACTTATGCATTTTATGATACAAATTTCGCCTTTGTCTGCCTTTAGCCTGCCAAAAATAAGGTACTATTTTTATTTAATTTTTATATAATTCACAAATGAATTTATAAATATTATTTAAAGATTAATTAATTAAATATGTTAATACTAAAAAGAACGATTGCATTATATATTAAAACTAACTATTAAAACGATATATGCAAATATTAAAGAAATGCTACCTATAATAAACCAAAAAGGGTGCCACGCGTAAAAATATAAGAATATTTTTTATGGTTCAAATTAATAGCTGCACAACTATGCGTTAAGTATTCCCAAAAATGAAAATAAAAAATAATTGCATGTACGAAATACTAATATTAATAAATCACAAATCAAAGAAAAGGCAGGGTATACCCTGAAAACTCTAACACTTGATGCGTATACGCACCACAGGACTCGGTCATATGTGGTCAAAAGCCTAACTAAAAGAATAAAAAAAAAAACCAGGATGTCGTTCGTCACACACACACGCATAAATGTCATCAAAATTATTACATGCTGCGTGTCCCATGACCTCCAGCCCCCACCCAACCAACCGTGAAAAAAACGCGAAAAATAATAGCAATCATATAAAATAATCATATATGTGGCGGCCGCGGCGGATTCACCCTTCCTTTTCAAGCCACAATTAAAATATTTTCATTGCTTTAATTTTACTATTTTTGATATTTACGATATAAATTTGCGTTTTTATTGCAATATAATGGAAATTTTTGACATGAGCTAAAGGATTTTGAAATTTTACCACCTTCGGCGTTGATATGTGTGTGGTTTTGACTTTTACCAAAGAAGAAAAACCGCTGGGTTGAGCCCATGACCATTTCAATATAGGTTTTTTATTTCAGCAATACCTGCGTTGTTTTAACAACCTTATAAATTATTCAAAATATAAATGAATTTTTGACAAATAATTTCATTGGTTTTTATGGTCGAGGTGCGTTTCAAGCATCAATTTCCTGTCGTATGGTATATGCAAAAATATAAAAAAAAACTTATTACATTTGATGGTAATAAAAACAGAAAACATGGGAGAGACCTCAATTAGAACATGGCTATATGAAAGCAATCCTTTTGTGTTGTACTTCCTTTTTTCTTAATTATTTAATTTGATTTACATGTTGAATTTTTTTGATGATTATTTGTAATGAGTTTTATTAAGGGGGTCAGTTTGATTTTTTAACAATTCTTTGATTTACTTATTCTGCATTTATTTTTGTATTTTTTAAAAAGCTTAATTGGTCTTCATTAGTATTGCCTTAGAGCTAAGTTCATTTATAAATTGTTTTTGAGAATTTGAATTATTAATAAAATTGTGAAATATTTATATTTCACATATTTTCAATATTTGTTTTTTTTGCAATATGAAATATAATTTTTATTGAAATGACATTTTTATGAAATGCTGGTTTTAATTTTTAGATTAAACATTTTAAAATATATAGTTTTTTTTTATTGAAAATTGAAAAAAAAAATATTATTTGAAATGAAAGTTAATTTATTTTTGAAAATACAAAATTAATTTAAAATTGAATTTTAATTGCAAATTATATTTTAATTGAAAAAATCAAGATTTCATTGAAAATTAGTTTTAGTTAAAAATATATTTTCACTGAAAATTTAGTTTTAATTAAAATTTATATTTTAATTGAAAATTATGTTCTAATTGAAAATAAATGTTCATTGAGAATTTAAATTGTATTGAAAATTATATTTCAATTCAAAGTTATATTTTAATTGAAAAATCAAATTTTAATTGAAAATTATATTTTAATTGAAAATTGTATTTTAATTGAAAATTATATTTTAATTGAAAATTATATTTTAATGGAAAGTTATATTTTAATTGAAAATTATATTTTAATTGAAAATTATATTTTAATTGAAAATTAAATGTTAAATGAAAATTATATTTTAATTAAAAATAATTTTTATTTAAAAAAATATTTTCACTAAAAATTTGGTTTTAATTAAAAATTATATATTTATTGAAAATTATGTTCTAATTGAAAATAAAATTTTAATTGAAAATTATATTTTAATTGAAAATTATTTTTTAATTGAAAATTATTTTTTAATTGAAAATTATATTTTAATTGAAAATTATAATATAATTGAAAAATATATTTTATTTGGGAATTATGTTTTAATTGAAAATTTTAATTTAATTGAAAATTATATATTAATTGAAAATTATATTTTAATAAATATTATTTGAAATGAAAGTTAATTTATTTTTGAAAATACAAAATTTATTGAAAATTGGTTTTTAATATTTTGGTTTTTTAATATTTTAATTGAAAATTATATTTTAATTGAAAATTATCTTTTAATTGAAAATTATATTTTAATTGCCAATTATATTTTAATTGAAAAAATCAAGATTTCATTGAAAATTAGTTTTAATTAAAAATATATTTTCACTGAAAATTTAGTTTTAATTAAAATTTATATTTTAATTGAAAATTATGTTCTAATTGAAAATAAATTTTCATTGAGAATTTAAATTGTATTGAAAATTATATTTCAATTTAAAATTTTATTTTAATTGAAAAATCAAATTTTAATTAAAAATTATATTTTAATTGAAAATTGTATTTTAATTGAAAATTATATTTTAATTGAAAATTTTATTTTAATGGAAAGTTATATTTTAATTGAAAAATGTATTTTAATTGAAAATTATATTTAAACTGAAAATTATATTTTAATGGAAAATTATATTTTAATTGAAAATTAAATGATAAATGAAAATTATATTTTAATTAAAAATAATTTTTATTTAAAAAAATATTTTCACTGAAAATTTGGTTTTAATTAAAAATTATATATTAATTGAAAATTATGTTCTAATTGAAAATAAAATTTCATTGAGAATTTAAATTTTATTGAAAATTATATTTTAATTGAAAATTATATTTTAATTGAAAATTATTTTTTAATTGAAAATAGTATTTTAATTGAAAATTATATTTTAATTGAAAATTATATTTTAATTGAAAATTATATTTTAATTTGGAATTATATTTTAATTGAAAATTTTATTTTTATTGAAAATTATATTTTAATTGAAAATTATATGTTAATTGAAAATTATATTTTAATAAAAAATAATTGTTATTGATAAATTCAATTTTAATTGAATGTTATATATAAAAAAATATATATATTTTTACTGAAAATTTAGTTTTAATTAAAATTTATATTTTAATTGAAAATGATGTTCTCATTAAAAATAATTTTCTCTGAGAATTTTAATTCTATTGAAAATTATATTTAATTTAAAAGTATATTTTAATTGAAGATTATATTTTAATTGAAAATTATATTTTAATTGAAAATTATATTTTAATTGAAAATAATATTTTAATTGAAAATTATATTTTAATTGAAAATTATATTTTAATAGAAAATTATATTTTAATTGAAAATTAAATGTTAAATGAAAATTATATTTTAATTAAAAATAATGTTTATATATATTTTAATTTAAAATTATATTTCAATATAAAATTATAATTTAATTGAAAAATCAAATTTTAATTGAAAATTATATTTTAATTGAAAATTGTATTTTAATTGAAAATTATATTTTAATTGAAAATTATATTTTAATGGAAAATTATATTTTAATTGAAAATTATATTTTAATTGAAAATTATATTTTAATTGAAAATTATATTTTAATTTGGAATTATATTTTAATTGAAAATTTTAATTTTATTGAAAATTATATTTTAATTGAAAATTATATGTTAATTGAAAATTATATTTTAATAAAAAATAATTGTTATTGATAAATTCAATTTTAATTGAATGTTATATATAAAAAAATATATATATTTTTACTGAAAATTTAGTTTTAATTAAAATTTATATTTTAATTGAAAATGATGTTCTCATTAAAAATAATTTTCTCTGAGAATTTTAATTCTATTGAAAATTATATTTAATTTAAAAGTATATTTTAATTGAAGATTATATTTTAATTGAAAATTATATTTTAATTGAAAATTATATTTTAATTGAAAATAATATTTTAATTGAAAATTATATTTTAATTGAAAATTTTATTTTAATAGAAAATTATATTTTAATTGAAAATTAAATGTTAAATGAAAATTATATTTTAATTAAAAATAATTTTTATATATATTTTAATTTAAAATTATATTTCAATATAAAATTATAATTTAATTGAAAAATCAAATTTTAATTGAAAATTATATTTTAATTGAAAATTGTATTTTAATTGAAAATTATATTTTAATTGAAAATTATATTTTAATGGAAAATTATATTTTAATTGAAAATTATGTTTTAATTGAAAATTATATTTTTATTGAAAATTATATTTTAATTGTCAATAATATTTTAATTGAAAATTCAATTGAAAATTATATATTATAATTGAATATTATATTTAAATTAAAAATTATGTTTTAATTGAAAATCATATTTTAATTAAAAATTATATTTTAATTGTGAATTATATTTTAATTGAAAATTTTATTTTAATTGAAAATTATATTTTCTCTGAAAATTTAGTTTTAATTAAAATTTATGTTTTAATTAAACATTATATTTTAATTCAAAATTTCATTTTAATTCAAAATTTTATTTTAATTCAAAATTATATTTTAATTGAAAATTATATTTTAATTAAAAATAATTTTAATTGAGAATTTAATTTTATTTGAAAATTATATTTTAATTGAAAATTATATGTTAATTGAAAATTATATTTTAATTAAAAATAATTATTATTGATTTTATCAATTCAATTTTAATTGAAAGTTATATTTTAATTGTAAAATCAAGTTTTCATTGAAAATTAATTTTAATAAAAAATAATATTTTCACTGAAAATTTAGTTTTAATTAAAATTTATATTTTATTTTAATAGAAAATTATATTTTATTTAAAAATTATATTTGAATTGAAAATTATATTTTAATTGAAAATTATATTCTAATTTAAAATAATTTTTATTGAGAATTTAATTTTAATTGAAAATTATATTTTACATGAAAAATATATTTTTAATTAAATTTTCATTGAAAAATAAATTTAAATTTTTAATTAATTTTTCATTGAAAATTATATTTAAATTTTTCAGTGAAAATTTTAGTGTCTTGAAATTAAAATTGAATTAAAATTTAAATATATATTAAAAATAATTGATTTTAGCACAGAGTTTTTTTATTTTCACTTTTATGAGAATTTAAAATTTTCGGTAAAAATATAAATGTTAAGTTGCAGAATAAAAATTAGCTGTGTATTTACTAAAAATTATTACAATAAATATTAATAAAAATAACATTAGAACAAAACAACAACAGAAAAAAAGAACTAAAACTAATTAAAACAAATTGATAACGTGGCATTAAGTGGCGCTGTTCTAAACAAGTTGCGCAAGTTTTATTTTTTTTTATTTTTCTTATTTATTTTTATATATATGAGTTGTGACTGAGCTGAAACATGCCTCAAAGAGCTTTCAATGAAATCAGCAACAAGAACAGCAGCAGCAGCATCAGTCGCAGCAACAGCAGCGAACAACAACAATTTGTTGGCGATGTCAAAGGGCCTGTTAATCTTTGCGCAAGTCTCATGCATAACCATAAACCATACAAGTTGTTGTTGCTTTTGCTGTGTTGTTTTAAATACTAATGTCGATCATAAAGTTCTGATCTCTGATGTCGGTGGCGGCTGAGGGCCTTCAACGCAATCATCACCAATACCAATGAAAAGACGGACATTTGTTGGTGTGTGTGTGTGAGAGCAGCAGCAGCTAAAGTGCGTGGAACAACATTGGACGCTGCTGCGTTGCGTTGATTACCTCATCGCACGCACA
This sequence comes from Dryomyza anilis, assembly GCA_951804985.1. NCBI lineage: Eukaryota > Metazoa > Arthropoda > Insecta > Diptera > Dryomyzidae > Dryomyza > Dryomyza anilis. The sequence goes on from OX638131.1 coordinate 27,084,183, forward strand.
CACAACAACAATAAGTATAACAATAATTACAACAACTATAATAATATTTACAACAACAACTATAACAACAACAACAAACATTACAACAACTACAACAATAATTATAACAACTCATCGAAGCATCAGCGATTGCGTTGCTCAAATGCGTGCGATCATTGTTGCTGTTGGCCTATGTTGCTGCCATATTTTTGATTATTGCTGTTCGTTTTGTTGTTGTTGTTGCTCACACTGACAGCAGCAGCAGCATATTTCGAAATCAATTTAAACAAAATGAAGCCACAAATAACAGCAACAACAGGGCCGCACTGTGATGTAAAATATGAACGAGTTTTTCGTTTTTTATGGACTCAAGGAATGAAACCGGCCCACAATATTTTATTTCGATTTTCGACAATTTTTTTTTTTTAATATTTTTTAAATTAATTTTTGTCACTTCAAAATTTTTGATCATTTTCTGATACTTTATATCGAATTTTTACAATACAAAAATTTGTGTCACTAATACATTTTTTTTTGGTTCTCTTCAGGCATCTACAATTTCCGATATCGACTTCCATAATAAGAAAAGAATTAAAACCCCGTTGTGAGATCATGCGTAGACTCGGGAACTGATCATTGCCATAACCAGGGCTCGGATTTTGATGATATGTCATTTTTTTAATGCATTTATCATTTTTGGGCGTTTTTTAGTCATTTGGTCATTTTTTAGTTATTTTAAATTTTAGGTCATTATTTGTAAAATTTCGTAGATTATCATGATATTTAGCAATCCTGAAGTAGATTTGAAACAAAAATTTGCCATCTTTGGTCTATTTTTGTATTAATATTTTTGCCTTTTTTACTCGAAACTCTTGCAGTGAAGTGGAACCAATAATATCACATCGAAAGTTAACAAATTTATGAATAGCTCTTAATTGAAAATTCGATTAATCTGAAATTAAGAAAGAAAATCGGCAATAAAAAATATGGATACGCGTCTCTCGTGAGTGTTGTCGTGAAACGAAAAAATAAATACATTTCTATTTAATTTATGTTCAAATTATATCTATTTGTTTTTACTACATTGATGTTTTTGAAAAATATTTAACTACATAAAACTACATAATTTTACAGCACATTTTGAATACATCTGTGATAAAAAAAACTACATTTTGTCTTCATTTATACGTCCTCAAATATGTAAATAAATTACTAGGTATATCTGTTTGCAATTTAACTACAAATTATTTTTACATCACTCAAAAGTTAAAATAAACCTAAACCTAATTTTACTACATTTTGCATTTATTTAAATTCGCAAAAAAACATTGATTTTATTTATTTAACTTCACGCTAATTATTAAAATATTTCTACATATGCAATAATTTTTACTACATACTGTATTTATATTAAATTTAAAGTAATGCTTGTTTCGTTACCTATACCAATGCAGTTGAATAAAGTAAATTATTTAAAGATTGGTTAATTTAAATATGAAAATACATATTGACGCATTGAATACAGACAAAATTCCTACGCTTCATTCTCAACGTTTTTAATTTGATGTACAACTTACATCTTCTTCTATACGAAGATCGTCTGAAACTAATAAATTTAAAGTCACTTGGACAACGTAGAAAGATTTCCGATGTAATTTACATCCATCAATTAAGAACGTGTAGAATAGGTTCACCATAGCTTCCAAACTAAGTATATTTTAATCACAATCGTTGATGTAGTAGAAATGAGAATACTCTTTTTTATCTACCATATAGTAGAATTAATTATTTTGCTGCATCACTTTCAATAGAATGTGTATATTAGGTAACAACTTATCACAGTATTAGACTTATTAGCTAAAACTCGGTTATTTAAGCTTTGTACAAATCATTTTTAAAGTCATTTTTTGTAGTTTTTAGAGTCATTTTTAACGTTTTTTTCCGAGCCCTGGTCATAACCCAATCAATTACGTGATCCACATGATCTGTGCATGATCATGTCTTCCCTTATAGGGTAAATTTCTAATAGGTATTGATTTTAGTAAAATACATATTTTTCAATTATTTTTTCACTTATCGCCTACATTTCAAAATTTAAAATGTTTGTCTATGGTCATCCTGTGCATGTCTAAGAGCACCCTATCCTTTAGTAAATATGTCCAAAACATTTTTTAAATTATTCATCTAGTTTAGAAGGGGGAGAATTCACAACTAAGGCGCTAATATCATAACCATTATTTCATGAATTTGGAACTATTTTAAATCGAAACTAATAACAGTTTTTGTACATGTCAATAATCGTATTTCGCTACACTGCACAGTGTTTCCAAACGCTCTTAAATCGGGTAAAATTCATTAGTTACGTAACCACTCAACCGATTTTAAAAATTAAAAAAGTGTAGTATAGAGAATTGAGAAAACTTAGGTTTTAAAATTGGAGTTAGTGTCTTTAATGGTTATGGAGATAAAAAATAGAAAAGTTGAGATTATTTTCAAAATCTTTTAAAAATTGTAAAAAATCCTAAAGTTATCCGCTTAAAATATTATTTTTTTTATGAAAAGCATACATTAAGGTCTAAAGAAAATATGCTTAGATAAGAAAATATCTTGTTTAGTTTTAAAGATATAGACATGAACATGATTTTTTTTCATTTTTGAAGACTTTACTATACATATTTATACATAGATTATACATTTTATCATGAAATCAAAATAATTGTATGGAACATTTATAAGTAATTAACAAATAAATCATAAACTGAACCATTTTTAAATATCTGTGGTTTTGTATATATAAAATTATAAAATCGAAATTTTTTGGAAAACGAAGAATTCTCTATTCTAAAGAATTTAAGAATTCTCTATACAAAATTTCGAAACAACGAAACATGTTGTACACTTTTTGACTAAATTTTGTAATTTTTTATAGTGGTTTGTAAAAAAAAACTCTCACTCTTTGCTTTTTAAATGCTGCTTCGATTCGAACGAAACTCTTACTATTTACTTTCTAAATGATGCTTCGATTCCAAAACGTTCGTTCCTCCCTTAGTCTGGATAGATGTGGGTTTTCTGTTATATTTGAAATTATATGACGCCGAGGAAAACTGGATTGGTTTCAGTCCGCTCCTGAGCCGCAACATCATTTTTAGCAGCGAAGATCAGTGGAAGAAAAGACAAAAAGCATTTGAGATTTTATTTTTCTATTGTTGCTGTTTCTTCTACTTGTTCTCTGCTATATACTATATGTTGTAGTTTTCGATATTTTTTATTTATTTTTAGTATATACGCACTTTTTCATGTTGGTATTGGTGCATTTGAAGTGGAGCCAAAAGGCAGCCTATGCGCCATAAAATGAGGAAACGAAAAGCAAAATGAAAAATATAAAGAAGCGAAAAATAAAATAAAACTTGAATGACACGTTAATTGATAACCACCAGCAGCAGCAGCAAAAGCATTCAATCCAATAGCATTTGAACAATGGAGCCTCTCAAATCGACGAAGAATACAAAACTTTGTGGCCTAGGTCATTCATTTATAGAGGGGGTCTCTCACGATTACTACTTGTGTTTTGAGTAACGCACATAAGTAGTTCTGAACCTTGAGATGATTAGGAAAGCTGGGCAGTGCATGATGGTGCTTTGTTTTTTGTGTTGATTAGGTACATTTTATGATTAATTTTAGATTATCAAAAATAGATATTCATTATTGGGTAATTCTTGTAATATTTAATATTTTTTTTTATTTAATATAAATGTAAAAATTGTAGTAAATCGGTAATGTTTATGCTTTAGATGATATGTCGACTAATTTCGTATGAAAAATTTCAAAACAATAAAATTTGAATTCGATTTTCCCAGGTTTTCAATGATTTCAAATCGTTTAAGCCAGAGCAAGTGATTTTAATTCATTTGAAAAAATATTTTCTACCAATCAAAATTTTGCTGGCATAACATATACCTTTGGTGCTTTAGGAAAACAAACATAATTTTGTTTTCCATCCAAATTATTTACTTTTGTTCAGAATGAATAATGTACACGTTATTGCGAACATAAATATGTTTGAATGTGAAAAACATTTTGTTTACATAGAAACATATTGATGTATTTGATTTTACGTCCATATGCAAATTGATTTTTTTTTCTACATTGATGTAGGTTGATTTTGTATGGAAAACAAATACATAAAGCTATAAAGCTACAGTATTTCAAAATTATACTATATTTGTATTCAAAATAACGAAATTTTGTAATAAATTAAATAAAGTTGACCACAGTCATACTCAGTTTTAATAAAATATTTGTCAAAATGTGCCTACAGACGTTATCTTTTAAACGCAGTTTGTCGCACCCAATCGTTTGTAAATACGAGCCCCCCTGTTGTCTTCTGAAAAGGAGGAAAGCATTTTTTTACATAAGTTTTATTAAAAAGAAATACATTAGAAACTCTTATGACTGTAGTTTAATGAGTTTTATAATGGCATAAAAGGCGTTTGAAAGATGACGTCTGTGGCTACATTTCGACAGACACAGATAAAAATAACCTACGTAAATATAGCAACCCATATTAATTGCATTCATTAATCAATCCAACAATTAAATTCACTAATTTAATATAATCATTTGCTATTCTGCATTAAATCAGCAATTCCGTTTGCTAATATGATTAATTGTACAACAATGCAGCAAATAAATTAGACGGCGCAGTTTCAGCACTTATATTTGTTAAAATTGCGCCGACAAAATTATTTGCAGCATTAACGTGCAATTTAGCTAGTTCATATTAGCTAAAAGAATTGCTTATATAACGAAGAATAGCAAATGCTTTTATTATATTAGTAAATTTCGTTGCTGGATTGATTAATGAATGCAATTAATATCGGTTGTTATATTTACGTCGATTGCACTGTGCACACATTTGACAAAAAATTTCGACACCAGATATGAGAGGTCCAATGACTTCATAAATTTGACTAGACACAATAATATTGTAAAAGTGTTTAAATATTATGAGTTAATAATATTTCTACGAATTTATTATGCTTTAATATTTTTATTTTATTTTTGTTCAATTTTGACGTTTACGATTTTTTTTTTGAATAAAATAGAATTGAAATCTATGAGATTTTTTTATTTATAATGTAAAGCACAAGAATGGTGCACACCCGGGAATTGAGGAAAAAAATGCTCAAAAATGGGCCTTTTTTTAACTCAAGAATGAGTCGTTTTTGCTTCATATCTCAGGTCCTGTTAAAGGAATTTTGAAAATTGATATGTACATATAATTTGTATTCTGTTATGCATGTTTTGAATAAAATAAAAATAAGTTTGACATTATAATCAAGGCCTACAAACCTACAGAATCCTCAAAAACGTGGTTTTTCATGTTTGTCAAATATCCTTGAAACTGGACGTGTAGGGAAAACACTGAAAACATTGTTTTTAGAATGTTCAAATCCATAATTTCTTATGTTACTTTCATTTCTGGTGGTAAAATGGGTGTTATTTTTCTGTGTATATTTTATCAAAATTGTGACTGGTTGTGGTTATTATCGAATTTCTTGATTTTTTGAAGAAAAAAGCATAGTACATTTTTATTTAATTGTTGAACAAAGTCTCTATAGATTCTATAATATTTGACTTTTACTACAACTACAAAATTAATAAAAAATTATAGAAACAGTGATTCTTTTAAAATATTAATTTTAAAGAGAATTTTTAAAATCATTTTATATTGAAATTCTAGGAATATCAATTTAATATGGCCTCCGTTGGAATGATCACATATTTGATGTGTCAAAACAATGAAGTTTTTTAAACAATGAAGACTTCATATCTGCTGACTTAGGCATTGTCTACACTACCTATATTCGGCCTAGAATGGAATAAAATTCGCACATTTGAGTAGGGGCTTCAAAATCCTACTAGTAATTCTTGTATCGAATACAACAACTTGCGATATATTCAGTAGGGATTGAAAATAATCCATCATATATTGGTTCACTTGAAAACCGTAGGAACGATGAGTGTGTATGCCTGTTTTATAGGTATTAGAACGGTAAGTGTTCGAGGCAAATACATTTGCTGATTACACCAGTTATATCGAAAAGCATCGAGCCCACCCCTTTTCCCACCCCTTTGTAGTTAACTCGGCTCCCAATAGAACCGCGCATTACAAAGAAAATTCGTAGTTTAGTCTCACGATACGTTTCTGGAACAATCTAGCTGCGTCTGTTTTCGCCAACAATTTTGATATTGTAATGTTCAAAACAAGCATCCACCGGTTACTCCCACACTCTAACCTATCTTCCCTTCCCCCGATCAACACTGTGCATTGCACGAATATGGGGCATCCATTTGAAAAAAAAAAATGTTTATTAGTTTAAATAAAATCTTCGACATTTTTAAAACAGGTGGTTGTTCTGATGTGAAATGACCCATATGTATTAGATTAACGTCTGAAAGCTAAAGTGTTTTTTTTTTACTACATTATGTAGTTGTTGTTTATGGAAAATAACTACACAAATTTACCGCATTTCTTTACAAAATTATATATTTGTATTAAAAATAACTAGATTTTAACATTCATTTATAAATTGCAACATCTGTATTTATTTTTACTACATTCCGTATTTATTTAAACTTCATATAAAAATCTACAAATAAATTAATTTAAGGCATTCTGAAAAAATCAAAAATAAAAATAGTTTAAATTAAACCAAATAAAAAAATAAATAAAAAATTAAATAAAATGAAAATATTTTCTTCTTTAACACTTTTTCGAAAATTCGTCATATTCTTTAGTAGTCCATAAAAATTTCCTATAACATGCATTAAGTAGTTTCGGTGTCAATTGTTACAATAAAAACAACAACAAAATTGTACAACAACTACAATCCAAGAAAACAACTACAGAAGAGCAATAACAATAAAAACACTACAACAAACAACTAGTACAAGAACAAATAATACATATATGGTAACAAAATCAAAGTTCGTGGAGAGTATCTTAGATGCCAAATGAAATCAAATCAAATCACTGAAAGTGCTTTGGATACAAAAACAACAATAACAAGAACAATAAGGGACAACAAACAACATCATGATAAGGATGTTGTTGCTAAGTACAACAACAATATAAATTGCCTAAGAAAATGTACAACAATCACACAACACGAAGATGGCAATGCGTTGAATTTTCCAAACAATTTCGCAAAAACTTATAGAAAATTGCTGCGTTAATAACAACAACTACTACAACTTATGACAGTTGGCAAAAACAACAACAACAAACATCTACAACGTACCTAAAATAGGAACAACAACTAGAGAAACAGGACATGAAATTTTATCAATAAAAATATGAACCAACTATTTTTATTTTTTGTTTTATTTCCGACATTGGCATAAATGTGCTATTTGTTGTTGTTGTGGTTGCTGATGATGTTGTTAATGTTGTTGCTGTTTCTTTTGTTGTTGTATTTTATACTTTTGACTTCTGCACTTTGTTGGCGTCACCGTTATAGATGTTGCCAGGATATTCGGCTCGCTTGTTTATTGAAGACAGTCAGTCGAATGAAAGCGAAAGTTGTTCTTGGCATTGGCGTCAGTTAATGGCCAACAATAGGCCATGAAGGATGACAACAAAAACAACAACAACTAGTCGGCTATTTGCAACAACAATCATGTCTATCAAGCAGAGTTGCCAACACAGTTTTCCCCAAAAAAAAATTTGTTCAAAAAAAAATGTTTCTTAGAAAAAAAATTTGTTCGAAAAAAAAATTTTTTGTTCTAAATATATTTTCTATAAATATAACTTTTTATTAATAAAAAGTTTTAATTATAATAAATATATTATAAAACATTTTACTAATTTATGCCTTTCGAGCAAGCACTATATAAGAAATAACACACAAGAACTACTTGAGAACTAAGAAGTATGGCAAAAAATGGACGAAAAAAAAATATTTTAATAGAAATTTGGTTTAATGAACAGCGTTCTTCAATATGATGAACATATACGTTGTATTTTATGTTTTGGTTCATTAATATGATGAAACGTATTCTTCACATACAATCATCATATTGAAGAACACTTTTTCGACAGTTACCAAGCGTTCTTCATATTTATGATAGCATTCATAACATTGATGTCATTAGTCATTAATATTATGAATGGCTCTTCAATACAATGAATCATGGTTTGAAGAACGGAATTCATCAATATGATGTACATATTTTTTTCTGTGTACTTACGTACTTAAGTGGCCCTTACAATCGTGTGTCGATCTTGGTCGCTTCTGCTTTGCGCGCGTTGACGCCAGTTAGAAATACCAATCGTTGCCGGTTGTCCTCAACTTGTTCTTTCCAACTTTCCAAATTTTGAATCGAGTCTCGATTCAAGCACCTTATTGGCTGGAGTGTTTTCATCCATTCGTTCGACATGAGCTAGCAAACGAAGCCGTATGTCTCACACCGTTTTAAAAACACCCAGGCACTCGACGTCAAATGTTTGATGATTCCAAAATTTAATTGATATGTCCAGAACGGTAAGAGTAGCGTCTTTTACTCTCAATCTCCAAAGAGAGCGTTTGGGCGCTTGTTGAACGAAAATGAAATGAAAAATGTTACTGGCATCAGCAAGGAATGGATTGGGTTATGGAAAATGCCATTGATAAAAATCAGAAATAGTGTCGGGAATAGGACGGAACCCTGCAGTACTGCAGATTTGATGAAATGTTGATGGAACACCATCCATCGCAACTCGTATAGAATGACACTGGAGAATACTCACACTCGATCAAGAGCTACAATTTTACTTTCCCCGAAAAGGTTTATACATTTATACCACTTTTATGAGAGAACCGCCATTAAATCGCCCGTGAATCTAGTCCTACGGAAACCATATTACCCGTCACGCAACTACTCTGTGACGGTTAATATGGTTGTGTTCACAAGGTGGAAATTTATTATGCTCTCCATTGCATTGGAGAGCGCAGAGCATATTGAAATCGTTCCGCAATTGGCAGGGTTCGTAGCCTCGCTCTTTTTCGAAACTGTCTGAACATTGGCAATCTTCTAACAATCCTTCGGTGATCTTTGACATAGCAGAAGAAACAAAATCGACGACGGGCGTGTTTGGTTAATTGTTTTCTGGGAACGTTGAATTATTTGGAAATAATTCTGCCAAAAAATTAGCTTTATCAACTGGGTCAGTGAAGGTCTGCCCATTATTAATAACATGGATTGGAGTAGACGATGTCGTTTGATTCTTCACCCTTCTTACAAATTACCTTAAATTTGTATTACCTTTGTGGTAGAGTGGACCTTTTTAATGCGCGCTTTCTTCGTGAAGAAACTTTTCATGCGAGGTCACCGCATTACTTCGATTCCTAGCCTGTATGCGAAGTACTCTGAATAAAAAGCAAATTCCGAAATGCTTCCTCTTTCGACCGTCTGAAGTCCTGCAATTCTAATTAAACCAAGAGTGGTCCTTGGGTTTTCTATATATTTCTTTAATAAGAATTTAGTTAGTAAAGTTAATTTGTTTGTAAATATTGTTTTAAAATCTGCATACAATCTAAATCGTTAAAATTGTTTTTAGATTTTGGTTCATGTTTCGGTTATGGTTTCGGTTTTTAAAAATGAAACGGTTTTAAACGGATTTCCGGATTTCCGAATTTCCGAAGATTGCACAATTATTTATCGTCCCGCAAATTTGTAATGGATTCAAAATATCATTTTGAGAATTAAAATAAAAATCAGTAAATTTTTTGATTTTAAAAATGCGATAAAAACGCAAATAAGAGACAAAGTACATTTACCGACCACCACACCAAAAAAAAAATATATATACAATGTCCACGCCCTGTTAAATAAAATACTTAACTTTGCAAGAATTAAAAACAATGTGAATTGAAAATATGTTTTACCAGCGACAGGTTAAAAGTAAAAATAAAAGAAAATTGCCACCGCTAGCAAAAAAAAAAACATCCCATCACAACCCTCCATTTTGAGAAATCTCAATTTTCCAAAAAAGTTATGCCAAAAAAAATTAATCCATGAGTGAGTTGATATATCCATTTATAAAATATGACCTTCGTTACCTCTACGATTCAAAAAATAGAAAATTTTTATTTTTGTTTTTTTCTAAAAAAAATCGTGGAAAATTTGCATTTTTTGTGCGGTGACTGGAAAATGAACTTCTACTCGAATAAATAAGTTAAAAAATATATAATGAAAGTGGCAACTCTGTCAACAACAACATGCAGTGAAATTGTAACCACAAGGATACGTTCTGCAGTCGCAGGACGACGCGCTTCGCTTATCAGTTAATGTTCGCGTTGGCGTCTTGCACGACGTTACCAGCATGCGTAGCGAAATAATGTCAACAAATAAAAATTGAAAAAAAAAACACAAATAAAATGAAAATGAAAACGTTTGCCAAAAACAAAAATTCAGACAGGACCAAGGACCTACTGCACTACTTTGCCAAATGAAAGTAGTGACACGTCATAAGCGCCATGGCGGGAGTTTGAGTGAGTAGGATGTTGTTGGTGTTGCTGGTTAGAAAAGGGCAAAGAAAAGTCTAAATGGTTTTGTTAAGGACACAAATAATGTGGAGAGGCATCGATGGAAAACAGAGAAAAATTGTCAAAAACAACAACATTAAACAACTTAAATGAATGACCTGCATGTTGACTGAAAGGAGGAAAAAAATACTAATAGCATCAGCAACATCTTTAATATCAACAGCAACAGCAGCAGCACTAACAACAACATTAATAACTGCTTCAAAGGACTTGTGCGTGTCCTTTGAGAAGAAGTTGGTTTTTCAATTGTTTTATTTTTGTCGTTTTCTCAGCATTTTTATTGACTTGCAGATTTGTGTGTGGCGCCATTTTTAGGCCGCCTCAAGAACTATTAAAATGTCTAAAAGTTGTTGTTAGTTTTGTTTTTTTTATTGAAAAATTCACTTTTTCTTCGTTCGTTGAATTGTTTTAAGTGAACTTTTTCCATGTATTTATACCCTACACTAAGAGTGAAAGGGTATATTCAGTTTGGTACGCCGTTTGTAACACCCAGAAGGAAGCATCTCCGGTATGGAAAAGTATATATATTCTTGATCAGCATGACCTCCTGAGTCGATTTAGCGATGTCCGTCTGTCCGTCTGTCTGTCCGTCTGTCTGTCTGTCCGTCTGTCTGTCCGTCTGTCTGTTGAAATCCCTACTACTTTTGAAATTGAAGAGTTAGATAAATGAAACTTATAACTTAGATTACTTATATACCTACGCTGTATGTGCGAAAATCGGTCGAGATCGGTCCATTGTGACCTATGATCCGACCACTTATGTTCAAATACCTCATATAAAATGTACAAATAAAGATCAATTTGTATGTATACGTGCTTAGGTAAACTTTTTTGGTCAAATATATATTGATATCATGCTCAAATACATTATAATAATGTTTTCCGGCAAAAAGACTTGTGGTTCACAAAAAAAAAATCGAAATTCGGTACACCTACCCATCTGTAAATATGGGTATCAAATGAATGGAAATTCTTCAGCGATTGAATGTTTGTAGTTATTTTCAGGATTCGTATACCCTGGTGACCTATATATCACTTTGAATGGTAACCACACATATGTGTAGGGTATTTATAGTCGGCTTAGACCGACTATAATTTTGATAATCCTAACTATCATAATTACACCAACTTTAAAATTTCCCATGTGATCTAACCTTCCCAACTGGTTTTATTATTTGGTCTATTTGTTTTCTTTTTCATCTGGTTTATTTGTACTTTTTGTTGATATTTGTACTTTTAGTGCCGGAAATACTTTGCCCACATGCTACAGCTTAGTTTTACGAAATGTCATTCCATAAATTGTGCCAAATGAATGCGTTACAGTTGATAAAATTTGAACAAATTTATTGAAGAAAATGTTGAATTCAAAACATTTACTTTCATGGGCGGCATTGGCATATATTTTATGTTTGAACAAAACCCAATAGAAATGTCTTTTTATGTGCATCTGTATAATTCCTCCATGGCAAATTCTACCTCGGGACAATTATATTCCGTAAAATAGTTACCCAAGACACACGGACGAAATTTTGTGTATACAAAATTTCAAACAAATCGTTGAAAATCTCCTTCGATGCAATTTCGCTTTATTTTCCATTTCAAGGAAATATCGCTTACGAGAAAATTTCCATTACGAGGAAATTTCCATTACGAGGAAATTTCCATTACGAGGAAATTTCCATTTCGAGGATGTTATGAAAACTTGTCAGTTGTGTTCCTTTCGTTGATATTCTTATCATGGTAATGTCCTTTTCATGTAAATGTGCCTTTCATGAAAATGGGTCTTTCGTGAAATCTCCCTTTGAGGAAATTATCCATTTCGTAGAAGTCTCCATTCCGAAGAATAGTCCGATAAAATATATGTTTTGATGAATTGTCCCTTTCGTCAAAATGTCTATCTCGAAGAAGACTTCATTCTAAGGAAAGGTCTCTATGGACATTTTGAGGAAATGTCTATTTTAAAAAATGTCCATTTCGGGCAAGTGTCTTTTTCGAGAAAGTGTTCATTTCAGGGAAGTCTCCATTCTGCAGAAATTGTCTATATCGGCGAAGACTTCATTCTGAAAAATGTAATTGTTGGGGATATTCCGGAGAAGTTTATATTTTGAGAAATTACCATTTTGAGGATCTGTCTAATTCGAGAACAATCTCCATTTGTTCCAATATTCATATCGGGGAAGAGTCTATTTTGAAAAAGTTTCCATTTCAGGAATTCTCCATTCCAAGGAACTGCCCTTTTCATGTAAATGTCTAATTCGAGAAAATGGATATATCCCTTTGAAGAAATGTCGACTTTGGAGATATGTACCATTAAGGAAATATCTACTTTCGGGTAGTTTTCATTCTGAGAAAATATCATAGTGTTGGTTATTCTAGGGAAATTTGGAGGAAGGGTCTATTTCGGGAAAATATTCCATTCGTTGCAATATTCATGTCGGGCAAGTGTCTACTTCAAAGAAGTGTCCGTTCAGGGAAGTCTCCATTCCAAGGAAATGGGCCTTTATGTGGAAATGTCTATTTTGAAAATGCCGAAATAGAGATTTTTTCCTTTGAAGAAGTCTTCCTTCTGAAAAAAAGGTCTCTTATCTATTTTTATAAATAGACGAGGTATGCCATAGGGATGTCGATATCGGAACTGTCTAATTAGAGAACAATCTTCCATTTGTTCCAATATTCATATCGGGGAAGAGTCTATTTCGAAAAAGTTTCCATTTCAGGAATTCTCCATTCCAAGGAACTGCCCTTTTCATGTAAATGTCTATTTCGAGAAAATGGATATATCCCTTTGAAGAAATGTCCCATTAAGAAAATATCTACTTTCGGGTAGTTTTCATACTGAGAAAATATCATAGTGTTGGTTATTCTAGGGAAATGTATATTTTGAGAAATTACAATTTGGAGGAAGGGTCTATTTATGGAAAATCTTCCATTCGTTGCAATATTCATATCGGGCAAGTGTCAATTGCATAGAAGTGTCCGTTCAGGGAAGTCTCCATTCCAAGGAAATGGGCCTTTATGTGGAAATGTCTGTTTTGAAAATGCCGAAATAGAGATTTTGTCCCTTTGAAGAAGTCTTCACCGAAGAAGTCTCTACCGGGATTATTTCGAGACTGATTTTAAGCTCAATCCTTGGATCCCTGGATCGACCTACATAGTGTGTATAATGATAAATTTGCATTTCAGGGAAAAATCTATTTATGGAAATCTTCCATTCGTGGAAATATTCATTTCGGGATGTGCATAATTCGTGGAAGTGTCCATGTCAGTCAAATCTCCATTTCGAGGAACTGTCCCTGGTGAAGGTATCTTCATTTCGTGGAAATTACAGTTTCGGGGAATTGTCGTTTTCATGGAAATGTAATTTTCAGGAAGTGTCGCTTTCGAGAAAGTGGGAAATGTCTTTCGAAAAAACTGCTAATCGGGGAAATTACCTCCAGGATATATTTTTAGAAGTAATAGCTTTCGGCGATACCAACTGTGTTAACAAAACCTCTTTTACATGCGAAAATAAAACAAAGTCAAACGAATATGTCGAATTATGTCGAGAATATGATTGTGGTACACGATTTTCTAGAACGGTTATAGCAACCAAAGTGGGTGCTCAATAATTTGAATGACCTGATATTTTTAAATACTCTATATAACTTTTGATGTTGGCTTTCATAATTGTATAGTACACTATTTAAATTAAACGTCAAAATTCGTATTGAATATTCAGGCATTAATTCATTAAAATACACATCTGATTTTCAAATGAATATAAATTATTCATTTTTAAGTTCGGTTAGAATTTGGAAATCGTCCATTATTGCACTAATATGTCGAATGTTTTTGTTTTTATATCGGATAAAAAAAGTCCATCGAAATATATGGTCCAAATTTGAAAACAGAAGTATCCCAATATGTCATTCGTTTCGATATCGTTACGGGATCACGACGAGAAAAAGAAGAATTCACACGATATTGGACACTTTCTCGTAGCGATATCGAGCGTCAAATTGGGTCTACATGGCAGGTAGATATCGATGCTTTCCGTCGTACACACAGAAAAATCCTCTATTGGCGTGAGGTTGGAAGAATGAAAAGTTGTACCAACTAAATTCACTCGGTAAAATCGAATGGTTTACAAATTTTCTGGCATAAGTGCCATATTATCCTATACAAATGAAATATTAGTCTATAAACACTCCTAATTGTTCTAATTCTGTACTAAATTGTTCTAAAACATTCGAAATTGGTTGCAGAACAAACCACAATTTTTTTTATTTTGACAATAACAACCGACTAAGCGGTTGAGAGAACCGAAGAAGTTGGTTGGCGCACCAAATCTCTATTGTGTGTGTAGTTTTCTCGTTGAGACACATTTTTTGAAATCGGAACATTATTGGACTAAAAAAAAGTTGGAGATTGCTTCGAAAAATATCGATGGATATCGATCGATCGTATCCTGTCAAAGAATTTTAATGTACGACAAATTTTAAAAATTTGAATCGATAAAGCACCAAGATCGTACATTTTTATCGAAGTTATTCCCGAAACATTGTGGTAATGATATTATTCGAATTATTCCGAATTATTAACTAAACTTATTCAGCGCAACCAATTTCGTTGGTGCTCTCAACTATAAAGTCGGTTCTCTATAACATATAGTTTCACTGTGCCATTTCATTTCAAAAAATAAAGAAAATGTTATTTCCACATTTAGTGATTCAGCGAATTTTTTAGTATTATTCATTACATTGTATCTGAAAGAAGAAACGATTGTGTCTCCAAATATTATTCAATTCGCTTCAGTGATTTCTAAACAAACAACAAACAATCATCAAATGCGACAACTTATTTAGTGGCATCTCTGGCAGTTCGTTTCTCTTCAGTTTGGTATCTGTATCTCCCCAATGCTGCCTGCAATTATCCATGGACCATGAATGTTGTTAGAAGAGATTCATACGAAATTCAAAGCCTATGCGATTCAATTTCTAGTTTGTGCCTCATATGCGTTTCTGGTTGAACAAGGCATCTTCTAATTGGGAGGGGAGCGGGGGGAAGGATTGTCGGAGCAATACAGAATTCAGCTCGTCGCCATTGACATCATTAAGATGTAAAGTGGGGGAACGATTATAGCCACTATATAGTTTTGGTGGATGAGTCAGTAAAAACAGTCGACGTAGAGGGTGGTGTTTGTTGAATTGCAGCACGATTGAAAGCGAAGCAATTTTCAAACGGCGCTGACGTCATTATTGACAATTCATATACAACAAAATACTACAACAAAAAAATATTACAACAGCAATAACTACAATAACAAGTACAACAACAAATGTTATTGCAAGTGTGGCGGAAATGAAATTCATTAATTGTACAAAAAATAAATAATAAAATGTGCGTGCCAACAACAAAAACCATATTTTTCATCATAACAAATACGCATAATTATATGTAATATGTATTTTTTATGTTACGCACTTAAATCATTTTTAAACAACCGAATAATTACACTTGGTATAGAAATTTTATAAAAAAAATAAAATATATATTGCAACCAGTAAGGTAGGTAAGGTCACATGACTTTCTTGTACGTAGCACAGTGTGCCCAAACGCTCTTAAATCGGGTGAAATTCAGTATTGTCAGAACCACTCAACAGATTTTAAAAATTTAAAAAAGTGTTGTACAGAGAGAACTTGAGAGAACTTAAGTTTTGAAATTGGAGTTTGTATCTTTAATAGTTATGGAGATAAAAATCAGTAAAGTTGAAAATTTGTTCATGAAAAATCTTTCAAAAATTGTAAAAAAACCAAAAGTTATCCGATTTTTAAAATTCTGTTGTTTATGGAAAGCTTACATTGACATCTAAAAAAAAAGTGTTTATATGAGAAAATATCTTGTTTAGTTTTAAAGATATAGACTTGAACATGATTTTTTTATTTTATTTTTGAAGATTTTACTTCACATATTTTTACATAGATTGTACATTTTATCCTGAAATCAAAATATTTGTACGGGACTTTTATAAACAATTAACACATAAATCATAACTGAATACCGTTTTAAAATATCTGAAGTGGTTTAGTAAATATAAAATATAATATTTTTTCATTTTTTTTGGAAAATTTGACTTTTACGGAAATCTCCGTACGTATTTTTTTTTCTTCAGTAACATGTACTTTTGTTACATTTTTTGATAGATAACATTACTGAGAATCTTTTAAATGATAAAACTTATCCAAAATATATTTAACCAATCTGGCAACAGTGGTCAAAGTTCTAGTTTTTTTTTTTTTTTTTTTTTTAATTTAAAATTTATTTTCAAAGTCGAAAGTCAAATTCTAATTAAGCAGTTTTAAGGACGAGTTATTTCTATGTATAACCTATTTTTTGCCCGGCGAAGAATATGTGCAGGGCAGCATTTTTTGCAAAAATACTCATTTGTTGAAGGGACTTAAATTAAAATCGGTATATCTCACTTTATAATAAATATACTCCTGTATATTTCCTTGAAATCTCTTCTTTTCAATGATGCCAAACACTTATATATTTACTTAACTAAACAAGATGTCAATGTAAGCTTTCCATATACAAAAGAATTTTAAAAATCGGATAACTTTTGGATTTTTAACAATATTTGATAGATTTATCATGAAAAAAATTTCAATTTTACTGATAGTTATCTCCATAACTATTAAAGATTTCAAAACTTAAGTTCTCTCAAGGTCTTTCTGTATAACACTTTTTAAGTTTTTAAAATCGGTTTAGTGGTGCCGACACTACTGAATTTCATCCGATTTAAGAGCGTTTGGGCACACTGTGCGTAGTAGGATAGTTGGTATAATGAAGTTAGTAAGACTTATGAAAGAGGAGGTCCAGACGTCTCCAGGGTTTACGAATCCTGAAAATTAATATAAACTTGCAATCGCTAAAGAATTTTCTTTGCGCAGTGTGCCACTCGTTTCGATATCGTTACGAGATCAATGGGAGAAGAAGAAGAAGAATTCATTCGATATCGGAGACTTTTTCGTAGCAATAAAGTTCGTGGTTCAATTTGGACCGACATGGTAGGTTGATATCAATACGTTCTGTTGGAGTTTTTTGGAAAAACGATATCGGATAAAAAAATTCTCAAAGTTCGAGAGTGGTTCGAGATTGGTTCGAAATTAGTTCGAAATTGGTTCGAAAAATATTTCAACATCGATGCAATAAATGTTAAAATGTAAAAGTATCTGGTCAAACAATTTAAATGTACGACATATTTTAAAAATTAGAATCGATAAAGCAAAGAAATCTATTTTTTTTTATCGAAGTTATTCGAGAAAGCTTTGAGATATCGATGGTACTCACAGACTGGGTGAGTACCAAAAAGTATGAATGGGCAGGTGTACCGAATTCAGTTTTTTCTTGGGCACATCAAATCTGTTTGATGAAACATATTATTTTTATATATTTTATCATAAAGTAATGCATTTTATACAAATAAAGTTTAATCCGGCCGGTATACTGTAAAATTCACCCGTATATCGATACCTTACAGGCAAAAGGAGGCGAAAAAACCGTCTCAAAATCGAGTAGTTCAATATTTTACAGATTTTTTTCGTAAAGTATCCTTTAAATGAATTGACAATAATTATAGTGTGGCTCAATTACCAAAATATCCATTATATGCAGAAGAATTTGAAGAAAAATGTAGTTACGATGTTTTGCCTGTCCCTCTTTATTACGAAAAATTTTTCAATTGTACTACTTACGATGCTAAAGTATGAAGGTCTTATACACAAACGATTTGGTATTTCGAATTTCGGTGAATGACAACAGGTAAATAACACGTTTAGGAGAATTTTGGCACATGTCTAATGAAAATTGAGACTAGCCAGTGGTCAATATTTTATTTTGATGGGAAAATGTATCGGCAGTACATAATAAAATTATTTTTTTTATTTTTACATTAAATACTCATATTTTTAGTTTTTTTTACCACTACTACAAAAGGAGATAAGAATACTGGAAGTAGTCACTGAACATTCTGACATAGTCCGCTAACCAGTATAACAGCGCACAGAATTGGATTAAAATAATTAAAAATTATATCGCAACCAACATTTTTGAAAAATGCTGTAAAGATAATAAGTGCTATTTGTGGTTTTTTTTCAAATTTGGACCGCGAAATTCAAAAATATGCATTGGAGGATTGACTCATGAAGAGGTTTCCAAATCTGCAAAAACAAAAGTTTCCAAAATGTTGGTTACGATGTTCTGCCTGTAAGGTATCGATATTGTAGTGTTATATACGGAAAATAGTTGAACATAAATGGTCGGTTCATAGATCACAATTGGTCGATGATGCTCATTTTCAAGACCTGACAATGTAGCTGTATATGCAATCTAACTTCGATGTTTCATTGATCTAGCTCTTCTACACTATTTTTAATTTAAATTAAGAGCTTTGCATTTGAAATTGAGAAAATTTCAAATCGAATTTAGATTTTTTATTTGAAATTGAGAAAATTCCAAATGAAATAAGAGTTTCTATTTGTAATTGAGAAAATTTCAAATAAAATTTAAATTTTTCATTTGAAATTGTGTAATTTCAAAAAGAAATTGAGATATTGCTATTCAAATTGACAAAATTCAAACCAAATGAAGTAAAGCTATTAAAATTAGTTTAAGCCACATGAGACGGACTTTTACAGTTTTATTTTCATTTAAAATGTTCTTAATTTCAAACGGAAAAATTCATAACAATTTTATATGAAATTTTTATTAAACTTAATTTTTAATTTTATCAAATTTTTAATCAATCTTTTTGAGTTTGTCTATAGACATTTTAGACCTTTACACATTGACATATAAGTTACATTTTTGTTAAGAATTCCCTTTGGATTTATCAAGGACTTCTGTCAGAAATGAGCAATGATTTAGATTACAATGGTTTAGATTACCATGGCACTAAGTCGGTTTGGCACAATCACTGTGTTGCAATTGCTGCTTATGATACTAGGTGTATTTTTTAATGATTATTATAATAGCTACTTTATAAAAAATAAATATTATTTTTTAACCTATTTGTATACTACTATATAGTTAAATAGTAGGATCTGAAATAGTTGGATCTGATATATTAAAAATATGTTTAAAAATATTTTAAAAATTTTAGTAAATTTAAAAAAAAAGTTTTAATCGCCCACCCTGCGTTTACAACTTAGTCATTCGGTTTAAATTAAAAACTTAACGAACATGAATGCAAAAGAGTAGCACTAAGTGAAGACAAAAACCTGTACTGCACGACTGCAACAGCATGCTGCCGAGAATCTGCGGACTGCAACAAGTCACTGCTCGCGCATCATTCACTGAGTGCAAGTGAAAAAGAAATAGTGCGGTGACGATCGTTGAGTTTCGTTCAAAGCTAAAAAAATGATTGGGTGGCTGTTGTGCAATTGGTTTGCAACTTGAATGTGGGTCAAAATACAACAACGTCGAAGTGGAAACGACAGCATTGCCAGCTGTGATTAATTTACAAAAATGCTTTAATTATGAAAATAATATAGAAACAGTAAATAAAATTAAATTAATTTATTAATTAAAATGAAAATTAAGTAAATTAATTAATAAATTAATAAATTAATAAATTAATAAATTAATAAATTAATAAATTAATAAATTAATAAATTAATAAATTAATAAATTAATAAATTAATAAATTAATAAATTAATAAATTAATAAATTAATAAATTAATAAATTAATAAATTAATAAATTAATAAATTAATAAATTAATAAATTAATAAATTAATAAATTAATAAATTAATAAATTAATAAATTAATAAATTAATAAATTAATAAATTAATAAATTAATAAATTAATAAATTAATAAATTAATAAATTAATAAATTAATAAATTAATAAATTAATAAATTAATAAATTAATAAATTAATAAATTAATAAATTAATAAATTAATAAATTAATAAATTAATAAATTAATAAATTAATAAATTAATAAATTAATAAATTAATAAATTAATAAATTAATAAATTAATAAATTAATAAATTAATAAATTAATAAATTAATAAATTAATAAATTAATAAATTAATAAATTAATAAATTAATAAATTAATAAATTAATAAATTAATAAATTAATAAATTAATAAATTAATAAATTAATAAATTAATAAATTAATAAATTAATAAATTAATAAATTAATAAATTAATAAATTAATAAATTAATAAATTAATAAATTAATAAATTAATAAATTAATAAATTAATAAATTAATAAATTAATAAATTAATAAATTAATAAATTAATAAATTAATAAATTAATAAATTAATAAATTAATAAATTAATAAATTAATAAATTAATAAATTAATAAATTAATAAATTAATAAATTAATAAATTAATAAATTAATAAATTAATAAATTAATAAATTAATAAATTAATAAATTAATAAATTAATAAATTAATAAATTAATAAATTAATAAATTAATAAATTAATAAATTAATAAATTAATAAATTAATAAATTAATAAATTAATAAATTAATAAATTAATAAATTAATAAATTAATAAATTAATAAATTAATAAATTAATAAATTAATAAATTAATAAATTAATAAATTAATAAATTAATAAATTAATAAATTAATAAATTAATAAATTAATAAATTAATAAATTAATAAATTAATAAATTAATAAATTAATAAATTAATAAATTAATAAATTAATAAATTAATAAATTAATAAATTAATAAATTAATAAATTAATAAATTAATAAATTAATAAATTAATAAATTAATAAATTAATAAATTAATAAATTAATAAATTAATAAATTAATAAATAAATAAATTAATAAATTAATAAATTAATAAATTAATAAATTAATAAATTAATAAATTAATAAATTAATAAATTAATAAATTAATAAATTAATAAATTAATAAATTAATAAATTAATAAATTAATAAATTAATAAATTAATAAATTAATAAATTAATAAATTAATAAATTAATAAATTAATAAATTAATAAATTAATAAATTAATAAATTAATAAATTAATAAATTAATAAATTAATAAATTAATAAATTAATAAATTATTAAATTAATAAATTAATAAATTAATAAATTAATAAATTAATAAATTAATAAATTAATAAATTAATAAATTAATAAATTAATAAATTAATAAATTAATAAATTAATAAATTAATAAATTAATAAATTAATAAATTAATAAATTAATAAATTAATAAATTAATAAATTAATAAATTAATAAATTAATAAAGTAATAAATTAATAAATTAATAAATTAATAAATTAATAAATTAATAAATTAATAAATTAATAAATTAATAAATTAATAAATTAATAAATTAATAAATTAATAAATTAATAAATTAATAAATTAATAAATAAATAAATAAATAAATTAATAAATTAATAAATTAATAAATTAATAAATTAATAAATTAATAAATTAATAAATTAATAAATTAATAAATTAATAAATTAATAAATTAATAAATTAATAAATTAATAAATTAATAAATTAATAAATTAATAAATTAATAAATTAATAAATTAATAAATTAATAAATTAATAAATTAATAAATTAATAAATTAATAAATTAATAAATTAATAAATTAATAAATTAATAAATTAATAAATTAATAAATTAATAAATTAATAAATTAATAAATTAATAAATTAATAAATTAATAAATTAATAAATTAATAAATTAATAAATTAATAAATTAATAAATTAATAAATTAATAAATTAATAAATTAATAAATTAATAAATTAATAAATTAATAAATTAATAAATTAATAAATTAATAAATTAATAAATTAATAAATTAATAAATTAATAAATTAATAAATTAATAAATTAATAAATTAATAAATTAATAAATTAATAAATTAATAAATTAATAAATTAATAAATTAATAAATTAATAAATTAATAAATTAATAAATTAATAAATTAATAAATTAATAAATTAATAAATTAATAAATTAATAAATTAATAAATTAATAAATTAATAAATTAATAAATTAATAAATTAATAAATTAATAAATTAATAAATTAATAAATTAATAAATTAATAAATTAATAAATTAATAAATTAATAAATTAATAAATTAATAAATTAATAAATTAATAAATTAATAAATTAATAAATTAATAAATTAATAAATTAATAAATTAATAAATTAATAAATTAATAAATTAATAAATTAATAAATTAATAAATTAATAAATTAATAAATTAATAAATTAATAAATTAATAAATTAATAAATTAATAAATTAATAAATTAATAAATTAATAAATTAATAAATTAATAAATTAATAAATTAATAAATTAATAAATTAATAAATTAATAAATTAATAAATTAATAAATTAATAAATTAATAAATTAATAAATTAATAAATTAATAAATTAATAAATTAATAAATTAATAAATTAATAAATTAATAAATTAATAAATTAATAAATTAATAAATTAATAAATTAATAAATTAATAAATTAATAAATTAATAAATTAATAAATTAATAAATTAATAAATTAATAAATTAATAAATTAATAAATTAATAAATTAATAAATTAATAAATTAATAAATTAATAAATTAATAAATTAATAAATTAATAAATTAATAAATTAATAAATTAATAAATTAATAAATTAATAAATTAATAAATTAATAAATTAATAAATTAATAAATTAATAAATTAATAAATTAATAAATTAATAAATTAATAAATTAATAAATTAATAAATTAATAAATTAATAAATTAATAAATTAATAAATTAATAAATTAATAAATTAATAAATTAATAAATTAATAAATTAATAAATTAATAAATTAATAAATTAATAAATTAATAAATTAATAAATTAATAAATTAATAAATTAATAAATTAATAAATTAATAAATTAATAAATTAATAAATTAATAAATTAATAAATTAATAAATTAATAAATTAATAAATTAATAAATTAATAAATTAATAAATTAATAAATTAATAAATTAATAAATTAATAAATTAATAAATTAATAAATTAATAAATTAATAAATTAATAAATTAATAAATTAATAAATTAATAAATTAATAAATTAATAAATTAATAAATTAATAAATTAATAAATTAATAAATTAATAAATTAATAAATTAATAAATTAATAAATTAATAAATTAATAAATTAATAAATTAATAAATTAATAAATTAATAAATTAATAAATTAATAAATTAATAAATTAATAAATTAATAAATTAATAAATTAATAAATTAATAAATTAATAAATTAATAAATTAATAAATTAATAAATTAATAAATTAATAAATTAATAAATTAATAAATTAATAAATTAATAAATTAATAAATTAATAAATTAATAAATTAATAAATTAATAAATTAATAAATTAATAAATTAATAAATTAATAAATTAATAAATTAATAAATTAATAAATTAATAAATTCTACAATTTCAAGCTAAAGTTAAAATTAAATTGTGTTCGATTTAAATTCAACTCGAAAAAACGCATAAAACAACCCATTTTAAAAATCATAAATGCGGAAGTCTGTCTGCAGCTTTCGCATTTTGTTTTTGTAATTGTTGTTGCTTTTTATTATTTGTTGCTTTTGCTTTTAGGCGGTTAACGCACGCATTTGAAATGCGACCTTAACGCACTCGATCTAACGATCAACGTTCGGTCCGAAGGCGGCGTCGAATAAGACGGACGGCTCAACAAATTATAGAGTTTGTATGTGTTGTGCGCTTGAATTATTGCTGAGCCTAACACAACAATAATCACAACAACAACAAAAAAATAATGAAAAAACTAAATATTTAATGCTATGTTCGAACAAATTTATACGGATTGCAAAGTTTTAAAATTTTTTTGTTACCCAAAAATTTTAAAAATTAAAACAAATACAAGAACTACAAAAAGTTAAATTAAAACAAAAGTTTTAAAAACTAAAAGAAATTTTCAAAAATGTGTTCAAAACATAATTAAAAAATTCGAAACAAAAATGAAGTAATTTAAAAAAAGTAAAAAAAAAATATAATATAAAATAATAAAATATATTTTGAAATGCAACAAAAACAAACGAAACACAAATATACAATTGCAAATCCAACACACATAAAAATATAGTAACAAAAAATTACAACAAATACAAAAATACACCAATCAAAATACAAAAATCCAAAATTTAAAAAAAATACATCGAACACAAAATTCATCAAATACAAAAAAAACAACAATAACAATTACTTAAAAAAAACACACACACACACACACAAAACACAAAATATACAAAAATACAAAAATACAAAAATACAATAAATACAATAAATACAATAAATACAATAAATACAATAAATACAATAAATACAATAAATACAATAAATACAATAAATACAATAAATACAATAAATACAATAAATACAATAAATACAATAAATACAATAAATACAATAAATACAATAAATACAATAAATACAATAAATACAATAAATACAATAAATACAATAAATACAATAAATACAATAAATACAATAAATACAATAAATACAATAAATACAATAAATACAATAAATACAATAAATACAATAAATACAATAAATACAATAAATACAATAAATACAATAAATACAATAAATACAATAAATACAATAAATACAATAAATACAATAAATACAATAAATACAATAAATACAATAAATACAATAAATACAATAAATGCAATAAATACAATAAATACAATAAATACAATAAATACAATAAATACAATAAATACAATAAATACAATAAATACAATAAATACAACAAATACAATAAATACAATAAATACAATAAATACAATAAATACAATAAATACAATAAATACAATAAATACAATAAATACGATAAATACAATAAATACAATAAATACAATAAATACAATAAATACAATAAATACAATAAATACAATAAATACAATAAATACAATAAATACAATAAATACAATAAATACAATAAATACAATAAATACAATAAATACAATAAATACAATAAATACAATAAATACAATAAATACAATAAATACAATAAATACAATAAATACAATAAATACAATAAATACAATAAATACAATAAATACAATAAATACAATAAATACAATAAATACAATAAATACAATAAATACAATAAATACAATAAATACAATAAATACAATAAATACAATAAATACAATAAATACAATAAATACAATAAATACAATAAATACAATAAATACAATAAATACAATAAATACAATAAATACAATAAATACAATAAATACAATAAATACAATAAATACAATAAATGCAATAAATACAATAAATACAATAAATACAATAAATACAATAAATACAATAAATACAATAAATACAATAAATACAATAAATACAATAAATACAATAAATACAATAAATACAATAAATACAATAAATACAATAAATACAATAAATACAATAAATACAATAAATACAATAAATACAATAAATACAATAAATACAATAAATACAATAAATACAATAAATACAATAAATGCAATAAATACAATAAATACAATAAATACAATAAATACAATAAATACAATAAATACAATAAATACAATAAATACAATAAATACAATAAATACAATAAATACAATAAATACAATAAATGCAATAAATACAATAAATACAATAAATACAATAAATACAATAAATACAATAAATACAATAAATACAATAAATACAATAAATACAATAAATACAATAAATACAATAAATACAATAAATACAATAAATGCAATAAATACAATAAATACAATAAATACAATAAATACAATAAATACAATAAATACAATAAATACAATAAATACAATAAATACAATAAATACAATAAATACAATAAATACAATAAATACAATAAATACAATAAATACAATAAATACAATAAATACAATAAATACAATAAATACAATAAATACATTAATACAATAAATACAATAAATAAAGAAATACAAATTTACACTAAAAATAAAAATAAAAGAAACACAAAAATACAACAAACACAAAAATACAGCAAACACAAAATACAATAAATACAACAAACCCAAAATACAGAATAATCAAAAATACTTCAAACAAAAAAAAAATCGCCAAACACAAAAATACAACAAATATAAAATTAAAAAAAATACAATAAAAATCATCAAACACAAAAATACAACAAACGGAAAATATAAAAAAATACAGCAAATAGCAAAATCAAAAATATTTCAAACAAGAAAAAAAAAATCGACAAACACAAAAATAAAATAAACAATAAAAATCATAAAACACAAAAAATACAACAAATACAAAAAAAATCAGCAAAACGAAAATACAGCACACAAAAAAATATGATAAATACTTCAACACAAAAATAAAAGAAACTCAACAATGCATCAAACACAAAAATACTGCAAATGCAAAAATAAAACACACACATAAATACAACAAACGCAAAATACAGCAAAATACAGCAAAATCAAAGAAGCAAATTATGAAAAAAATATAATAGCATATTAAACAACATATCCTCAAAATAAAAAAATACAAAAAAAAATTTACAACAACAAAAACAATACCAATTAATTTAAGCGCTATTCACGCACAAAAGCAAAAACAACCACAACACTAACACCAAAGAAAAAAGCTTCTTTATTGGGCCCAAACAACAAACCAAAAATCTACCTGCATAGAGTGCTTCTTCAGGTTCATATCTCGAAATGGTATTGTTTGTTGTAATTGTTATTGCTTTTGTTGTTGTTTCTCTATGAACGCGTTTTTTGTGCGGTTTGCTGTTTTCTTTGCAGCTTAAAATATGCGTAACGCATTGTACAACAGCAACAAACGCAGCAACAACAACAGCAACTAATCAGCAGCAACATTTTTAGTTTCTGTGCCTGCTTTTTGTTCAACGCAATTTACAAAACTTTGCTACTTAAACACAGCATAAGTTACTAGCATTAATAAATCTACTACAACAATAAAAATTTTAAAATAAAATAAAAAAAAAAACTTGAAGGTTATGTTCACGGCTACGTTGCGTTCATTAGTGCGTTCCGTCATTTCGAAAAGTAAAAAAAAAAATCATTTGTTAGTTTTTTCGTCGCATTCAAATGGCATTTTTCACAATGTTTTTTTTTTATCTTCATCCGTTTATTATTTTTTAGGCCTTTTGGCAGCAAAATGCGTTACGCATTATTTATTCAGTTGTTTAGTTAGACAGTTGTTGGACCGACAGACACCAGCAGCAGCAACATGAAGTTGTCATTGTAATTGTTGTTATTGTTGCTGCAACCTTTATTTGTATAATTATTTTTATTTTATTTTTAAACGCATATTTTGTCGCATGTGTTAATTCATTTTCTTTTTTTTTTGTTCAGTTAATTTTAGTTTAAAATGTGACAGAAAATGAGCTATATACAGGGTGGTTTTTCAACAAAACCAAATAAAGTGTCTGAGTTATAGATAGAGGAATAATATGTTTATAGCAAACATATTATAATTGCATTAATACATTTTATAAATATTTTATGATTTTTAATGATTTTTAATTATAATTTTTGGACATATCAAAACTAGGTTTAAATTTGAATTTGAAATAAAAATTAAAAATTTTTGAAAATTAAAAATTTTATGAAAATTTAAATTAATTATTAAATTTAAATTTATTTATTTAAATTTAAATTATTAGTAAAAAATTTGATTTTTAATGTAAAAGTTTGTTTTTAGTGAAAATTTTAATTTTTAGGGAAAAAATTATATTTTTTGTGATAACTTGAATTTATATTGAAAATTTGAATTTTTTGTGAAAATTTGAATTTTTAGTGAAAATTTTAATTTTAGTGAAAATTTTAATTTTTTGTCATAACTCGTATTCTTAGGCAAAAATTGAACTTATATAAAAAATGTGAATTTTTATTGAAATAATGAAAAATTGAATTTTTAGTGAAAAATTGAATTTTGAGTGAAAAATAGAATTTTTATTGAAAATTAGAATTTTTAGGGAAATTTTAAATTTTTAGTGAAAATTGAATTTTTAGTGAAAATTTGAATTTTTAGTGAAAAATTGAATTTTTGGTGAAAATTTGAATTTATAGGGAAAATTTGAATTTTTAGGGAAAATTTGAATTTTTAGGGAAAATTTGAATTTTGAGGGAAAATTTGAATTTTTAGAGAAAAATTGATTTTTTAGAGAAAAATTGATTTTTTGAATAATATGTCGCAATATAAGTCGTTAATTCTGATAATGGAATATATATAATAAATGACGGAGTTAACTTTGTTGCTATTAGGTGGCAAAAAGTGGAAAATTATTAAACGTTTTATGTTCCATATATGTGGCAAGTATAGAATAAAGAACCTGATAGAAACATGTTTATATATAATGTAGCTAATTAACTTTAATATTTAATAAATGTATATTATTATACACAACATATTTATAACATCCACTACATTTGTTTATGGAAAGTTGTGTTGCAAAAATATACATCCGCAAAAGCATAATTTAAACATTTTTAAAAAATCACAATTTTAATAAATTTTCACAAATTGCATTTTTTGGGTGCGCGTAAAAATTAGAGAGGAAAGGATATAAGGTTTAACCCGCAAACTTCAATCGTTTGTTAAATTCGAGTTGTAATTTTTCCAAAACTCTGTTCGTAAAGACTTTTATTATAATGCCATGAATATTTCTTTATTACAGGACAAACATTCACGTTAATGGCACTGCGTAGGATCTTTAATTTTTATTTTTAATTTTATTATTATTTTTATTTTTAATCTACACACATTATATTTTTATTAAAATATTTATTTTTAATTATTATTTTTATTTTTAATCTACACACACCCAGAAAAAATACCCTCAAATTCTATTAAAATTGGTCAATAGGACAATTATTGATTTAATAGTATACATAAAATAAATCTTCTCATATAAACTCAATGGCAATGTCGTGGTATTTTCTAGTATTTAATGG
The DNA here is from genome assembly GCA_951804985.1 of Dryomyza anilis. Lineage (NCBI taxonomy): Eukaryota > Metazoa > Arthropoda > Insecta > Diptera > Dryomyzidae > Dryomyza > Dryomyza anilis. The sequence continues at coordinate 27,113,833 of OX638131.1, forward strand.
TATTTTCCGATTAAAATAATAATTTATCGTATTGACAATTACAGTTCAAGTTAAAATTACAGTTCAAGTTCCAAATAGGTTAACCAAAACATTAATGGATCAAAATTTGTGGAAACTAAGCCTCGCCCCGGAGCTTTTTGACTGGTAATTGGGTGGCAAATAAGTATATTTCGCATGATTTAGAACAAACACTTTAATGGCAACTGTGTGGCTACCACTTAAATTGCCACAAAGTGGTTACTGGGGTAGCGACACGTTTAGCAGGGACACAAATCGTTATTGTACACACTAGTTTTCTAGTAAACTGTCAATTAAAATGATCCTAGTTAAAGTTAAAATTTAGCAATAAGAGTTTTAATGGAGAATTCGAATTTTTATTGAAAATTTGCATTGATTAATAAAATCTAAATATTCATAAAACATTAGAAATTTAAATAAAAATTTGAATTACGACTGAAAATTATTAGTTTTTTTTGGTGTTAAATTGGTGTTAAATTGGAATATTAATTTTTAGCCGCACTGTGTAACCAATCCTAAAATTTACATTTATTCGTTAGGTATATTAAGTTTTGGTCCAATCTTTATATACAAGACCAGAAATTCGCAAAAGGATTTTATATATGAACACAAACATTCAAAGAGCACACCGAGACAGTCCGAAAAATCTGTAATTCATCCATGAATATATATATTATAATTACTACAAAATAAGTATTTTTAATTTTATAATAATCATATCCAAATCAAAATACCCTTAATTCCGAGGTTGAATGCGATTCCAACTCTGGATTTAAAACTGCGAAACCAATATCATAGAATTAGTAATTTTATACATTTACTTTTAATCGATAAATACCATTAAATTCAAAGGGGATTCATATAAACCGCGTAAAACACGTAAATAATGGAAATTCCGTAAATAGTAGAAATTTACGCAATATTTGTATGAGAATATTTTACGAGTAATTTATAAATTTATCTGCCGATTTTTATATGGAAAACACGTAAATATATTTTCATAAACATTTTGTTCTATCTTTTTGTTAGTTCACAGAAGAAAAAAAATGATCAACGTAAATATAGCAACCGATTTTAATTGCATTCATTAAATAATCCAGCAATGAAATTCACTAATGAAAACATTTACTATTCTCCGTATATAAGCAATTTCGTTCGCTAATATGAATATTTCTTCGTCAATGAAACTGCGCCGACTAATTAATTTGCTGCATTGACGTACAAATATTCATATTAGCAAATGGAATTGCTGATTAAACGAAGAATATCAAATGTTTTCATTCAATTAGTGTATTTCATTGCTGGATTGATTAATGAATGCAATTAATATCTGGTGCTATATTTACGTTTATTATTTTTTTTTCTGTGTATTTAACGAGTAGTTAATAAATTTATCTGCCGGTTTTTATATGGAAAACATGTAAATATATTTTCATAAACATTTTATTCTATATTTCCGTTAGTTGTCAGTAAAACTATTTTTGTGTCAAATTTTTGAATATTAAATTGTGTTGTGAAATGATTTTAAATGTTTTAACTATAAATTAAAGGGCATCAAAAATTAAAAAAATGAAGAAATTACGCGAAGTCAGTACTAAGGGCGTTCAAGTCAAATTTTGCGTAAAATTATTTTTTTACGATAATTGAAATTTACGCGTGTTATGTGAATCCACTTGCTATGAAATTAATTGTAGGTTTATATACATAAACATATTCTTTTTTCAATTTTCTTTGATCAATTTTAATGATATTTTATATAATTTTTTTTTCAGTGTTGACGTAGTTTTTTTAATATCGTGTAATTCTAAGTAGTTAAAGAGTTATTATCTTTAAAACAAATATCTCTAAAACAAATATGACAAATGACTGTTAAATTTAAAGAAACCTTTTGCATTTAAGTACTTCCTTTATATACCATATCTACTTTCTCTGTTTAAATTCCTATTAAATTATTTTCATAAGTTACTATAAGTTATATATTACTTTACGCATAAATAAAAATATTTCACTATTTTTTAAATATTGTCTCTTCAAAGCGCCTTTAAACTGTCACACGTGCATCTTAATCTCGAAATGCACGCCATGTAACAAATTATAAAATATAATAAAAATAAAAAATGTATAAATGAAAAATCAAAAACCCGAAATTTCTCCACAATGCGTTTGCAAAGGTCAGGGAGGCATACCGTGCGACACAAAAACTCGTAATACTGGTGCGTAGTAACCTTGAAAGTAGACGGTCCGTCATGCCGACACAAAACTTTGAACAACTTAATTAAATATTTTAACAGTTTTATTATTATTATGGTTACTACACTTTATGCAAGTGAAAAGCATTAATAAATTTACGTCAACATTTGGTGTATTTCCCAAAGTGCATGAAGAGCCATCATTAATTTTTAAAAGTAAAAAGCACTCCCCTCCCTCGATTCAGTTAATTCTTGGAATTGTGGGCCTGCAATCAATTTTTAAATTGAACATAGTATCTAATCAGTGAAATGCTGGGTCATAGATACGCATTTCTATAGTAAAGTTTTCATTTTTTTTTGCTGTTTACTTTCAATTTCAAATTGTATTATTGGGTACAAGTGAAATATTTATTATGAAATAAACGCATTGAAGGGCTTTTCGGTGTGTGTGTGTGCAGCTTTTTTGCTTTAGTTATTATTTTTTATTTAATTATTTAACTATAATTGCTATTCATCATGTACTATATAGAAAAATTAATTATGTTGATGATATTTTGGAAGCACATGCTGCGTTTTTTTAATGACTCAAGTGACTTTTAGTAATTATTACTATTATTGCAAACAGGAAATGTTTTTGGGTATTTATCATAAGTAATAGGTGGTGTTTCATACGAAAAGGCCCTTTAATTAGTTGGGCGCATTAACCTATTAAAGATTGATCATCGATTTCTTAGTTGGAATTTGATGAAATTTCACACTGATAATATTTATAGTATTTATATTGATATGGTAAGTTTTTTTTTACTTATCTGATATAAATATAATGCTGACAGGTTTTTCCTATAGTTTTCAAATATTTTTTTTTTATTTTATTATTTCCCAAACTTCGCAAAATCGCATAAAATCCCATTAAAATTTGTCAAATTGACAGTTATTGATTTAAAAGTATACAAAAAAAATATATTTCCATACAAACACAAAAATAACACTAGACAACAAATTGAGGTCTTCTGTTTTTATCCACGATTTTAGTGTTATTTTCCGATTGTCTTTAAGATTCTAATCACGATTAAAACGAATTATCCGCGACCTAAGTATGATTTTCCGATGGACTTTAAGATATTAATCACGACCTCATACTCAGTGTTTTTTTTTAGATTGCCTCAAGTTTTTTTAGTTCTTACGTGAAACAAATATATGGCAATTAACGTCTTTTTCTACATATTTTGGTCTTTAACTTTTTACAGACTTGAGTTTTCGATAACATTTCTTTTGTATTTCATTGAGAATGCTTTAGCTAATATTTTGAAATAAACCGTATGAATATCCGATTGATCTGACCAAAGTTATGATCAGTCAAATACAAAAAATATTAATATTAAGGTGTACCTATTATTTACTATATAACATATTTAGTTTTCATTATTCAATAAATGTATATATTATATTTGAAACTAGATCCATAATTGTATGAATCCTTTTACTTTGTTTTCACAAATCACTTTTTAAATCTTCCGATTAAATACAAATTGTCGTATTTGATTTTTTTATTAAAATTTTCTTATATGATGCTCCTTTTAATCAATATAATATTTTTTGTCCATCAATTATTCAAAGAAATGTAAACAAAACCTTAAACCAGTAGAAGTCAGCTTTGCATTAATGTATAACTTTCAATGAGTTTGCCTCTGTATCATATAATAGAATCAAATAAAGAACACCTACTAGATTTTCATATATTTAAAATTAAATAAAAATATTCCTGCTTATGTTCATATCGACCAAAAAAACGTACATTTTGAACCGAAATTGTGAATTTCACTTTAAGCTCAGGACTTACGTGCGTTTGACTGGTCATAACTTTGATCAGATCAATCGGAATTTCATGTGGTTTCTTTCAAAATATTAACAGAAATATTCTCAATAAAATACTAAAGAAATGTGATCAAAAACTCAAAGTTAAGGACCAGCATATGTTGAAAAACACGATAATTGCCATAACGTAATAACTCAAAAACTTGAGGCAATCTGAAAAAACTGAGTATGAGGTCGTGATTAGAATATTGAAGTCCATCGGAAAATCATACTTAGGTCGCGGATAATTCTTTTTTGTTGTGCTGTGTAATTTTATAGTATTTTGTTGTATTTAATGGTACAGATAGAATTAATAGTTTATCTAGTGACTAATATCAATAGTAAAAACTATTAATTTTATGGTATTCTTTTTCTGAGTGCACAATAATCGCGCATTCCATATTCGTAATTTTATATGTTTTAGAACACTCTAACAGCATAGTAAATTCTGACTGCTAAATTTTAGCATACTTTTATCTGCAATAGCAAACTGTTTGCTGGGAATCTTAGTTCTTCTAGTGGTCAAGATCGTGCTAGTGTCACTGGTGTGCATATCGCTAGTGTAGCTAACCTGCACTAGATGGCGCCATAGTCACGTGACGCTGCAACTAAATGTGTCTATAATTCGTAGACTCTTATTCGACAACATATTTATTTAAAAGAGATATTTCTTTTACGTACACTAAGAAAACAAGATGTTTATGAAAGTCTTGCTGCAACTACCTGTTTAAATTTACGCCTTGTAGCAAATATTCAAACATCCCATAAGTTTCAATAAAGTTACAGCAAAGATATTAATATTTTTTAAATATGACATATATGCAGATTGTTACGAGATGTTTGCCGCAACAGCAATGAAAATTGATATATTTACAGTTGACTGTGATAGCAAACATCCTGAGTTCTTGGATATTTGCAACAAAACTGTTGTTATTTTGACATTTGATTAAAGGAAAAAATGGCATACTTTTTCTTTACGCTCGATTTATCCACAACAATTAAGTAAATCCAATGGTGTAAAAAAGTGTCAACTCAAATATTATATTTTTTTATGGTGAAAGTGAAAATAAAATTTCCTGGAATTGAAATTATCAACACGTGATGGAAAATATATCTTTTCAGAGTTTACTTTGATGACAGCATCGCCGGTCGGCCTTCGTTCTTCCGCGTAGAAGTCTCAAATCGTTGTTCAATATTACATTCGAAGACGATGGCGATATATAAATAAGATACTGTTTTAATTCTAGAATAAATAAAAATAGATTTGATTTCTTTTCTTTCAATTCAATAAAAATTACTCCGCGAATTCTAATGGAGTACCTTTTCCAAATATTCATCAACTATTTGTAAAATGTTAAATTGATGTTTGCTATAAATAATCGTACATTTAAAAGATGGTTGCTAGCAATATTTATCGTATAAGATGTTTAATTGATGTTTGCTATAAATAATCGTAAATTTAAAAGACGGTTACTAGCAATATTTATCGTATTTGACGGATGTTTGAGAGACGGTTGTCTGAAAGAAGATCTAAATAATTTGTAAATAACTTTATATTTAGGGCTGTGATATTTCTGGTAATCATCTTTGTTTTCTTAGTGTAATAATAAGCACGCATTCAAGAGTGAAATAAAGGTAAAATAAAAAAAATTAGATAAATAAAAATTAATGATATAAATAAAATAAAAAAATATAATATAAATATAAAAAAGTAAAAAAGTATATCAGAAAATAAAAATAAATTAAAATACAAAAAGAACAAAAAAAATGTATTTTCTTTTTTATGAATTTGAGTTAACAGCAAAAAAAATAGTTAAAACAGCTAAAATTGTCTTTGCTCTTTCAGCAGAATCTGGCGCTTTCCTCTTTTCAGCAAACATTTTTGCTATATTGGCAACCTTTTTGGCTATTGTTACAGACTTTTTATTTTGAGTGTAGGTATTAAATACAAATGTCAAAAAAACATACCTGTTGACCAGATATATGGCCGCACCCAGTTAAATATTACAATTGGAAAATAAAAATTAATAATATCAGAGCCCCTTTTCTTCATGTGCAGAAACGCGGCCCTGTGTACTTCTATTTCTCTATACATGCATTCGATAATACGATGTATATATAAAAATCCAATACACTGCTAGTTTCAACATAAACCTCAAGTCAAAATGTATTGAACAGTATTAAAGCTTTTTTTCTTTTCGTTTAATTTGAAGGGCATCGTTTGAGTTGTGTAGTAGGCCCTTAGATAACGTCAATAAATGAAGGTTAACACTTTACTTTTGAAGCAAAAGTCACGTTTTTTTTTTATCAAACTGTGTAGTAGCAGGTTTTTTTTCGGTATAATTTTTCTTCTATTGTTATTAATTTAATTTTTGGTTAACTGAAATTTAAGCTCAGCATGCATTGGAAGGGCCTCTACTATATAGATGGATGAAAAAGGTCTGATCAGCTATGCTGTGTTGTTATTTTAGAGGTTAACAGCATAAAAAAGCGCCACTTATTTTACATATTTTAGTTTATCTATAGCTTTTTTTTTGTGTAATATAAATGCATTTTACTAAAAATAGCTCTGTGACTTGTTTGATATTTAAACAGATGTAAATGTGTAATAAATGAACATTTTCAAGGTGATTTTGTGTGTTTTAGTATTAAGATTGATGACTATAATGCTGCGGCGCTGGTTTCCGGTATTATGTGTTTTATTTGTAGGTATTACTTTAAATTAAAAAAAAACAAACAAAAAACACTGAAAAATTAGAACATTTCCACGAAATTGACATTTCCCCGAAATGGACACTTTCCCGAATTATAAATTGTAATTCTTGAGGCACTATCGGAAAATGATCATTGAATTTTTGCCTTCTCAGGGTACCAGAAACTCCCCCTATTTATATATCCCCAAGCAACCACGGCTCGACAATTGCCACAAATTATTGTGGCATATGTGCACCTTTTAAGTTACCTCTGGCACCAGTGTTGCAAACTAATAATATGTAGTCTTAAAGAGGTGACTAATAACATGTATGGAACATACGCAATAATATGTCGCAATGCTGTGATATATAAGTCATACAATCTGATAATGGAACATAAATTTAGTTCCAAAGGGGTAACTAAGAACATGTGTGGGACAATGCAATAATATGTCACAATGCTGTGATATATAAGTCATACATTCCGATAATGGAACATATACGATAATGGGCGGAGCTAACTTTGTTGCTATGAAGTGATAAAATAGTGGCAAATTAAAAAATGTATTATGTTCCATATATGTGGCAATGAAGAACCTAATAGGAACATATATATATAATGTAACTAATTAACTTTAAAATTTAATAAATGTATATTATTATACACGACATATTCATAACATCCACTACATATGTTTATAAAAAGTTGTGTCGCTAAAATATACTTCCGCAAAAGCATAATTTAAAAAAAATATAGAAAAATCACAATTTTAATAAATTTTGACAAATTGCATTTTTTTGTGTGCGCGTAAAAATTAGAGGGGGTAGAATATAAGCTTTAACCCGAAAACTTTAACCGTTTGTTAAATTAGAGTTGTAGTTTGTCGAAAAATCTGATCGTAAAGACTTCTATTATTATGCCATGCATTTTTTTTTTTATATTTTTTATTACAGGACAAACATTTACGTTAATGGCACTGCGTAGGATCTTTATTATTTTTATTTTTAATCTACACATAAATTACAGTTCAAGTTAACATTACAGTTCAAGTTCCAAATAGGTGAACCGAAACTTTAATGGATCAAAATTTGTGGAAACTAAGCCTCGCCCCGGGGCTTTTTGACTGGCAATTGGGTGGCAAATAAGTATATTTCGCATGATTTAGAACAAACACTTTAATGGCAACTGTGTGGCTACCACTTAAGTTGCCACAAAGTGGTTACTTGGGTCGTAAATAAGCCTCGAAGTATAGGGATTTTTTTTATGTATTTCCAAACAAATTTCTTGAGCTAAAGGGTTGAACTAATACTGAAAAATACTATATCTGTACTACTAACTTCTAGTTTTTTAATAATGTTACAAATTACATGCATGAAATAAAGTACATGAAAAAAAGTAATTAAAAAAAAAAGCGAAAGTCAAGTGCTCTATGTGCAGCTCGTAATAAATTGAAGTTTAATGCGATAAAGAAAAACCACAGCCAATTGTTGTACGTACTACGTCGCGACGTAGCCTGTGCGTGCACCTTATCAGGGCGGACACGGCGGCGGACCACATCGTAAACACAGGGCTGCCCTGTGCGTAACTTCCTGATGGCTTTATGCAGCATAATTAGTTTGTTTATCAGGTTTGTCACATTTTTCGGTTGACAAAAAATGAAAGCAAATCGCGACGCGAAAAGTGTCGAAAATATTACAACAACAATTACATCAAATGCTACTACAACAATAACTATTACTACAGCAACTACTACAAAAACGAATGCTAAAACTACTGTAATAACGACTAATACAGCAATATCTAGTACTTTTACAGCATTTGAAATAGCAAAAAGAAAAAACAAAAATGATTTATGATGCGAGAAACTTATGCTTCAGCTGTCTGTCATAGTAATAGGCAGGGTAATGGGGGGAAACAAATGTGGTGGGAGCTGACTTTAGATATGTAGGTGTGCGTTGGTTGAGGTGTCAAAATTAGACAGAGTTACACCCACTTGCAAAAATTAAAAACCTAACAACAACAAAAAAAATGCTTTGCATTGTACGATAATCACATAGTGCGTGAATGCGTGCGTTAGTACGTGCGTGCATACGTAGTGGAAAATTGAAAATAGTACTATATAAATATTTCTATTCATGAATGTCTTAATTATCAGCAAATGAGAAATTCTTTCTTCTAACTAAAATGAAGGCATATTCATTTTGAAATTTGCCTGTGTCCAACAAACCGGGTAAATAGGCCTCAATTTGAAAATAATATAATTTTGAAATTTTGACGGCACTAATTTTTCAAATCTTCATAATATGTCATAGAACTTGTGCCATTAATCAAGCTACTCGCATTTAACAAGCATCATTTATCACTAGATAATTAGTTCAAAATTTGTTTGTATAAAATTAGATTTTTAAATTTTAAATAAAAATAAATATTTATTTATATGTATATTATATTTGACATAATTTTATAATTTGCTGTTGTAGTAAAATTTACTAATACATTTTAAAAATTGGTTCACAAAAATGTTTGAATATATTACAATTTTTAATCGATTGCTAAAAAAAATGAATATAACAATTTTATTTATCCGAATATTCCTAGTTTCTAGTATTGGTAATACTAAATTTTGTTCAATACAATTTAAGACGAATTTTATATTATATACATTTTTCTGCCTGTACCATAAATATGCAGGAAATCCGCCTATAAATTCCACATAATTTGATAAACTGCAATAAACATTCTTAAAAAATGTATATAACTTGATGTTTTCCAGAATTATGCAAGAAATATTTCTGAAAATTGTCAGACATTATGTCATGGGCACCTTAGATAACTTTTTGGGAGGGCAGTTTGGGAAGGAAGTTTGGGAAAGCAGTTTGAAACATTTTGGTAAATATTTTAAGCAGACAAAGGCGTAATTTGTACCAAAATATGCTGGAAATCAGTTTTTAAAATTCCTCAAACTTTTTAAATTCCTCAAAATTTTACAATATTTTATGGTATTTTTCAGGAATATTTAGGGCAAATTTCCGGCAAACACACAGATAAATGGAATATTTTAAGAAGTGTATATCAGCCTCAGGTATAATTTTTAGCAGAGTCGAGGCAGTTAAGAAACATTTGTTCGACATATTTCAAACATATTTCTGAAAACTGTCAGACATTATGTCCTGGGCACCTTAGATAATATTTTGGAAGGGCAGTTTGGAAAGGCAGTTTGGAAAAGCAGTTTTGAAACCATTTGTTAAATATTTTAAGCAGACAAAAGCGGATTTTGTACCAAAATATGCCGGAAATCAGCTTTTAAAATTCCTCAAACTTTTTAAATTCCTCAAATTTTACAATATCGCTATACAAAATGTATGGTATTTTTCAGGAATATTTTGGGGAAATTTCCGTTAAACACCCAAATAGAATTTTTGGCAGAGTCGAGGCACACAAAAAATAATATAAAATCAATAGTTTTTTGCTATTAATATTAGTCAATGGGATAAATTATTATTTTAATTGGTGAATACCATTAAATACTACAAAATACTATTAAATTATTTTTGTATTTATATGAAAATATTTATTTTGTGTATACTATTGAATCAATAACTGTCTGTCCTATTGACCAATTTTAATAGGATTTATTTCTGAGTGCAGTTAAGAAACATTTGTTCGACATATTTCAAACAGACAAAGGAGGAGTTTGTATTAGAAACTGTCTGTTTTCTGTCCATTCACAAAATAAGTCATGATTCTGTCATTCAAATTCAACATAATCTTACAACCTGATATAGACTTTCCAAAATATTCCATTTATCTGTGTGTTTGCCGGAAATATGCAGAATATATTCCTGAATAACGCCAGAACTTTTGTCTCGGGAAGTTGTCAAATATTGTGGAATTTTTATGGCATATTTACGGGATATTTTTGGAAACCGGCAGAAAATATACAGCTTTTCATAGAAACGACACCTGTGTCTGATTGAATTCATTCGAAAAAGAAAAATGCTTTTGAACTGCCCTGACCCAACCTACTATTTATCTGTGTTTGCCAAAAATGTGCACGACAAATTCCTAAAAAATGCCAGAAAACTGCCTTAAAATATTTTTGAATAATAATTGCTTTCTTTAATGGAAATTTCAATTACCCTCGACTTGTATAACAACGATGCATGGGAGGACTATACTAAAAAATGTTCCCGTTTTGAAAATAGTTTACCTAATTTATAAAAAATAAATTTCTTTTTTATTCAGACTATTTAGCAATTTTATTTGTTTTGCGAAATTCATAAAAATAAATATGCCTTCATTTTGTAGCAACGCATTTCTCATCACACCTCCCGCACTACATTTCACCCCACCTCTCAGTCCCCATCACCCACAGACTGTACTTTGCAACGGCTAAAAGCTTACGCAGCGCAAGTAACGCAAAAACTTGCATTACAACTTTGTAGCGCTTACGCCATTTTGTGCGACTACTCGCTCTCTTTCATTCAGATGCGCTCTCTGTCTCTTCATGCGCTAGCGACTGCTCGCGCACTAAACGCAGCTACAAAGCGACTGACTACTGCGTTTGTGTAGCTTTCGAACGCAGCTTTTGTCGCGCACGCAACTTTTTTACATCTGCACAATAATGAAACGCACGCAACTGAAATTATAAAAATAATCAAAAAAAAAAAAAAAACACTGTGCTTCAAGGTCAAACGGTTGCTGACTTTGAAAACATATCAAACATTTTTATACGCAACACCCTACATGGGAAGAGTTGGACTATACAGTTTCAACTAGCAGACGAACATTGCTAAAAAAAATTAAAAACTTTAAAATTTATTTGTTTATCTATACCTATTTCACCTATTTCTAATCCTATTTCACCTACTCAAAAAATGAGTCCCCATTACTAAAAAATGGTCCACCCTAATTAAATGATCTGATACTTATATCTACAACCAAAATAAAAAAGTCTGAAACATCTTAAACATAATTTTTAAGTCTTACAAATATATGTTTCTTCACTCTTTTATTTGTATTTTACAAACGATTTTATTTTTCGAAAAAGGTCTTACTAATTATATACTCATTAGAAGCGGCTTGCAATTGACTCTATTGACGTCACATAACTAGAAAAGACAAGTTATTCTAGATCAGTTCGTTTAAAATACATTTTAATATTTAACAAATATCACTCATACGAACCGTATTGCACATGATGTGTGCAAATTAGTGTTAAACGGTGTTATAAATACATACAATTTATATATTTGTTCGTGTATTTTACGAAAATTTCGTAAAATTTATCTACGAAATATTTCGTAAAATACTTGAAAAACTTTCGTAAATTTTTGATATAATTACGAATATTATTTATGTATTTTACGAAACTATTCGTAGATTTTTTCTACGAAAGTCATTCGTATATAATATTATCATTATCATATATAACATAATTTTGCAGGCATTACATATATCTTTGGAGCTTTATGCAAACAAAAGTATTATTTCATTGACAAAAATTATAATAATATAAGTCAAACATGTTTATGTTTTCGTTCAAACATATTTATGTTTGGAATGAATAATTTTCGGCGTCCTTGCAAACATATATATGTTTGAAGGTGAAAAACATTTTATTTACATGTAAACATATTTATGTTTAAATTTAATTAATTAATTTAAAACAAGTAAATTTAGTGCTAATAACTGCTTTACACAATATTCATTTTTCCCTTTTTTAAATTACTTTTTTTATTATTTTATTATATAATTATAAAATTAAACTTTTATTTTTTTTATTACACTTCTTTTATTTATACTTAATAATTTTATTTCCATCTATTGGTCCTATTTTGACTTCAGTGAATTACGGATTAAGTGGATATTTCACAAACAGCCACCATCTGGTATTAACAGTAATTGGCGGTACTTAAACAAATTCTTCCACCAAAAAGAACTTTTCAACTATATGAACAGTATTAATGTGAGTGTCACTGAGTGCTAAAAGTAGGCAGCGTTGTTATTTTATTGTGATATCGTAATATCAAACATATATATAATCAAAATAATCAAAATAAATTCGTGTTCACCCAGTAACAATCACGAATAACCAAATACATATAATTCCAAGAACCTTTTATTCAAGTTGGGTGTGTTAAATAGCGGAAATATCAAACATACATATATTAATATCTGATGAAAAATATATATTTCTACAGTAACTTTTATATAGTAAATTCATGTAAATCCGCGATTAAATCAATTTATGTTTAAATATCGTATAATAATATTTCAATCTGAATAAAATAATTATACAATTCAATTATAATGTAATTAGATGTTATTCCTAATATGAATATGGTGATTTCGAAATACGTAATAATTACATTCAAACATATTCAAACAAATCTTTTCTATCCGTGTATTTGACGTAAACATATTTCTGCTTTTACTAATTATTCGTAAAAAACACGAACGTTTCGTAAAATTCTACGGAAAAATTTACGGAAGTTTAGTAATTTATTCGTAAAATGTAAAGCTCATAATTTTACGAAATAATATTCGTAAAATATGTCATTCTTTCGTAAAAAAATTGTAATAAAAAAAAAACAAAAGTTTCGTAATTTCATCGTAAAATATCCTATAAAGTATTTTTAGTATAGTCATAACTTTTGCCTACCCGAATTTCAATTGAAAATATCAGCATTAATATTCTTAACAAAAAGCAAAAGAAATCAGGTAGAAAAATCAAATTTATTACAAGGTCAATGTCCAAAATATATAGAAAAACAACAGAATTGTCATTTATTAGTTTACGTAATAACTAAAAACTTTTAAAATATTCAAAAATAAAAAATGAGGCCTAGATTTCAATATCAGAGTGCATCAGAATACGATTCTAAGATCATGTCGAAATAAAAGACTAGTAAAATTAATTTCTTATAAAATATATGAGGAGAATTCATTCCACTTCGTATGTATTGCGTATGAGGAGAATTCATTCCACTTCGTATCTATTGCGTATGTCTTAAAAATTATAAACTTTATAGTTTTGACATATATATTTTTTACATATACTGTTTTTGTTTGTATTACAGGTTTGGACGAAATTCCATATTCAAATAGGCAACATGATCTTTTCGGTAAAAGGTAAGTCATATATAATTTTTCTATATATATTTTTGTTGAAGCTTAAAGTATATATTTCTGGAATTTAAAATATTTGACAACAAAAATCAAATAAATTTTCTCACACGGAACTTAAACGTATTTTATTCGATTGAAATACTTTTATGTTGAATTGCCCAGTATGCCATTCGTATCGATATCGTTACGAGATCATTGCGAGTAGATGGAGAAATCACACGATATCGGACCCGTTCTCGTAACGATATCGAGTGTCAAATTGGACCTAGATGGAAGATAGATATCGGAACGTTCTGTCGGAGTTTTCTCGATACGCAAAAATATTGGAGATCGAAGAAAAAACAATAAAAGTTCGAGATTGCTGCGAAATATATTGCGATATCGATTTGATAAATGTTTAATTATCGTATCTTGTTAATGAATTTGAATGAACGAACATTTTTAAAAATTAGAATCGAGAAAGCAACGATATCGAACTTTTTTATCGAAGTTATTCGAGAAAGCTTCGAAGGTCTCCGAGACATGGCAGACTGGGTGAAAACCGAAATTCTCGATAGTTTGAAAACAAATTCGATCGAATTGATTACTATTCCGATTGGAATTTGTGACATATCGGTTATATATCATTTATTATTATTATTATTACAATATAGGCTACTCACAAAGTCGCCTATTGTTCTCGTGTATGACGGCATTTTAAAGCTTTCTGTGTTTTTCCACTCACGTTTCCTACAACATAAATAAATGCGTATAGAATAGAATAGCGTAGTAAAGATTTTGGTGTAAATAAAAATGTCATAGAAGAGCATACCAATAGTATACAAATGTTGAGAGATTAGAACAGGTAGAACTTTGTTATGTGTGGAACCTCTATTATATACTATTGTGTACTATGAAGCCTATTAAAAAATTATGCGTTAGTTGTGGAGTACAATTTTCGTAAATTCATTTTATGCGCATTTTTCGTAAACAACTTTGTTTATTTGCTGCGTTTTTTTTTGTATATAGATTATTTTTTTTTTTTGAAGAGAAAAACAATATTATTAAAATTGACACAAACAATTAGATATATTATCATTATTAATAATGATATTTTTTTGTAGTATTCAAATTTGTTATGTTTATTATATTTTTATATATCGGTTATTAGAACATAATTTTATATAATTATGGAATATCAATTTGTATTAATGTTAGTTGTTAACCCATCAAAATTTACATTTATATATTTTATGATGATTTTTCTGATTATTTAAGGGAAATATAGAAGTTTAGTGGAAATTTAAGAAACTTTTCAAATATTAGTTATTTTTAGATTTTACGAAATGAGTTCTGCGAGTTCTTACCAAAATTGTATACATTGACAATAGATGTTAAAAGTTTTACCACCTTACGAAAAAATTTATTTGCGTTGCCCTTCTTAAATCATACCCGGGTTTATAGAAAATAAAAATAATTCAATATTTCGGTTCTACTCTTAGCTGTTACTGAGTTAGACCATTTATAAAAATCGTTAAAAATTAAATGTTGTTAGTGATCATTTTTTGTTAAGATATTTAAGTAGTTTTAACATGTGAGTTTTAAAAATAAATTGGGGTTTTCTTATTTCAAAACCTTTTCGATCCTAAAACACATAGCCAGTTCGACAAGTTTCATAAAAATTTCAATAACTATCAATATCAAAATGATTTTGCAAACTATGCGGAAATAAATCTTCTTCATATTGCGTTCTTTCAAACTAACACAAAAAATTTCACCATAAATTTGACCAACTACCTGGATTCATCATATTGATGAAATCATTCATTGAATAAAAATCGTATTTTTTAAATGTTTTTCATTTCCAATATTTTTTTTTTACATCAAATTTCAAACACATATTTGTTGTATTTATAATTATTCGAAGCCTTCATTTCATCATGTTAATGAAAAAGTGAACATCATATTGATGAATTTTGTTCATCAAAACATATTAATTAAAATATAATAAATCTTACAAGAATTGTAAATACGTAAATGTGTCATATTGTGGAATTTCGTTCTTTCTAAGTAAGATTCATTATATTGAAGAACAATTTCTAACAAAATGCCAATGTTATAAAATCATAAATTTGATAAATTAATACATTTTTTTTCTGTTATTTTTGTTAATTTTTATATAATGATGCCAATCGATAGGTGCTTTAAAAATAAACAATTAATGCTTTTACACCACTATTTTGTCATGCACCAATATAGAGTTATAGCAAAAAAAACGAAGAAATTGTAAAAATTAAAAATCTTGTCATGCCAAAAGGGCGAATCTTTTCGTTTTTCTACTATAACTCTTTATTGGTGCAAGTTTAAATAGTGATGTTGAGACATTTATTTTTTGTTTTCAAAGCACCTATCGATTCGCATCAATATTTAAAAAGAATTTTCCAAATATTAATTTGCCATTTGTTATTTGCCAGAAAAATGTTTGGCAACATATTTTTAAATAATGATGCCAATAGATAGGTGCTGTAAAATCAAATAATTAATACCTTTACACCACTATTTCATCTTCCCCCAATAACAAATTATAGAAAAAAAAAATCGAAAAGATTCGCCTTTTTGGCATGACAACATTTTCAATTATTCCAATTCGCCCTTTTGGTTTTGTCTTTTTTTTGACACGGTATACTAAAGAAAAAACTATATTCAAAAATGTAAAAAAAAGCAAATGTCAAAAATTACAACTTGATCACTTTGTTGATGTTTCATTGATGACATTGTATTCGAGGTGCGTCATTGGAAGCTTTTTTGATTAAACTATTCCAGTAAGTATAGATTCACATTCAGGTGCGCCATGAGAACATTTTTGGATGAAACTCTTCCAATAAGTGAAGATTCACAACCAGATGCATCATTGAAACATTTTTGTTCCAATTTACATCCATTTTTTTGTTTGGAAAATTTGTTCTTTTGGGATTTGGCCAGAGCGCACTTTCTTAGAAAAGTTTGTTTGTACACCAAACATTATATTATGGTTGACCATATTGTAGAGGTTTTTATTTCATAAAATAGAAGTTTTTATTTCTAAAACAAACGTCTTTCATTAAGAGTTATATGAAATTCTTTATTTTAAATGTCTGTGTTTAAGGGATTTAAAGGAAAGGAAAATATTTGTTTGAAAATGTTGTTTACGAACATTGCGCTGTTTTTATCGTATCAAATTTATATTTCTAGGAATTTTTCGTAAATTGTTCTTTTCGTCGAATAAAAATGTAGTTTTCAAACATTGCGTTGTTTTTGTCGTCCAAACATTTTTATGAAATATTTCGAACATTGCGTTGTTTTTGTTAACATTTTTCGAACATTAATTTTTTTTTGTTAATTTTTTTTTTTTAATTTTTTTTTTCAATTTTATTTAACATTTGTTTTTGTTTAAATTTTTCGAACATTGTGTTTTTTAAAAAAATTTCGAACATTGTTTTATTTTTGTTAAAATTTTTCATTTAATTTTTTTTTAACATTGTTGTTTTTGTCGACAAAGATTTTTTAACTATTTTTTTGATGAAAAAAACGTTTAAATTTGGCTTTTGTTTTATTTACATATATTTCCTAATTCAGAATCGATAGTGGTCCAGAAATATTGGTAGTCATATGAAAAACTTATCAACCCTTCTCAAAAATTACTAATATGTCTTGTATTTTGTTTACAAAACCCAACCGAAATTTTTGCAAAAGTTTATCATAGACCGAAAATTTTCAAAAATAAAGATTTCTCTCTAATTTTTGATTTTTCACAGATATATTTAATATATGTTATTTAGTGAGAGTTATACAGGAACCACCGAAATGAATAACCTTTGTCTCTGACTTTTGATTAAATCCCATACAAACACTTGTATGGATTTCGGATTTTAATAAGTTTAAGTTTCAGTTTTGGTTTTATACTTTTTTATAACGAAATGGTTACGGAATTCCGATTCTAAGATTCAGTATCGGTTTTTTTTTAATATCTCAAGCAAGAATCACACTTAATTTTACTTTAATGTTTTAAATTTTTTAATCCTATTAATATAATAAATCTGTTTGTTCGTTTGTACGTTTGTTCCGCTTCTCCGTCTAAACGGCTGATCCGATATTTTTTAAATTTTTACCACAGATGCGGTATGGTCTAGAAGGAATGATAGGCTATATATGGGCGGGATTGAACAAAGAGGCGTGGCACCTCCCATACAACCTAAACTTTCAAAACGATATAACTCGGCACTTTCACTAGCTACGAACATGAAACAAAAACCCAAATACAAAAAAAAAATTAAAAGCAAAAGCACAAAATAAAACAAAAGCAAAAATACAGAAACAAAAGCAATAACGTTTGTTCCGCTTCTCCGTCTAAACGGCTGATCCGTTTTCTTGAAATTTTTACCACAGATGCGGTATGGGCTGGAAGGAATGATAGGCTATATATGGGCGGGAATGGACAAAGAGGCGTGGCACCTCCCATACAACATAAATTTCAATACTAAAACTCACCACACTCAAATTCACCACACAGTAAAACTCACCACACAAAAACGCACCACACAAAAACGCACCACACTAAAACCCCCCACACTAAAACTCACCACAATAAATTCACCACACTAAAACTCACCACACTAAAATTCACCACACTAAAACTCACCACAATAAAATTAACCACACTAAAATTCACCACACTAAATCTCTCCACACTAAAACTCGCCACACTAAAATTCGCCCTCAAATTCACCACACTAAAACCCACCACACTATAATTCACCACACTAAAACTCACCAAACTAAAATTCACCACACTAAAACTCACCACAATAAAATTCATCACATTAAAATTCATCTCACTAAAACTCACCACAATAAAATTCACCACACTAAAACCCTCCACACTATAATTCACCACACTAAAACTCACCACACTAAAATTCACCACACTAAAACTCACCACACCAAAATTTACCACACATAAACTCAGCACACCGAAACTCACCACATTAGAACCCACCACACTAAAATGTCTACTGGGAAAAACTCTACGGGGAAGAATTCTACGGGAAAGAGTTCTACCGGGAACAATTCTACCGGGAAGAATTCTACGGGAAAGCGTTATATGCGGAAGAATTTTACGGGGAAGATTTCTACTGGGGAAAATCTATGGGGAATCTGAGAAAGAATTGTCTATCAGAAAAGCTGTTTTTGTTTTGTTTACTACATTTATAAAACCAATAAAAAAACGTCCACAGTGAAGCATGGGTCCATGATATAAATAATAAAAATGTTTTTTTATATTAATTAAATCGCTCCATATCTTTGAATTCACAAAATCTTGGCACGAGTCGTGTACGGGTCCGGCTAGTATAAAATATATTTAAAATGTCTTTTTCTAAAATTTATTTTACTCCATCCGATTTTTATAAGTTTTATAATGGTTAAAAAAACCAGTATTTATTGTCTTGCTTGGGATATCATCGATTCAGTATTGACTTTTGGTTTCGAATTTTAAAATGAAACGAATATGAATTATAGATACAATTTAGTTATTGAAAATTTTATAAATTGATTTATATAAAAATTAAATATTCAAAATGATGAAGATTTTACTTGAGCATTAGATTTTAGTTTAATTCACTTACAGCGTTACCATTAATCAAATATAATGTACAGCTTTGACAAATGGTCGGCTTTTTGACAAATCTTTCATTGAAATGAATGTCAAAAGTTGACACTATCTCAATTTGGACATTATTTTTTGATTATTATATACATTATATTTTGATAATAAGCGCTAATTTTTTACTTTTTATCAAGATTGTAATTTGTAAAATTGCTTTATATGTGTTTTATGAAATGTTTTTCTTGGTATTTTTTAATAAATATTATTTTAATATTTATTACAACTTCTCTTTAAATAAATATTATTTAGTAGACATTTCAAGAATATTTTATCAAATAGGCGCAGCAACACAAAAAACTACCTAAACAATTAAAACATATAAAATATTCGCCAACTAATAAAATTACGCACATAACATAGGAATTTTAAATTTCAACAGGTTATTGCACTTTGTATTGTAGGTACATATATAAAACAGCAGCAACAGCAACAACAAAATAGCAAAGACGGCAACAATAAATAATTTGAACAGCAATAAAATTGCTTAGAAAAACCAACGTCAAGAAGTAGAAAAATGAAATTAGAAAAAAATGGCAAAAATTCATATGAATTAATGTTGGTGAACAATCACAGCAACAATAGAACCAGCAGCGCAGCACAACAACACCACCAACGACAACAACATGTTGTTGATGATGATGATGCAATACAGCATTAGAGTCGCCAACGCACCCGCTGCCGCCCCTTTGTGACCAACACAACAAAACACGTTGCCAGCACGCATTAGAATGGCAGCAACTTGCGTATATTCCGCACACACATACGGACGCACGCAAGCAAGCACGCATGTGTGCGCGCATTCATTTGTTTTGTTGAGTTTTTTTTTATTTAATACATGCGCAAACGACACTCGCAGCAGCAACCGCAACTCAACAACATAAACAACAGCAGCAGCAATTCATCGACGCATTAACAAAAAAAGAATGGCGAATCATCGTCATTTGCTGCGCGCGCTGTTGCTGTTGCGTTGCCATTTTTCTATGCGTGTTTCTATTTCTTTCGCCACTTGAGAATTCTTGTGAATTTTTTGTTTTTTTGCATTTTGAAGACAAACACACAGAGTACACTGACAAAAATTGCAGTGCATTTAGTTACTGTTATTGACCTTTAAATCGGTTTTACTCATTTGTAGTCCCTTAAAGGTCAAAAACTACTGCACAAATGCATTTGAAACCCACATCAAGACATTAATTTTATTACAAGCCATTTGCCACAAGTAGTGTCAAATCAAAATATAAACAATACGTTGTTTTAGTGACCTCTTCACTACAATGATGTGCAATAAAAATTCAAATACTGGAATGAACTGCTTATGACACTCAGAGTACTCAGTGCGTTTTACTTTTTTATAACATTCTCTAACATTGTTGTTGATGCTCGAGTCGTCAGTAAAAACTAATACAATTTGGTTGATGCTTTTTAAATTTTTGCACTGAAACTGACATAAAATAATTTTCCTATTGATACAAATTTGCGTCAATAGGAAATTTCACCTCATTTATTTATATTCGACCAAATTTTATTGATTGTTAATACATCCAGAAAAAAATAGTATATAAATAATAGTTTTTTACTATTAAAAATAGTCAATAGTATAATTTATTATTTTAATCGGAATACACCATTAAATACTAGGAAATACCATGACATTACCATTGAGTTTATATGAGAAGATTTATTTTTTGTATACATTTAATCAATAATTGTCATACACCCAGAAAAAAATACTATATAAATAATAGTTTTTATACCCTACACTAAGAGTGAAAGGGTATATTCAGTTTGGTACGGCGTTTGTAACACCAGAAGGAAGCATCTCCGGTATGAAAAAGTATATATATTCTTGATCAGCATGACCTCCTGAGTCGATTTAACGATGTCCGTCTGGCCGTCTGTCTGTCTGTTCTTCTGTCTGTCTGTTGAAATCATGATTGCCGAAAAAGTAGAAGAGATAGAACAATGAAACTTTAGATTTAGATTACTTATATATCTAAGCTGTCTGAACAAGAAAATTGGCATGATCGATCTTTTGTGACCTAAGAACCGACCACTTATGTTCAAATACCTCATTTAAAATGAATATCTACAGATCAATATTACTGTATACGAGCTTAGGTAAACTATTTTTGTTCAAATATATATTGACTCATGCTCAAATACATGCAAATAATGTTTTCCGGCGAAACGACTTGTGGTTTCAAAAAAAAAAAGTCGAAATTCGGTACACCTACCCATTTTTAAATATGGGTATTAAATGAATGGAAATTTTTCAGCGATTGAAAGTTTGTAGTTATTTTGAGGATTCGTATAGCCTTGTGACCTATATACCACTTGTGACCTATATACCATTAAATACTAGGAAATACCATGACATTGCCATAGATTTTATATGAAAAGATTTATATTTTGTATACTATTAAATCAATAATTGTCCTATTGACCAAATTTAATGGGATTTGAGGGAATTTTTTTCTGGGTGTATTGACCAATTTTAATGGGATTTGAGGGAATTTTTTTCTGAGTGTACTCAACGTGTGATGTTGGTTGGATATTTGTTGTTACTCTAAGGTATTTTCATTTATATTTAAATATACAAAAAATTCAAAAGGTATTTAATATTTTATATAAAGTTTTTTATTTATCGTTTTTTATTTATCGAACAACATTTTTTCAATATTTAATTTTTTCACATTTTTTTTTCATTCTTTGTTGTTGTTTTCAATGTTCGTCGTTGCACTCGTTACTCGTTGCGCTTACTCACTGCATTCACTGAACTCGTTAAATTTTCAGCGACTGTGGTGTCATTTGGTTTTGTTTTTCAAAACAGTGAATGTCTTGGAAAAAAACACTACTTGTCAGCAATGAAACAAATACTGCAGTGAAGTGAAGTCGCTGCAGAGACTTCACTATAATACTGTAGACTGCAATTTGCAAAATGCACTCAATACTGTAGAGTGCAGTAGTGCATATTTTGCAGAGGGAACTTCAAATTCATTTCATAATATGTGGCCTTGACCGTTAACCGTTATGGAAAAAGACGACATCAAGAACAAATATCCGCTAATGAAATTCATCAGCGGATGGAAAAAAAATTCATCTGGATGGATGAAAATACACCGAAAGAAAAGTACATCATATTGATGAACTCCGTTCTTCAAACAACGATTCATTGTATTGAAGAACCATTCATAATATTAATGACTAACGACATCAATGTTATGAATGCGATCATAAATATGATGAGCGCTTGGTAACTGTCAAAAAAAGTGTTTTTCAATATGATGAACTGTATGTGAAGAATACGTTTCATCAAATTAATGAACAAGAACATAAAATACAATATATTTTACTTCATATTGAAGAATGCTGTTTATTAAACAAATTTTAATCAAAATATTTATTTTTCGTTCATTTTTTGCAGTCTTGTCATTTAGTAGTTCTTGTATCTTATTTCTTATATAATGTTTGCTCAACATGCATAAATTAGTAAACTGTTTTAAAATGTATTTATTTATAATTTCAACTTTTTATTAATAAAAAATTATATTTATAAAAAATATATTTAAAAAAAAATTTTGTTTTAACAATTTTTTTTCTGTTATTTTTTCAATAAAATTTTTACAACAACACTTTTTATCAAATTATTTTCTAAAAAAATTATGGTTTTATTCGAGAACATCCTACTTTTTAAACTCTACTTCAAAACTCTTTAGTATTTTAATGATTTTCCACTATTCCATAGTTAAACTTAGTATGGGCTGGTAAACATTTTGGCTTCTTCGCGGAGGTTACATCCATTTTATGTCAAAGGGGTTGTTCGAACTTGTTGTCCTTTTTTTCATAATTTGTTTTTTTTTAGGATTGTAGTTGGGTATGATGTACCGCAGGTCTTAGCATATCTGCCTACACCTACATATGGAGACGAACCTTTCCATTTGAAAAGTGAAAGTGTATATTAAATTCAGTCATTCGTTTGTAACACCCAGTAGGAGGGATGTCGGTAGAAAAAGTATTTACATATATTCTTGATCAGCTACACCTCCCGAGTCGATTTAACGATATGTAATATTTATTGAAATCACGATTTCAGAAATACTAGAAGAGCAGGATCAATGAAACTTAGAACTTAGATTAGAATCAAACCCTTGGCCTATGTTGCGTCCATTTTTATACATATATGACCCTCAAGCATCTACGGAAAACTTATAAATGCATTTTTTTTTCATTAATAACTTTATTTTATAGTAAAGCATTTAAAATATTGTTTTTTTTCGTAAACCGAGTTGTGGGTAACCTTAAAAATTATCGAAATTAGATACACGACCTACACGTATATATTCTGGTTACCAATCCCGAGATCCCTGAATTTCGACCTCCGGGGATCAGGGAAAAATAAATACAAAGGGTCCAGTAATAAGTCCAGTACTATATCTACTATGAGTAGAAGAAAACACACTTCAAGTAGTTCTGAAATTTATGCAAAATGATATGAATTAACCCAGTAAGTGATTTCTTTACTAAATTTACATCAGATTATAGGCCTGCGTAATATAAATTGAAATTCTTAACGAAGTAGCCGCGGTAGCTCAGTGGTTAGTGCGTTGGACTGCGAGCCGAAAGGTCCCCGGTTCAAGCCTGGACTGGGGCTAACAACATCTTTTTTTCTATACCGCGCTACCTCTCGTCAGTAAATGGCAAACCTACGAGAGTAAAACCATTACCTATGAAAAGCTCTCATCCGCCGTTCGAAGTCGGCAATAAACTGTAGGTCCCAACACTTTGAGTACAAATATAACACGCACAGCTCAAAATGGTGAGAGAGCTCGGTCGAAGTTCTTATAGGACTGTAGTGCCAAACTATTATTATTATATTCTTAACGAATGCCTGTAATTGTTACACCTTAAAGTGCATTATTTACTGTTGTTTCTTGCAGTGTACAATTTCAAATAATGCGAATATAAATTCGTCCCACGCGCAGTAAATCTTGCGTGTTATAAATCTTGTCGCCAACAGATCAATTCACCAGCAACACATGATTGGTGCGAATTTCGCAGCACATAGAATGTTGTTGCTTGCTTTGCAATCGCAGACGACGATCGCAGAACGCAGCAACGAAATGCGGTGCTGCGATCGATAGTTGCTTGAGACAGTTGGCTGTATCTGTGTGACTATAATATGTGATTGTGTGCATTTTTTTTGCTGTATCGTAGATTCTAAATTTTGCTATGCGAAAATTTTCGACAAGTTCAACGAACTCTTTATGCGCTGCGCGATGCGATAATTTGGCAGCAAAGGAAAACAACAACAAAAACACATTAAAAAATTAACAAAAAATAAATAAAAAAAATATTTATGCGAATATTTAGTTGTTATTTTTTTTTGCAAATTGAGTGCAATGACTGCGAGCAGAAAAAAAAAGTAAAAATAAAAACCAAAATTTGTATTTTTTGATTTCTAGTTCATTGAAAGTTATCTAATCTACAATAAGAACAACAACAATTATAGATTTTACTGCATTGTTGCTGTGCCACCCTGTGGTTGTTGTGCGTTTTGAGCGGCATGTGTTGCCCGATTCTTGACAGTTGTTGTTGCTGCTGTTGACACAATTCGCACTTGTGTCAATAAAAAATATAAATAAAAAAAATATTAATATTATAATAACACAATAAAATAAAAATTTAAATATGGAAAAAAAAATATCAAATATTTGCTAGAAATTGTCAACGTAAAAAATAGCGCCACAAATCACAAATAAAATTAAAAACCAATAGGAAAGGTTGGATCCCCCGGGAAATGGAAAAGTAGGGGTATTTCGAAATTTGTAAGAAGTTTTAAAGTTATAGTCGTTCTCTAAATTATTTAAATAGCCAAAACACATATGTGATAATGTTTGAAAACATGTTTAAAGTATTCTGGAGGTCACCATGGTGTATGTATACGGGAAATAACTGCAAGTTTGTGATGATGAAAAAAATCCCTTTTATTCGAGTACCTTAAAATGTATGAAATAACGGAATTGCCAATAAAATGCCATACAAATTCTTCAATCTTTGGGTACTACCCAGTGTACTAAATTTTGATATTTTTTAGTAGTATAAAAGGGATTCCTCATAGTAAGGATCTCGCAATTACGGTAAAAATCAGTATCGAAAATGCAGACATAAAATAACAGAATGACAATAATATGCCATACACATTCTCCGGGATTGGAGCACCTAATATATAGTTACTACGCGGTGTACCAAAGTTTGTTTTTTCTTTTTATTTTTTGTGTTCCACATGTCAGCAAGAAAAAGGTGTATTGTAAAAAATAAAGTAGGATATCATTCATATTTCATACTTTCAAAATTAAAATGTACCCTTATCCTAATCTTTGTTATTCGATGTATATTTACAATTTTTCTGAAACTATTTTTCGAGCCGTTTCAAACAAAAAATACTTTTGTGATCACACAGAAATGTCTTAATAAATTTTTCAATGACAAAAAGTCAACGTTTTCAGTCTAAATGATAAAATTCAAATTTTTAAAATTGTTGATAATTTGATTTTCTTTTGCATTTGACATTGATTTATTGGAATATTTTATTTCATTTGAATAATTTTGTTACCCAATTTTATTATAAATGGTTTTTAATAACTTTTTTTCATATTCCAATCAAGGTTCCATTAAATAGGCTTGATATCAGGATTCTTTGTAAAGGATGGATCAGGTTGCATTACATGAATTTAAAATTAGCATTACCCTAATTGACCCTTATCAAAAACATTTGTATCTGCACACAAAAAAAAAATAGTTTACCAATTATTTGCCGTAAACAATCAAATGTTTGTAGTGTGAACTTTTCGTTTCCACTGAATACTTATAATTATACCCTACACTTATGAGGTACAGGGTATATTAACTTTGTGCATATATTGTAACGCCCCTTAGGAGGCGTGTCGGGTATGGAAAAGTATATATATTCTTGATCAGCATCACTACCCGAGTCCGTTTAGCCATGTCCGTCTGTCTGTCTGTCTGTCCGTCTTGCTGTCTTGCTGTCCGAATACAGAATAACTTGAGAAATACTGATCAGAATGCGATGAAATTTCGTCTCAATATATTTTAGCCAAAAGTAGGAACTGAGTTTGAAAATGAGCCAAATCGGTCAACGGACACGCCCACCTCCCATACAAGTCACTTTCAAATAACTCTTTCGGAACTAATAACTCGAAAAGTATTCAAGGTATAG
Source organism: Dryomyza anilis (assembly GCA_951804985.1). Classification (NCBI taxonomy): domain Eukaryota; kingdom Metazoa; phylum Arthropoda; class Insecta; order Diptera; family Dryomyzidae; genus Dryomyza; species Dryomyza anilis. Next base: position 27,140,636 of record OX638131.1, read on the forward strand.
TTATAAAATTTAAAACGTATTGTTAGAATTCACCTGAAAATATTTCCCGGATTTTCATAGTGGAAATTTGATCCGTAAATTATTAAAATCAAATCTAGGAAATATTAGCCTTCTAAAATTTTAAATATGGGCGTGGTCCGCCCAATTATATTTTAATTTTTTTTTTAGTTTTTTATACTTTTATATAAATTTTTTAATATATGGGGATATAAGACGTAAATTTCTGATATATGAATAATATTCTGAGAGGGGGGAGGTTCAGCATAATTAAAAACTTTAAAATTAAGGTATGCAATTAAATATCCCACATTAATATCCCCACCAAAGGTGTAGGGTATTCCATAGTCGGGCCCGACCGACTATAAAAATCCGCCCCATGTGACCGAACTTACCCATGTTTTTTATATAATTTGCCATAAATAATGACTGTTTTCTGCAAACACTTCAAATTATTAGTATTTGTAACATATAGTAATTTATTTGTCGTAAACATTTTAATTGTTTACATTAAACACTTTGTAAGTGTTCGATTAGTTATTCCTCCTAAACACATTAGTAACTTCTGTTATCTACTGCATCTATATATATCTTAAATGGTAAATATTATTTAGTGTTTGCAACAAACACTTGTCAATTGCCTCAAATAATAATTATTTGAAGTGTTTGCTCGAAACACTTGTTTGAGAGGAAGTATATTGCGCTATTTATGGGAAACACATTTGTGTAATCAGGAGTGTTTCCAGCAGAAGAGAACAAAATTTATATAGTTTGGTACAAATATTTCAGATGTTTGCGATTAATATTTTAAGCATTTGCTACAAATCATTTAAATTGGTTGTTGCAAATAATATTTCAAACACTTCAAGTATATGTTTGCATTATTGTTTGCACCAAACAAGATTTTTTTTTGGAGTGTGGTATTTGGTAGGGATACCTTATTGTATTCTGATCAGGGACGGATGTGATGTATGAATTTCCACCCGGATATTAAGTATTAGAATAATTTTGTTAAACAAATCTTACTATTAACATAACATATGAAGACTCCAGCAGAAAAGCGGCTAAGTAAAATTTTGTGAAAAATCGATTTTTGTTCATAAATTAAGTAATAAAATGTTATTTATCATATAAAAAATACTTCTGACTTCAAATAAGAAATAATTTTAAGAAATAATCATTTATAAATGGAAGAATGGGGTGAGTGAAAACACTTTTCTCGTAATTTATATTTTGTACTTACCCGTTTCTTCCACTGGAGTATTCATATATTAAGTAAATTACAAAGGGGTGTAAGTACATCCTGATCAGATTGAAATAACACCATTTCAATCAGTATTTTCATAAGTGCCATTTAATGTTATCTTAAATAGTTTCTTTGTGAAATATGGCTCAGTTTACATACGTAGACATTCGTAGGTTTGAAACCAGGCTTCCCTAGCAGTCGACCGTGATCTGGAATATGTCAGGAGACCTTCGATAGAGACGTCTTATCGTATTCTGATCCAGAACGGATGTTAAATAGAGCCATACTTATTCGGGGAACTGAAACAGAAATAAAAATAATATTACAACCAGGACCGATTTTATTTTATTTTATAGAACTAAAATTGTAAACGCGGATAATAGATTTACAATTGCAATTTATATTTTTACCATAAAGCTATAGAGATTGTTTTAAAAAAAAAAAAAATCCCATTTATGTGCAAAAGTGGGTGCAACACAGGTCATAAGTCAAACGATTTCGGCCATTTTCAATACCAGACAATATTGATATATAAGTAATCTAAGTCATGAGTTTTATTTATTTAGGTTTTCTTGTTTTTCTGTAAACGTGATATCAACTAACACATATACGAAAAGACAGACGGAAGGACATTGCTAAATCGACTCGATTGCTGATATAGAATACTTAATCTGATTTACTCAATACTTAATCTGATTTACTCAATACTCAATCCATATCTGCATAGCAGCCTTTTAAGTATTAGAAAGAAATGACAAAATCACGCAGAGAAAAAAACATGGTTGTGGTGATCATATTTGAAGGGCATCATACTATGATTGAGGTTATGGTTGTAGGCATTCATATACTATGTCTGATCCTCAGTGACAATAGTACAATTTCACTGTGGTTCTCAGTGTCCGTATTACCATGTCATATGGTTATATAATAATATGGTTAACCGTGGCCATATTATGATTTCGCATAACAAAACTATGGTCCTAAGTGGAGGTATGCGATTTCACACAACCATAATATGGTCATAAAGTGACCATATTTTAATTCTACACAACCATACTATGGTTGTCAGTGACCATATCGTTGTTGTAGAACGTCACCAAATACATTTTATTTTTTATACATAATATTCATTTACAAATATCTGTATATATCTGTCAATTTTTAATCGATGACCACATGATAAGAAAATGTAAATCTATCAATTGATATTTCAACTTTAAAAAGGCATCAATTACTTTTAATAATATGAGTCAACAAACTCAAAATTTAAGTTTTTTATAAAAATGTATTTGATAACTTTTCGTTCTACAACGACGATATTCAGATTTCACACAACCATAGTATGGTTGTCAGTGACCATATTCAGATTTCCCACAACCATACTACCTTATTATTGTTGAAATAAAATGGAAAATACTATACTATGATTGTGACAAGCATCTATGATTGTAAAGAACAACAATATTATTTCTCTGCGTGAATAAAATACCCTTGATTTATAATAGAAAATGTATCCATTAACTTTAATATATAGTTAAATTATAATCTCAAAAAAATTCTGAACGTTTAATAAAGCCTCAGCAGTGCGTAACAGAAATGCGTAAATAAAAATAGTGCAAAAAAAACGAATCATGAAAATGAAATCAACTAAATTTTACGCACAAATATGCGCTATGTAAGTTAAATGTAAAACTTTGTTTGCTTTAGTTTTACTTTCCATTTTTAAATACTTTATTGTTTATAGCTATTTTTGGGTTTATTTTTGTTTGCTATTTATCTGCTGTTCTTTTTTTTAATACACTTTTTTTACATTTAAATAGTTTCTATTTTTAATATTTTTCTATTTTTATTTTTATTTATTTATATATAATTTTGTTTTTAGTTGTACATATTTTCATTTTTATAATTTGCTTTGTTACTGTTCGTTTTATTGTTTTTCATTTCGCTTTTATTTTAACTTTTAGTTTTATTTAGGTTTTGGGCCGCTTTTTTTTGTGTTATCTGTGCGTGCTTCACATTTCTAAAAGAACCTACAACAAGAATACATAATATAAATAGATCTTTCTGTAAGGCATTTTTAAATTAAGTTTTTTTATATTAACAACAACCACAAAATAGTAATAAAAACAATATAAAAAATCACGCTAACTTTGGCCAAGGTCAATTAAGTTTTTTGTTTTTATTATTATTTTACCAACAATTATACGTTTTGTTTTTGAAATAAAAAATGTAAGTAATTTTTGCAAACAGTTTTGTTTATATAGAATAATGTTCTAATTTGTTTTTATCACATCATGATCTTGGCCAGATCATATTATTCTTATAACTAGTCGGGTGGAGATAGTGAATTTGATAGAGGATAGGATAGTGGATAGGATTGAGGATAGGAAAGAGGATAAGATAGGGGATAGAATAGAAGATAGAATAGAGGATAGGATAGAGGATAAGATAGTGGATATGATAGAGTACAGAATAGAGATAGGATAGTGGATAGGATAGAGGATAGGAAAGAGGATAGGATAGAGGGTACTATAGAGGATATGATAGAGGATAGGATAGAGGATGGGCTAGAATAGAGAATAGGAAAAGGGATAGAGAAAGGATAGAGAATAGGGATAGAGAAAGGATAGAGAAAGGATAGAGAATAGGAGATACGATAGGATAGAGGATAAGATGGAGGATAGGTCATAGAATAGAGGATAGAACAGAGGATATGATAGAGGATAGAATAGTGGATAGGATAGTGGATAGGATAGAGGATAGGATAGAGAATAGGATGGAAGATAGGAAAGAGGATAATATAGAGGGTACTGTAGAGGATAGGATATAGGATAGGATAGAAGACAGAATAGAGCAAAATATACAGGATAGGATAGAGGAAGAGATAGAATAGAGAATATTTTTGATTAGAGAATATGATTGATTAAAGAATAGGAAAGAAGATAGGATAGAGGATAGGATAGAGGATAGGATAGAGGATATGATTGAAGATAGGATAGAGGATAGGATAGAGGATAGGATAGAGGATAGGATAGAGGATAGGATAGAGGATAGGATAGAGCATAGGATAGAGGATAGGATAGAGGATAGGATGGAGGATAGGATGGAGGATAGGATAGGGAATAGGATAGAGGATAGGATAGAGGATAAGGTAGAGGATAGGATAGAGGATAGGATGGAGGATAGGATAGAGGATAGGATAGAGGATAGGATAGAGGATAGGATAGAGGATAGGATAGAGGATAGGATAGAGGATAGGATAGAGGATAGGATAGAGGATAGGATAGAGGATAGGATAGAGGATAGGATAGAGGATAGGATAGAGGATAGGATAGAGGATAGGATAGAGGATAGGATAGAGGATAGGATAGAGGATAGGATAGAGCATAGGATAGAGGATAGGATAGAGGATAGGATAGAGGATAGGATAGGGAATAGGATAGAGGATAGGATAGAGGATAAGATAGAGGATAGGATAGAGGATAGGATAGAGGATAGGATAGAGGATAGGATAGAGGATAGGATAGAGGATAGGATAGAGGATAGGATAGAGGATAGGATAGAGGATAGGATAGAGGATAGGATAGAGGATAGGATAGAGGATAGGATAGAGGATAGGATAGAGGATAGGATAGAGGATAGGATAGAGGATAGGATAGAGGATAGGATAGGGGATAGGATAGAGGATAGGATAGAGGATAGGATAGAGGATAGGATAGAGGATAGGATAGAGGATAGGATAGAGGATAGGATAGAGGATAGGATAGAGGATAGGATAGAGGATAGGATAGAGGATAGGATAGAGGATAGGATAGAGGATATGATATAGGATAGGATAAAGGATAAGATGGAGGATGGGATAGAGGATAGGATAGAGGGTATGATAGTAAATAGATAATATCATTGAATATAGAATAGTATAGCGGTTTGGATAAAGGATAGGACAGAGAATAGGATGGAGGATAGGATAGAGGATAGGATAGAGAACAGGAAAGAGGGTAGGGTAGAGGGATAGGGATAGGATAGAAGATATGATAGAGGATATGATAGAGAATAGGATATTAAATAGGATAGAAGATATGATAGATAATATGATAGCGGATTGGTTAAAGGGTAGGACAGAGGATAGGAAAGAGGATTGGGTAGAGGGTAGTATAGGTTGAAGGATAGGTTAGGTTCGTCCAAGGTTCCACCTCTGTATTAATGTGTTCGTTTTAAGACATTATTCTTTTCTTAATATAAAAAACCGATTTTTGCTAAAATTTATAAATAAAAACAAAAATGCGTTAGAGGCTTCTTGAAGCCAAAGAAAATAATGTTATGCCTAAAACTTGAAACACTTTTAAATGTTTGAATAACCTTGAATTTTGATTGGTTCGGTTCCTGCATTCAAATTGAAACTTTATGTGTTGCCTGCGGTATAAACTTAGCTATTAGTCAAACGCACAAAAATCAACTTAATGGTATAAATAAAAAATAATACACAACAATAAAGAAAAATAAAAAAGAATAAAAAAGAATAAATAAATCATAGATTAAGCTACGTATATGCAAATTTAAAAATAAAAAAAAACACGCATGTGAATGAAGTGCAAAAGAGGAAGAAAAACTAGAGAAAAAAAAACGAAAAACTTGAAAATACACACAAAATAAAGTCAAGAATGCCGATCATATAAATTGATGAACGCACAAGATACTCTTGAGGCTCACGCGCAAAAGATACTTACATCAGTCTCTCAAAGTCTCATTGGCTCTGCACACTCCATATGCTCTACACGACACGACGTTGATTTGGCGAACGCATTTGGCCCACACGCGGCGGCCCATTCGACGATCATATAGAATTGAATCGCATTTGCAGGGAGAGGGCATTCGACGAATATAAAAAGTTTTCTAACAAATACATAGTAAAACCAAAACTAGTTGTACATATTCTCGATGTTGTTGTTAACAAAGCTTTTTGCTGCGTGCAAATCCATGTTGTTCTCGCGACTTTTGGCCAGTTTGCAAGTTTATGCGTTGCTGTTGATGTCTTTTGTTGTTGTTTCCAACTCTTTTTTGTTAATAATCTTCTGCACGTGTATTTGTTTTTCGTCCGTCCGTCGGTCTGCCTGTGTCTGTGTTTTTCTAGTTTTACCTTGAAAAGTTCATTCACGTCAGTGGCACAAACGCATGATCATCAAATACACTAGTATTTATCCATAGACCCAAAATCACATAGATATCAACGTCATAGCCACTTTAGATACACAAATAATATCATAGATACTCTGTCTCAGACACACACACGCAGAGATACTTTTAGTTACATAGATACTACTTGGTAAGGTATCTAGACGAAAACGAAAACATAGACATGAAACAATAAGCCAAATGTTAGAACAACACTATGCAGCAGTATCTTCATTTTAGCCAAGTAAAAAACGCGGAGAAGCACGCATCCGGATGGAGATCAAAATAAAACAAATCATATTCTTGAAGGTGCAAATAACACTAGACAACACTTGGTGTCCTTTTTTTTATTTATCCACGATCTTATTGTGATTTTCCGATGGACTTCAAGTTTATAATCCTCATACTTCGTTTTTTCAGAATGTCTAAAGTTTTTGAGTTATTACGTACTACAAATATATGGAAAATGTCGTGTTTTTATACATATTTTGTATTTTAATTTGGCTGTATGTGCGAATCGGTGATCGGTCCATTGTGACCTGTGATTCGATCACTTATATTCAAATACCTCATATAAAATCTGATCAAAATTTCCCATGTGATCTAACCTTTCCAACTGGTTTTGTTTTAAACCTTAAACATTCTTAAGGTTTTTTGGGAATAAGTCAAATTCACTTTAAGTATATTTTTTAAATATATTTTTTTATGATTTTTTGGAATGTAACCAACCCAGTGGGAAATGACATCATTCATTACAAGGTCATCAATGATGAATCGAGGACATTGGAAAATTTGTCTTTGATGAATATGACATTGTCATAAACCGTCATTGATGAAATGTAATTGCTGGCATTATTGATGAAAATTAACATTCACGTGATATTCCCCTAAGTGTATACAGCATTTACGTCGTGAAATGGAATGTGCAATACATACAAAATACATCTAGGGGCATCATTTACGCGTAAAACTGAACATTTGCGTTCGATGTCACCGAGCCATATTATTCATAGGCCCAATTTGACGGACCAATTTTTACAAAAGCGGTATAATAGCAGTAGTAACGTTTATAGCACAGATCGGCAAAATTACATCTTTTTTATTTGAACTCCGATTTTTTATATTGTGCTTCAGGTCTGAGTTAGGCGCCATGAGATCCTAAAGTGTTCAAAGGATAACCAATATAGTTCGTCATTTTGTAACGAAATGGTTCATTGTACGTTTTTGATCTATGGAGCAAATTTAGGGAACTTGCTAAGGATGATTTCCAATGAACACTTTATGTTTGTATCTTAACGATTTATCACCATTTTGAATAGTTTTCTATGAACAATTGCGTTAAGGAGTTATACCCAGTAGAAGAAGTCAGAAAACTATCATAATGTCTTTGGGAAAAATATTCGTCTTTAAAATTGAGCTAGGTTCTCTAAACAACTAAATTCTCCAACACGTACTATTTCTGAAATATAAGCCTACTAATAACGAGTAATAGTTCTAACATAAATTTTGAATAAAGTATATTATTATAATAATGTTGGTGCAGTGAAAATTGCATTCATTCTTTGTTAAAATTGTGACGATGATTCCGAAAATGGCATCGATATTATCTTTAAACAAGTTCAACGCACGGTTGCCAGATAAAATTCTCACACGAAATACCTTTTTCCCTCAAGCAATTCTCACAATATCCCACCGTACCTCAAACTCTCACATTTCCCACCATTTCCCACAAAATCCCACCGTACCACAAATTCTCACAATTTCCCACCAAATCCCACACTACCTTAAATTTATACATTTTTCTACGACATCTCTTAGTATAAAATAATGAAATATTTACAAATGTAGGTAAATTCATTTTATTTTAATAATTATATAATATAATGACGGATAATCAGAGACAATTTAAAGTTATCTCTTAAAATAAATTCGACTTTTTGATAGATTTTGTATAGGATAAATTGTGAAAACGACGATATTAAAAATTGTCTATATTGAATGTTTTGTTGTTTTTTTATACATATTTGCAGCTCATTCTTTGAAGCTAAACATTTTGAAGCTAAATTTTCACTTTAAATTGATTTCGATATTTTTGTCTTGACAGTTGTATTATTTTTACCAGCAGTTTGTGGGAAATTTCCCTCGTGTGAGAATTTATCCCACGGTGAGAAAATAATTCTGACATGGGAAATTTTAGTGTGAAAATTCTCACATCCCACAGTGACAGAAAATTCTCAAAAGCAGTGTTTTTCTTGCAAAACTGGCAAATATGCCTCAACAGTATTTTTAGCTTTTCTAGTTGAAGAGATATTGAAATATGAACAATCATACAAAAGTGATTTTTGGCCCATTTGTTGTAACTTTGAACCATTGTATTTATCTCTGGAAGTAGTGGTCGAAAAAAATGGTCTAAACATTGGTCAATCAGTTGCCCAAATCTATATATATAAAACTCTTGGTCTGTCAGTCTGTCTGTCAGTCTGTCAGTTTGTCTGTCTGTCTGTCTGTCTGTCTGTCTGTCTGTCTGTCTGTCTGTCTGTCGGTCTGTCTGTTTGTTCCAGCATCAGGACTAAACCGCTGAACCGATTTAACTGAAATTTTACACCAGGATACTATGGAGTCCGGAGGGTGTCATAGGCTATATATGGGCGGGATTGGACAAAAGGGCGTGGCACGTCCCATACAACCTAAACTTTCAAAACGACATAACTCGGCACATACACAAGCAAAAAAGCTAAAAAACAAAAAACTAATATACAAAAAAAATATACAAACCACACCACATAAAAACTCACCACAATGAAACTCACCACACTAAAATTCACCACACTAAAATTCACCACACTAAAACTCACCACACTAAAACTTACCACACTAAAACTCACCACAATAAAATTCACCACATTGAAACTCACCACACTAAAACTCACCACACTAAAACTTACCACACTAAAAGTCACCACACCAAAATTCACCTCACCTAAACTCACCACACTGAAACTCACCACATTAAAACTCACCACATTAAAACTCACCACACTAAAATTTCTACAGTGAAAAACGCTACGGGGAAGAATTCTACGTGAAAGAAATCAACCGGGAACAATTCTACCGGGATGAGTTCTACGGGAAGATTTCTTCGGGGAAGAATTCTACCGGGTGTGTTCTACGGGAAGATTTCTCCAGGAAGAATTTTACGGGAAAGCGTTCTATGGGGAAGAATTTTACGGAGCAGTCTGAGAAAAACTTGTCTTTGAGAAAAGTTGTTTTGGCGGAGAATTATTATTCGGCTACTACATTTATAAAACCAATAAAAAAACTTTCACAGCCAAGCACGGGCCCCTGATATAAATAATAATAATGTTTTTCATATTAATAAAACCGTTCCATATCTTTTAATTCACAAAATCTTGGCACCAGTCGTGCACGGGTCCAGCTAGTTTCATTATAATCGAAGAAGATGAGTTCCAACCACTGATCGATTTGATGTGGAGTGGCCCATATATCTTTTTTGTAATAAATTTAAATAAAATTTAATATTTTTTTGTAATTTAAAAATGAATATTAATTTTTAGTCAACTCTTTATAGCTGTGTGATTTAACATACCGTATATGAAACTACTGCTCATTTTAACATTTCTATAAATAGCATCAATGAGATGTACAGACTCATTCAATCGGATATGGCTCGCAGTGCTATAACACACCACTTTGTCATGCAGTAACACATGTGGTTCCATGGTGTAATGGTTAGCACTCAGGACTCTGAATCCTGCGATCCGAGTTCAAATCTCGGTGGAACCTAAGAAGTTTTTTTTTTATAATTTTTTTAATTTTTTTTGTTTAATTTTTATTGATTTATTTTTTAATTTCATTTTTATTTGGAAATGTTAAAAATACAACAGTTTTCGAAAATGGTACCGGTTTTTATTCAATATTTTATCTTCTTCATTTATTTTGTAAAAAAAAATATATTGTTAAAGAAATAATTAACAATCAGTTAATTTATTTATTTATAATAATTATAAAAATATTACATATAATTATTTTGTAACATTTCAAAAAGAAATTTTAAATATTATAATTAGCGAAACCATATTCTTTTTGTACTAAACAATTGATTGGCAGTTATTATACAATTTAAATGTTTATTTTTTTTTTATTTGGCACACTGTGATTGATAAACAATAACAAACTGCGAAAATAAATGGGGGAAAATATTTATAAAATACGGTGAAGTTCAAGGTATTAGGCGAAACAAAGCATACGCGAACAGGTTACCAGTAAATAGTGGCTGTATAGATATGAAAATCGGGTGAAAGAGAGGGTAGTATATGCGAAAGGTGTAGGCGAAATAGTGCGGTGCTCGATAGTGCGAAATTCGGAATTCTGTTCTGTATAGAGAAAAACGACTGCACAAGAAGATATATGGTAGATGTTAAGAGGAGAAAGAGGGGCATGGGGGTCTTTGTTCATTGCCTAACAAACAACGATCGCGAGTGTTCGTGTTGATATTGTAGACGGAAAATTGTATATGTAATATAGCCAAAATGTTTTCACTAAAGTGAAACATAGGGGTTGGTGTGAGTGGGAAAAGGGTGATGTGCAAAGTATGATGATGGCGTATAAGAGCTTTCAAAGCTCGCAGACAAGTTTCGTAGACATAAAACGACGCATGTTTGTGGCTGACTGATTCTTGTAGTGTTTTTGTAGTTTTTTTTTTAATGTTGTTGTAATTTTACGATGATGTTGTTATCTATGGTTGTTGCTATAGATCTTGCTATAGTTGGCATATCTTATCAACAGATCGCACAGCGACCGCTCAAAACAACCAACAACTAAAAACTTGCAACACACTAACAATGTTTGCCCGTGCGAAGGGTGTCATCATGAATATCTTGAGGGCGCACATTTTTTTAGATTATTTTTATTTTTTATTGTCCATTTTTTTTGCTTTATGCCAAATTTTGTGCGTTTTTAGCACAGATATTTTAAAAGTTTATTTATTTAACAACATTTAGTTTTCGCTATTTATACCTGTGGTTGCTGAAAATGTTGCTGTAATGGTTGCTGGTAGATTTAGTGTGCGTTTGAGCGAAATATAATCGAACTGTGGTAGGCTCGTGTGGGAGGTCCTCTGTTTTGTTACTATTGTGTGGATTTTTTTTTTGTTTTTATTTTTGTATAGTAATCCAAAGACGCACGAGACATGCGGCGTGATAAGATATATGAAATCGTGATTACAAAACATGTGCCTTACATATTGTCCATCATTATGTCGATATATTTATTTTTTTTTTTGTTTATTAATTTTATTATATTTTTTTTTTTTGTTATGGAAAGTAATATTATCTCTTTTTCCACACACAAAAAACAATCATTTAAATAAAATCACAATCATTTAAAATAATAAAATTTTTAATTTCTAATTTCCACTAATAATTCCAAATTTTTCTCAAAATTCTAAATTGTTCCAAAAATTCATATTAAATCACTTTAAATTCAAATATCTAGTGGATACCTTTCTTATTATACCTTTCATAAAATTTTTCACTCGAATTAAAATTTTCTCTAAATAATCAATGTCTCCAAAATTTTAGTAGAAATTTCTAAAAATTCAAATTTTCTCTAAAATTTATTTCACACCAGGGTATACCAACCATTCCAAATTCTTTAAACTCACCACACTGAAATTCATCACACCGAAATTCACCACACCAAAATTCACCACATTAAAAATCACCACATTAAAAATTATCTCTAAAAATTCAAATTTTCTCTAAAAATTCAAATTTTCTCTAAAAATTCAAATTTTCTCTAAAAATTCAAAATTACTCTAAAAATTCAAATTTTCTCTAAAAATTCAAATTTTCTCTAAAAATTCAAAATTACTCTAAAAATTAAAACAATTATCTAAGAATTTAAATTTTCTCTTAAAATTCAACGTCAGTATCATGCCAAAGGGGCGAATTTTTGACATTTGCGTTTTTTTACGTTTTTGAATGTAGTTTTTCCTCAAGTATACTGTGCTAAAATAGCGTGTCGTTTTGTTGGACATTTCTAGCCACAAAAGTCAAAACAAAAGGGAGAATTTGAAAAATTGTATATATTGTCATGCCAAAAGGGTGAATCTTTTCTTTTTCGCCATAACTTTTTATTGATATGAGATAAAATAGTGGTGTAAAGGCATTTATTGTTTGTTTTTAAAGCACCTATCGATCTGCATCATTAATTAAATATAGTTTGCCAAACTTTAATTTGCCATTTGTTACATATTTGCAGGACAAAATTTTGGCAAAATATTTATAATTAATGATACAGATCGATAGGAGCTTTGAAAACAAACAATAAATGTCTTTACATTACTATTTTATCTTGTACCATTAAAGAGTTATAGCAAAAAAACGAATTGATTCGCCCTATTGGCATGACAAGATTTTCAATTTTTCCAATTTCTACGTTTTTTTGCGATAATTTTTTATTGGTGCAAGATATAATAGTGGTGTAAAGGTATTAATTTTTTGTTTTTAAAACACCTATCGATTGGCATCATTATTTAAAAATATTTTGCCAAACATGTTTTCCTGCAAATAACAAATGGCAAATTAATGTTTGACAAAATATTTTTAAATAATGATGCCAATAAGTAGGTGCTTTAAAAACAAACTTTTAATGCCGTTACATTACTATTTTATCTTGCACCAATAACAAATATAGCATAAAAAACAATAATATTTGCGTTTTGGTCAGGATATAGGCCTACAAAATCCGTATTTATAATTGAGTAAGTTGTCCAAATCCACAGATATTTTATACACGCTATAATAACTGATGAATAAACCAAAATAACAGAAAAAATTTAAAAAAAAATCTAAATTATGAACATTTTAAAGCACTTCAAACTTTAAAATATGATTTCCCAACATTTTTAAAAATGCACATTCACTCATTTCGCATGACAGTGACGTTAAATTCTCTCAAAAAGTTAAAAATTTCTCTAAAAATTAAAATTTTCTGTAAAATTTCAAAATTTATCTAAAATTCAAATTTTCTTTAAAAATTTAAAATTTCATTAAAAATTCAAATTTTTTCTAAAAAAAAAATTTCTAAAAATTCAAATTTTTCTAAAAATTAAAATTTTTTCTAAAAATTCAAATTTTTATCTAAAAATTAAATTTTCTCTTAAAATTAAATTTTCTCTAAAAATTCAAAATTTCATTAAAAATTAAAATTTTTTCTAAACATTATTTTTTCATTTTCTATATAACTCAAATTTTTTCTAAAAATTTAGTTTTTTTCTAAAACTTCAAATTTTCTCTAAGAATATAAAATTTCGTTAATAGTTTGGCACTACAGTCCTATAAGAACTTCGACCGAGCTCTCTCACCTGTGCGTGTTATATTTGTACTCAAAGTGGTGGGACCTACAGTTTAGTGCCGAATCCGAACGTTGGGTGAGAGCTTTTCATAGGCAATGGTTTTACTCTCGTAGGTTTGCCATTTACTGCCGAGAGGTAGCGCGGTATAGAAAAATGTTTCTATGAAAAGATGTTGTTAGCCCCAGTCCAGGCTTCAACCGGGGACCTTTCGGCTCGCAGTCCAACGCACTAACCACTGAGCTACCACGGCTACTAATTAAAATTTTCTCTAAAAATTCAATTTTTTCAAAAAAAAAAAAAATCAAATTTCTTCTAAAAACTTAAATTTGCTCTAAAAATTCAAATTTTCTCTTAAAATTCAATATTACTCTAAAAATTTTAATTTCTAATAACTCAAAATTTCTCTAAAAATTCAAACTTTGTCTAAAAATTCAAAATTTATTTAAAAATTCAAATTTTCTCTAAAAATTCAAATTTTCTCTAAAAATTTAAAATTACTCTAAAAATATAAAATGTCTTAAAATTGAAATTTCTAAAAATTCAAATTTTCTTTAAAAAATCGATTTTTTAAAATTCAATTTTTTTCCTAAATTCAATTTTTTTCTTAAAAAAGTTCATATATGAACATATATTTTCTATAAAAATGCAAATATTCTCAAACATTTAATTTTATATACATTATTTAAATATACCTCAAAATGTTATATGACATTTGTAATGAATTAAAAGTTCAAGTTTTTTTATTATTACCAATCGAAATTTAGTTTTCATCCATATTTCTGATATTTATAAATTATTTTTTATATATACTACAAAGAAAAACTAAATTGAACTTTTAAAATAATTCAAATTAATAAAGATTCTCAAAAATATCAACGTCTCTTCATTCTTATCAGTTTATTAGATTAATTTCGTTACATTATTTGTTAATATTGCAATATTGATTTTTAACAATGCACTAATAGTTTTGTATTGTTTTATAAAATTTCTATCGTTGAAGTATAAATAACCGAAAATAAAATCAACGAATTTCTCGCTTTTCCTCATATAAACCACAAATTCCACGCAGCAGCAGCAAAACCAAACCACTACCAAGCAAAACCTCTGTCGAATCTGTCAATATTTTATTTGTTACCTGAAATTTGCATCGATTTCCCGAGTTAAATTGAATTATTGTGTAGACATTGATCAATGAGGCAGGCAGCTTCAACAGCGGGTAGCTGTCAACATGACGATGGAGTAAAATATAAAAAAAAAACTTAAAAAAAACATGGATTGAAAATGTAACTAATAAGGGTTTTTATTTTGATATCGGTTATGGTTTCGGTTTTAAAAATTATAGTGTAATGGTTTCGGCATATCAGAACCATTTTACTGTTTCGTTTCCGATTTCAGAATATCATTTTTGTCCATATTTTCTAATTTTATAAGTAGACAAATGGTTTGTTTTATACATACAACCCTTAGATAAATTTTAGGCAGCTTTCAGGCATTTTTGAATTCATATTTGGGAAGAATTAAGCAGACAAAGACAAATTTTGTATCAATTTTGTATTATAGACAGACTCTTTTCTGTCTCTCCCCAAAATATGCTAATAATCTGTGTATTAACTTTGATAATCTGTTATATGCTCACCATATTTTATTATTTGTCCATGTGAGTTGTCCAGAAATATTGTTTCAGAAACTCTAGATAGTTTATAAATATTTTCGAAACATTTTAAATCCGGCAAAAGCCGAGTTTGTAACAAGAGCTGCCCTTTTTCTGCCTGTACTCAAAATATGCCACGTATCTCCATTCCAAATTCTACAATATTTGACCATCAGCTAAAGGCTTTCCAAAAACCTTCATTTTTCTATGTGTCTGCAGGATATATTACCGAAATATTCCTAAAAATGATAGATATTTAAACTTGAAAACCAGTTTAAAAACATTTTAAGCAGAAAACGGTTCAGTTTTTACGAAATTATTTCCAAAAAATGCTGGGAATCAACATTCTAATTACTATCAAATTTGATAAATGCCCGAGACAAAATGTTTACGACAAACACTCAGGTATTTGAAATATTTTGATGTGCATCTGGCTTTTTAAGGCAGATTCGCGACTTATTTTGGGAATGGGAAAATATTCTAAATTCCATAACTTGTGTTAGTATTCACGAATATTTCACTCAACCTGAAAATACACCCATAAATTTAAGTTTGTAGAAAGCCTACATTAACCCGAAACAAAATGTCTGTCATATTTCTGAAATATTTCCGGAATATTTCTGGCAAACACACAGGTAATCAGAAGTTTGTAGGAAATATATGGCAGACAAAACAGACAAAGGCGGAGTTTGTATCAAAAGCTGTCTGTTTTCTGCCCGTTCCCTAAATATGGCGTGAATCTGCCATAAAAATTTCACAAAAATTTGCAACCTGCCGTGACAAAATGTCTGGCATTTTTCAGAAATATTTCGGGCATATTACCGGCAAACGCACAGCTAAATGGAATATCTTGGGAAGTGTTTAGCAGGTTATAAAATTTGATGGTATTTTAATGGCAGATTCACGCCATATTTTGGGAATGGGTAGAAAATAGACAGCTTTTGATACAAACTGCGCGTTCGTCTGTTTGAAATATGTCGAGCAAATGTTTCTTAACTGCCTCGACCCTGTCAAAATTTTTTTCTGGGGTGCTATACACTTCCCAAAATATTCTATATATCTGTGCGTTTGCCGGAAATATTCCAGAAAAATGCCAAAAATTTTGTCGAATTTCAATGGCAGATTCACGGCATATTTTAAGAACGGACGGAAAACAGACAGCTTATGTTAAAAACTCCGCCTTTTTCTGCTCGAATTATTTCGACAAAATGTTTCTAAAATGCGTCGACCCTGTCAAAAATGTTGTCTGGGGGAAGGTTATCAAATGTTTTGATATACTAAAAGAAGATGCTCGGCATATTTTAGCTATGAGCAGAAAATAAGCGGATTTTGACTCCGACTTTTTCTGATTAAAATCATTCAAAATCCCTTGTTTTCAATTTGCCAAACTTTTAGTAATTTTTGGGACATATTTCCTCCAAAATACACAAATAAAAAGAAGATTTCAAGGAAGTCTTCTTTTTATTTAATATTTTGTATAGTTTTAAAGGTTGAAATAGACTGCTTTTGATATAAAGTCCGTCTATGTCGGTCGAAAATAATCCGAACAACATTTTCTAAACCGCCATGATCATGCCGAATATTTTGTCTAGAGTAACCTGCCAACATTTTTGTCCAGAACGGTATGACATTTGTTACATTTAGTTTTGAATATCGGGATATTTTGGGATTTAGCTTTACGGTGTCAGTGTCGATTTTAGGATTGAAACAAATATTGGTTTCCAGCCCTGATAAATATAATACGAAAAAGCATATAAAAGCCTTCAGTGCTTTAAAACAAAATAACAAATTAAAATAAAACAGAAATGCGTCGAAACTTTTCCAACAACTAATTAACGCTCGTGCAGCAATATGCGGCGTCCTGTACAAGGACTACAGAAGGAAAGGAGTTGAAAAAAGGAGCAGTCAAAGCACCAAGGGTTGGAGAATAAAATGTTGGAAATGCGTATCGAAAGTATTTCGGTTGACACACAAAAAGGCAACGTCGCGCTGTGCAGTAAAATTGAAAGTTTGCCAAGCAACCTAACAGATTGCAGGATGTACAACACAAAAAGAAGAAGAAGAAGATGAAGCAGATAAAGGAGAGTATGAGGAGTGCTATGTTTATCCTTAACAAAATTAGGACAGCGCCGCGTAACGCAGCAACAGCCATGCGTTTGTCGGATGCTTTTTCGTTCTCGGATGCTCTGTGAACAACCGAAAGCATAAAGTATCTGCTGCGTATCTATGAAATACACAAATTTGTATTTTGTATCTGTGACTGCGTAAATGTGTTGTATTCTCTATATTTTAACATATACAATATAAATATAAGTATGTGCTTCGTGAATAGGCCAACAATTCTATTTTCTTTTGGTTTTTTTGTTTTGTTTTGTTGTAGTTAAATGAGATATTTAATTCATATGATAAGCGAAATGAGGTCAGTCAGCCAGCCGGTCGACCTGTCAACCAACTGAAGAATCCCTTTTAATGATGGAAAAAGGGATGTTTTGCGATGAGGTTTTTGAGTTATTTTTTTATTTCTTAAAAAGTGCGTAAATACATGGGGCATGAGTTTAAATATTTGCGGTTTAAAGACAAACGTGCGTGCAGATACTTTACCTAGGTGAATGAATCTACGCGTAAGCAAGTGTATCTGCATAATTGTGAGCTGTATCTAGTGGTACAAAATATTTGATTTATGTTATAAGAAATGCATATTTAACGCTGATTTGCATTTGCTTATAATAATCTAGCTATGTTTAAATAAAAAATTTAATTATCCGAAAAAAAAATTGTTCAATAATTAAAAACTTTGGAAAAAAAATTGTCCAAAAAAACATTTTTTTTTTAAATTTTCGAAAAAAAAAATGATTATTATTTTTTTTTTTAATATATTTTTTATAAATAATTATAATTATAAATAAATATATTATAAATCTAATTTATGCATGTCGAGCAAGCATAATAAAGGGTTTTTAACAGGGACGCTACAATAGTAGAGCGACAGAATCATCAAACGACGCCATATTTCTTGCCGCTCTTTTGACATTTCTCTTCAGTAAGGTTTGCCATTTCATGATGGAAAGATATACGAATTCGAATTTCGGTAGTAAATTTTAATAATTTCGACTCGTTGTTGGCTCGTATATCTTTCCAACATGAAATGACAAACCTTACTGAAGAGAAATGTCAAAAGAGCGGTAAGAAATATGTCGTCGTTTGTTGTCCCTGTCGCTCTACTTTTGTAGCGTCCCTCTTGAAAACCCTTGAAAAAAACTTTTGTAGCGCTCTTATTGAAAAACCCTTTATAAGAAATAACAACAACTAATTGAGAACTGAGAAGTACGGCAAAAAATGAACGACAAAAATATTTTGATTGAAATTAAGTTTAATGAACAGCGCTCTTCAATATGAAAAACATATATTTTATATTTTGGTTCATTAATATGATGAAACGTATTCTTCATATACAGTTTATCATATTGAAGAACACTTTTTCGACAGCGTTCCTCATATTTATTATCGCATTCATAACATTGAATTCGTTAGGCATTAAAATTATAAATTGTTCTTTAAACAATGAATCGTGGGTTGAAGAACGAATTTCATCAATATGATGGACATTTTGTGTATCTTAAATATATTTACTAATGATTCAACTAACAAAAACAAAAAATAGATTTTTACGTTACTAAAATTCCTAGTAGAAATTATGGAGAATTAATTATTTTTTTTATTTTTTCCTTGTCATAACTCAAACAGTTACAAAATCAACAACGTACACCGAGAAAATAAAACTTTAAAATCACTTTAAACTTTGGTGCAAAATACTTTATAATTAAAAATGTGCATGTATGAAAGCCGTATTTAAAAATTTTTGTCGTTTTTAATTAGGAAGATATGATTAAAATTATCGGATGTTGACTGTCTTTTGAAATAGAAACGGGTTTTGAAAATAATTTAACATTGCTTAAATGGTGCTAAGTTATGATCAGATTGGGATATTGATTGGGACTTTCTGGGGTTAAATGGAAAACATAAATTAAGCAATGTTTGTTGTAATTTTTGTAAAAATATGGTACTATAACAATTATTTAATTGGTTTAGCCAAGAAAAAAACTCTAATTTTGGCCACAATCTAATAAAAAAAACTAAATTTTGACTTCATCTGTGATAAAATCTAAACTGTAGAAGAAAGGCAAGGCGCGCACATGTAACAGGGGCAAAAATAATAGATTGGTAAATATTCTTCAACCTCATCAGAAGATTTATCACTTCTTTGTGAAAATTCCAATTTTCATACCTTGAGTTACATATGTAATTAAAACTCAGCATATACATAAGATATATCCAGACTGTATATTTTTTAAAAGAAACAACACATTTAGCTTAACAAAACTTTTTAAATCATTGAAATCGGTTAATAACAACCAAAGTTATAGATCATTATACGATAAAAATGCAAATTTGAATTCATTTTTAATTTTTGAAAAATTGTTAAAAAAAACATCTTCTCAGATAATTCAATTATCTGTTCAAAACTTTTAGATTTATCAAAATTTAATAAGAAACAACAAAGTTATGATCGATAAAAACCGTCTCCTTTCAATAATAAAATGTTTTAACCGAGTCATTCTAACACCATATCGACTAAACAAAGTCAACTTTGAGATTTAAACCTGTTGGATTTTGGTTAAATTTTGATATGTAAGGGTCAATTGAAATGTATTGGACAATTAATTTATATTTTTTCGGATAACTATATCCTATGATATACTAAGTGGTCAAAAGTTAAAAAATATGGATCACTTTTGTATGGTTGTTCATATTATTCATTAGGGCGGATCGAAACCAAACTTTTATTATTATTTCAAAATGTAATAGGGCTTAAAAGTTACATTATGCTAGTGTTTATCATAAAAAATCTGATTCGATAAATATAATGTCCTATGTTCGCGCATTGCCGATGAAGTTAAAAAACACTTTAAATCCATATTTTCATTTTTTTTTTACCATCTACATAAAGTTTTTTTTTTGGATCCATTTACTGCCGAGAGGTAGCGCGGTATAGAAAAATGTTTCTATGAAAAGATGTTGTTTAGCCCCAGTCCAGGCTTGAACCGGGGACCTTTCGGCTCGCAGTCCAACGCACTAACCACAGAGCTACCGCGGCTATTACAAACTCCTTATGTCGTCAAAAATACAACAAAATTACGTATGAATCCCTGATATTCAGTTAATCTAATGGCCTCATTAGATTTTCTGTAAAAAATCCCATTCTTTTTTTTTGAGAAAAAACCAACACAACTGTACCAAATTTGTGAAAATTATGAACTTTGAAATTGTTAAAACGCTTAGTTTAGGATCTACAGAGTCGGTATTTTTTTTATACAAAATCGATTATAATTTCCAAAAATGCAAGTGTATGTAATTTCTAATGATAGAGTCGGATAGAAGGGTCCTATTTATATTAGGTAAAGTAAGTTAGACGTTACACATTTTTGGATAACTCCTTTTAAAAACTTAAAATAAAAGAAATCTGTTTTTGAATTTCTGTGATTTATTATGAAAAAACTATATATTTCAGGAACAAAGTGAAAATACACAAAGAAAGCGCATGATTTCAGCTATGTTTTAAATAAATTAAAAAAAATAATTTGTACGCAAAATTTGCTGACTTTTTGGCATTTCCATATGAACCACGATATTCACTTCTGTTTTTGTCCCGTCCGAAACGACCACTATTTAATTTATATCTTTTGATCTACCGTATATAATTCAATAGTTTTTTGCAATTGTTTAGTTCTATTTAAATACTACTTGAGCAAAAAAAATCAAGTAAATTCATGAACTTTCCCTCGAAATATTAAAGTTTTTAGCGTACGAATGTCCCGTCCGGAACACGGAATAAAAAACAACAACAACAAAAGATATATTGTACACCCAGAATAAAATACTATATAAATAATAGTTTTTTACTATTAAAAATAGTTAATAGGATAAATTATTATTTTACTCGGAAATTACTATTATATACTAGAAAATACCATGACATTGCCATTGAGTTTATATGAGAAGATTTATTTTCTGTATACTATTAAATCAATAATTGTCCTATTGACCAATTTTAATGGGATTTGAAGGAATTTTTTTCTGGGTGTATATAATATTGAATGCTGCCTACTTTTAGGCTTTAACATTTGTTAGAGCAAAGCGAAATCGCAATTGCGAATGTTCGAAGTTTAGAAAAATAGAAAGAATAAAAAAAATCATTAAAGTGCTATTTTATTTTATTTTTATTTTAATTTTGTATTTGATTAGAGACGATATTAAAATATTTTTTAACATAATTTATTGTAATTAAGTGTAATGGAATATTTTTAAAATATAAAAATAGATTTTTTTGAAACTAATTTCCAAAAAACCTCGAAATACTTCGAGACTTGCTAACTTGATACCGAACAAATTTCTACTCGTTCAACTCTGAAATTTTAATTATAATAATTTTCATTTCATACACAACACCGTATATAGTATAGATGCTGTGGTTTTGCGTTGCTGCAGGATTTATGATGAAAGACACATGAAAGGGATAAACTCAACTGAAAGTAACAAGAATGGCTCGTCATGATGTCATGTCATGCACCATCAGTGCGAGAGAAGACGCAGAAGTTGAAGAAGAGAAAAAGGCAGCCTCCCGCACTACACGCAGCAGGATATGCGTTAATATTTATGTAGGCTGTTATGTTATCGTGGCTCTTTGTTATTTTCGTCCTGTCGTCGTCCTCGTTCTTGTTCTCGTCATCATCATTATCGTGTTGTTGCCGTCATTGCTGTTGCTGCTAATTAATGATTAGACTTAAATTTACTGCAACAGCAGCGGCAGCAGCAGCATAAAAAGCACACGTTATACACACGCGCGCATTCTTAACATCCTTCGCAGCAAGGACATGAATGAAATACTCGCACAATAAACAATTTTGTAGCACAGCAAGCAACGAAAAACCAAACTGAAAACCAGAGCCGAAATTCAGAGACGAACGCTGTGCGAGTGAGTCTCAAAAAGGACTTTGTGGGGAAATAAATGAAACAAAACAACAAAAAAAAAAATGCAGCTGAAGAGGGTTGTTGGAGTCGCAGAATTATGGCACAAACAATGCGTATAAATCAATAAAATGTTGACGCTGCTGTGCTACGCACTTTGGACATGGAATATGGAGGAGCAACAATGGGAAAATTAAAACTTTAAATCGAAATAGAAATAGGAAAATTGAGCCAATAAAAAAAATTAAGACTTACATCAGAACTACACCATTTATGTACAAATATAATTCAGAAAAGATCAATTGAAATTCATTAATTCCATTTGAAATTCAAAACACATCAAATGTAATTCAGAAGTTCCATTTTCAGAATGCATCAATTGATATTCATAACTCTTCATTTGGAATTCCGAAAATTATAATACACATTATTTCATTCCATTTTCGAATTCAGAAAATATCAACTGAAATTTTCTGTAGTCAAAATGTAAATGTATGAATAACAATTCATATTTTCTGAATACCAACTGGAAAGTTATGAATATCAATTCTTGTATTTCGAAAAAAATAAACTGAAATTGAGAATCCATTTTAAATTCAAAAAATTTCTACACCCAGAAAAAATCATGGTAAATTGATAGTATTTCAATAGAAAAACAATAATTTATACCATTAAAATTGGTCAATAGGATGCGTCCCATTAGTTCAGTAATATTGGAACTGTTAATACAATGTGTGGTTATACCATAAATTTTATAATGTGATATTTTAATTACAATAAGAAAAACCTATACAAATTTAATGATACGTATTATTAATTTTATGGTATAGTCGAATTACATTTTCCTAATAATTTATTAAAACAAAAATGTATTTAAGTTAATTTATTGTATATATTATTTTATTTAAATGTCGAAATTGATATTCATTTTTACAACACACACATACAAAAACACTTCTTGATGTAAAAGGTTATAACACATTTAATGTTTGCTTTGGTTTCCAATAATTGATTGTAGTACCTCAAGCTGCAGTTATTTTTGAGTCCGTTGCCATATTAGAAGTTCGATGTATTATTTATTTTCTGTAATAAATAAAAATATAAATATAAATAAATATGTAAATATAATTTATTTACATTAAATACATTGAGTCCTTACCAATAACGCGTTTAATAATGTGGAATATTACAAAAAATACATGCGACCATTTTGAGTAAACACGCTGAATGACGTACAAAACGAACATGTTTGTATTCGTTTTTGTGTTTTTTTACACCACGTTTATTATTATAGGAGGAAACCATTAAAACAACAGTATTTATTCTATTTAAAATTATAATATTGAAATATTTAAATTTATGGCACTGAATTTTTCAAATACTATTGAATTAATTAGAAAACTTTTGATTTAAAAAGAAAAAACTATTAATACATGAACCATAAGATCAATGGTCGTACCATAAAGTACTTAATGGTACATTTTCTTCTGAGTGTATTATAATTCAAATAATTTGATTTGAAATTTCTTAGTTTTCTTTGAATTTTTCTTAAATATAAATAGTATATTTCTGAATTACACTTAAAAATGGTGTAGATTAAGATAGGGGAGACCAGTGCTAAGTCGACATCGGGGCAAAGTCAACTTTTGCTTTAAAACGCGAATTGGATGTCAGATCAACTTCAAATTGATACTGTATACGTAACATTAGGTGCCACTGTTACCAAAGAAGAGAAATCCATTTTGTGCGTGAACTTCAGTTTTTATGTAATAAAATGTGTTTTTTGACTCCAAGTGTAAGATATTGATAACGCAGTAAACTTGTAATTGCCATTAAAGTTTTGATTGTTTATATATTTTGTTGTGAGTTTTATTTAGTAAGGGGTTCACTTATCATGTCGTGTTGATTTTTATTTTATTTTTCCAATCAATTCGCATTTTTATGCCAATAATATTAGACAAAGTCTCGTGGGGTAAAGTCGACACATAAGCGTTTGGTCAAACTAGATTCCGCGAAAATATAATTTATGAAACTTTTCGTTCTATGAGTTTTCCAAAATAGTCCATTTTTACAATGTAAGGAGACTTGTCAATCATTTGCCCATGATTTAAGAAGTTATTGCAAAAAATGGATAAAATGTGAATAATATGAATAATGGTCAAACAATTTCGCGGAACCGGAATAAAGCAGCACGAATAGTTTTATCTTGGAATATATAACTCAATCAAATTGAAAGATATCAGCAAAAATGTGCATTCGCGGGAAAAGTGGGTAGTGTTGACTTTACCCCAGTCTTTTTTCAGAAGCTGGTTTGAGGTTGTGTCGCATTTGCATTTGTTTCGTGGAAACTAAATATTGTAGATCTTTACAGCTTATTGAACATTTTTAGCTAATGAATCAATCAATCCAACTGTATTATTATTTGTGTCCTATGTCATCACCATATCGGTGGTCAAAATTAGCATTGAAAAAAAAGTGTCGACTTAGCCCCGTTCTCCCCTACCATATGGGTGTGATATAATATACTTAGTAAGAGCACCGATTAAAATACATTTCCACTACCGATATTACAAAAAAATAAATTAATTTTAAACTCATTCAATTTAAAATCACTACACCCAGAAAAAAAATTTCCTCAAATCCCATTAAATTGGTCAATAGGACAATTATTGATTTAATAGTATAACAAAATATATATTGTTATATAAACTCAATGGCAATGTCATGGTATTTTCTAGTATTTAATGGTATTTTCCGATTAAAATAATAATTTATCCTATTGACTATTTTTAATTGTAAAAAACTATTATTTATATAGTATGTTTTTCTGGGTGTATCAATTAAAACAATATGTAATTTAAATTTCCCTAAGTAACAGATTAATAGACATAATTTAAAATTAAATTAAGTTTTAAATTCAATGTACAAAAACAAATCTGGCTAAATATAAAGGCGGTTGTACTGAAAGTTTCATCGTCGTCGACATGTGGCTTTAATGGTTGATTTTTTAATTGTTGCTTTCTAAAGCGACATCTCTCATATGAGTCATAAAAATATGTTTAACATGAGAACTGCATTAAAATGTTATGAATTTCAAAATATTAAAAATTATAATAATTCTTATATTATATAATATTTATTATTTTATTAATTAAACCGTTTTTTTTAGATCCATTCGTTTAGGGTTTTTATTTTCATTTGAAATGCAAGTGAATATCATACTTTTATCATACTATTATAAAAATATATAAATTTTTGATCGAATTCATAGCTGACACATCACTGAATATGAATATGAAAACGGTTTTTCAATATCAATTCGTTTACGGCTTTTATTTGCATTTTAAATGGGCATGGTTTTCCCACATAATCTCAGAATAATCTCTACACTTGGAAAAAAAATAAGAACTTAAAATTAGTCAATAGGATTTTTGCTATTAATATTATAGTGTAGGAACTATTAATTTCATAGTGGCATCAAACTATTGATTTTAATAGATTTTACTATTAAAAATTAATGTGATAAAATGTCCCATTAAAAGAATAGTTTATTACATTAAGTTAATATTCTTATACTTTTGTATCACTGTGATAAAATTCTTAATTGAATAATTCAGACTATTGTTTTAAATATATTACAATAGAAATTCAATAGTTTAAAACATTTAAATGTAATATAAAATCACATTATTTTTTAAGGATATAACTATTAAATTTCTATGGGAAAATACTATTGAAATTATAGTTTTTTCATATTAATTCAATGCCATTGGTCATATTAAAAATACTTACAATTTTAATTGTACGCTGAACATTTTTGGAAAGCTAAATAAATATAAAGGAGTCAATAATATTTGTATATTCAAAAGTTTTCTAATGAATTTGATAGTATTTAAAAAATTCAATACAATTAATTTCATAATCTCAAAATTAATGAATAATACGGTAGAAATACTATTGTTTTAATGTTTTTTTGACTATTACTATGGTAGCCGCGGTAGCTCAGTGGTTAGTGCGTTGGACTGCGAGCCGAAAGGTTCCCGGTTCAAGCCTGGACTGGGGCTAACAACATCTTTTCATAGAAACATATTTCTAAGTATACCGCGCTACCTCTACGAGAATAAAACATTGCCTATGAAAAGCTCTCACTCGCCGTTCGGATTCGGCAATAAACTGTAGGTCGCACCACTTTGAGTACAAATATAACACGCACAGCTCAAAATAGTGAGAGAGTTCGGCCTAAGTTCTTATAGGACTGTAGTGCCAAACTATTATATTATTATTACTATGGCACATAAAAACTTAAATACGTAACATGGTAACATGTTCGCATTGTGTATTATTATGCGATTTCACACAAAATGGTCATGCATTTTGGTTTTTATGTGTTTAAATAAATTAAATTAACAATAAAATAATTAATATCCAATTTTGTTTTAATAAATTATTGTATAAACAGTTCATTGAGAAAAAAATACTTTAAAATTAACAGCATATCTTTAAAACTGAAATTAAACATAATGACGTATAATCATAGACAATTTAAAGTCGACTTTAAAAATAAATTCGACTTTTTTAACAAATTTAGTATGGAATAAATTATCAAAGAGCTGATTTTAAATTTAAAGTTGACTTTAAATTGTCGATGATTATACGCCAATGTTTTAAAATTAAACATAATTGTTGTCAAATTAAACGAAATTGTTTTAAATTTTATCACATTGGAGTTAAAATTGAGATTTAGTGACATGCTCCTGAAGGTATGCAACATTAACGATGTGAAAAGCAATGTGAAATTCATACAACATACATCTAGGGCATAGCTGGCAACCAGTGTACACACTTTTCGTCAATGCAAAAGGAGTAGATTTCAATATTTTGGGGAGTAGAAATGAGTAAATGGGAGTAGAATTGAAAATATTGCAAAATGAATTTGATGTAGTATAGGAGTATACAATTAAGGAGTATACAATTAAGAATAGGAGTAAATATGATTGAAAGGGAGTAGAAATATGCATTATCGTATTAGATTTCAAATAAATTAATGAAATGTTATTTTTTAACATTTTTATTCATTCCTGATTTATGGATTTTCTATAATACTGATGTGTACAGGGTGGTCTGTTCTAGAGTTGGGGTGTTTCATGGACACCCAATGAAATACATGGTGTTTTCAAAATTGAACTTATAAAAGTTGATACAAACGTACTTATATTTAGTTAAAACTTTTACAATTTAAAGTCCATGGATAAATATTACATTTATTTTCAAGATAACTGATTATAGTATTGGGAAAAATATAATATTGACAATTTATTTGGTGTGCAAGAAATTGTTCTCATTAAATTAAAAAAAATAAGCAATTTTTGCTAAGGGAGTAGATTTCAGTAAAAAGGAGTAGAAAATTATGAGAAAGGAGTAGAAAATGCTACCTCCGGAGTAGAGGAGTAGATTCTAAAAATACAAATGAAATGGAGTAGTTCTACTCTGATCGGAGTAGAATGAGAACACTGCTGCCAACATTGTCAGATAAAACTACTTTGTCAGATTTTTTTATATTTTTTTTATATATCTTAGTTTGATTTTTTAAATACTACCGAATTTTAAATATTATATTTCAAAAAAATGTTTTTAAATTTATGTTTTTAAATTTATCGTTTTTTTCAGATTTTTGTGAGATTTTTTAATGTATGTGTAGTAGTTAGTTTTTGCAAGTACAAATACCATTTCAAACGAGAAACAGAAGAAATTTAAATTGAAATAAAAAAAAAATAAAAATTTAATAACAATTGAAGGGTTTGGTGCAAAAAAGGGTCGAGTCCCCATTTTTTCGAAATTAAGTTTTTGATGACATATGATAGCTTTTTATATTTCGCGTCGTTTGGTACCAAAATCATCCATATCCAAAGTATATACACTGAGATATCACGATTTAAAATGTAATTTACGCAATATATCGTCGGTGATACTGCAAAACCGCCTAACTGCATGTGAAAATTACGTCTAATTTTGTGTTATAATCGGGTTTTTAATAATATGTTGATCGGATTAATTAGATAAATGCCATTATAAGTTATGACATACTTAATTTTGTGTGAAGTAAGTGCAGAATTGAGACTGAAAATAGTTTTGTTTCCTCTGTAAAATTCATAAGAGGTATTCGAAAATGTAGATAAGCGGTTTTGCAGTATCATCGAGAATTAAAAACTATTGGAATCACAATACTTTTTACAAAATTATACTCAATATTGAATTTCATAAAATTATCATTGCCAATCAATAATAATAAAGTTGAAAATGTTTTACCGTTGAAAAAGAAATATTTGCCTATGATGAATATGTGATTTTACCACTTACTAAAACACGCAAATATCATGGGTATGAGAATGACATCGACAGGTGGTAATGCATCTGAAGGTTAAAACCACAAATCTATATATATAAAACTCTTGGTCCGTCTGTCAGTCTGTCGGTCTGTCTGTCTGTCTGTCCGCTGAAACCGCTGAACCGATTAAACTGAAATTTTGTAACAGGATACTATGGAGTCCGCTATATATGGGCGCGATTGGACAAAGGGGCGTGGTACCTCCCATACAACCTAAACATTCCAAACGACATAACTCAGCACATACACAAGCTAAAAAGATGAAACAAAAAACTCAAGTACAAAAAAAATATACAAAAGCATCCACACCACATTAAAACTCACCATAATGAAACTCACCACACTAAAATTCACCACACTAAAATTCACCACACTAAAACTCACCACACTAAAACTCACCACACTAAAACTCACCACAATAAAATTCACCACACTGAAACTCACCACAATAAAATTCACCACACTAAAACTCACCACACTAAAACTCACCACACTAAAACTTACAACACTAAAACTCACCACACTAAAACTTACAACACTAAAACTCACCACACTGAAACTCACCACATTAAAACTCTACGGGGAAGAATTCTACCGGGAACAATTCTACCGGGAAAAATTCTACCGGGATGAGTTCTACGGGAAGATTTCTTCCGGGAAGAATTCTACCGGGATGAGTTCTACGGGAAGATTTCTACCGGGAAGAATTCTAAGGGAAAGCGTTCTTTGGGGAAGAATTTTACGGGGCAGTCTGAGAAAAAATTGTGTTTGAGAAAAGTTGTTTTGGCGGAGATTTATTATTTGGTTACTATATTTGTAAAACCAATAAAAAAAACTTCCACTGCCAAGCACGAGCTCCTGATATAAATAATAAAAATGTGTTTTATATTAATTCATATCTTTTAATTTACAAAATCTTGACACGAGTCGTGCACGGGTCCAGCTAGTTTTAATATAAAATTAATTTTCATAAAATAATTGTTTTTCTATTGAAATACTATTAATTTAACGCGTTCTGGGTGTATTTATTTAACATTTTAATTCATTTTAATTTATTTTTATTTTATTTATTTTTTTTTTAAATAAATTTTAATGTGGGTTTATTTTATTGGATGCTCCCCCAAAGTTGTGATATCACCAAAATTGCAGCCTATAGCAGCTCTTGAATGTTCGTTCTCTAAAAACTTTTACAACTTTTTGCAGGTACTTGTTCAAAATAATAAGTGGGAACCTTAACTATTTCTTAGAATTTCAGCTTCAAAAGGTAGGCATTAAAAGTATGTAGTGTATATGATGGTGATGGCTGCAAGTAACTGCCGACCCTACAACGATGATGGCGCACAAGTGCGTCGAAAATTATTGCAAATGATGGCGTGCAGGCCAACTGAAAGTAGAAGTATGGAGTGGGTGAAGGTTCTGGGGGATGGGTTCCTCAGAACCACAACCAAGGAAAGTGGGACAATGGATTTGCAGGCGCAGATATCATAGAAAAGAAATAATGCTGGCAGCCAAATTTGGCTTCAGGATAACAGCAGAAGCAGCAATAACAACAACTACTATTTGATGCTGCGTTATGTGATCCCGATCATCCCTTTCGGCATCGTATGCACACGCACCGAATGCGACGCCATTAACAAAAAAATACAACAACAAAAAAAACAACGATGTTGCTGTGCAAACGATAACGACCGATGGCAGCAACGGCAACAACGGCAATAGCAACGACGAGCAATGAAAACACGACAACGCGAACGGAAGAATGGCAACGCATAGAAGAGGACCGCAGGCGGTGCAGGTGTCGAGTTGGAGACGAAGTGTGCTGCAACCTTCGTTAAAGGAAATGCGTGAAAGTGTTTGTGTGCGTGAGTTTATGTGATTCGGTGTTTCTTTCTGTGTGTGTGTTGAGTGAGGGTGTTTGCTGCAGATGCAGAGGTGGACGAAGGCCCAACCAAAAATTGTTGAAACGACAAAATTTGTGCTAGGAAAAGCTGAAGAAATACACGGAGGAAAATGTACTTCAACAATTTTAAAATTGTATTTTTTTAATTCATTTTAATTTTTACAAAATTTTTTAAATTTAGTATAAAAAAAATTAATGAAAAATTGAATTTTAGTAAGAAAATGAATTTTCACAAAAAAAAAAAAAATTAATTTATTTTTTAGTAAAAAATTGAATTTTTAGTGAAAATTTGAATTTTTAGTGAAAATTTGAATTTTTAGTGAAAATTTGAATTTTAGTGAAAATTTGAATTCTTAGTGAAAAATTGAATTTTTAGTGAAAAATTGAATTTTTAGTGAAAATTTGAATTTTTAGTGAAAATTTGAATTTTTAGTGAAAATTTGAATTTTTAGTGAAAATTTGAATTCTTAGTGAAAATTTGAATTTTTAATGATAATTTGAATTTTTAGTGAAAATTTGAATTTTTAGTGAAAATTTGAATTCTTAGTGAAAATTTGAATTTTTAGTGAAAAATTAAATTTTTAGTGAAAAATTGAATTTTTAGTGAAAAATTGAATTTTTAGTGAAAAATTGAATTTTTAGTGAAAAATTGAATTTTTAGTGAAAAATTGAATTTTTAGTGAAAAATTGAATTTTTAGTGAAAAATTGAATTTTTAGTGAAAAATTGAATTTTTAGAGAAAAATTGAATTTTTAGTGAAAAATTGAATTTTTAGTGAAAAATTGAATTTTTAGTGAAAAACAGAATTTTTAGTGAAAAATTGAATTTTTAGTGAAAAATTGAATTTTTAGTGAAAAATTGAATTTTTAGTGAAAAATTGAATTTTTAGTGAAAAATTGAATTTTTAGTGAAAAACAGAATTTTTAGTGAAAAATTGAATTTTTAGTGAAAAATTGAATTTTTAGTGAACAATTTTGAGTGAAAAATTGAATTTTTAGTAAAAAATTGAATTTATAGTGAAAATTTGAATTTTTAGTGAAAAATTGAATTTTTAGTGAAAATTTAAATTTTTAGTGAAAATTTTAATTTTTAGTGAAAATTTTGAAATTTTAGTGAAAATTTGAATTCTTAGTGAAAATTTGAATTCTTAGTGAAAATTTGAATTTTTAGTGAAAATTTGAATTTTTAGTGTAAATTTGAATTTTTAGTGAAAAATTTAATTAATAGCAAAATAGAAATTTAGTGAAAATTTTTTTTTTTTTATTTTCTACCGTGTATTGAGCATGCTGTAAGGTATAACTAGGTATTTTCAGTTCTTGTTGTTGCTCGTTTCAAGTACCTCAAAAATTTTGAACCTGCCTGCCTGCAGAACAACAACACTTTTATCGATGCACGACGCGCGTAGGCCGCCGTTAGTGTTTTCAATGCTGCCAGACCGACGAAAAGTTGGACTGTTACTTTGGCCGCTGCTGTTGATGATGATGAAAGGCCGCCATACATGCGAACGAAAGTTTTAGCCTCAACTTTAGTTCGTGTTTGTGTGTGTGTCTGTGTCTCTGTGTGTGTGTCTGTGTCTCTGTGTGTGTGTCTGTGTTTCTGTGTGTGTGTGTTGGCGTGTGTCGGTACTTTATGGCAACGCTTGCCTACAAATTTAACAAGTGGGCCATAATTCCGTTACATACAATATACGGGTTGCCACGACTACGTCCAAAAAGGAGCTCTATGTGCTGCGCAAAAGTTCTAACATGTTTTTTTCACTTTTTTGTTCTACTCATCTGCATTATTTTCACCCGCATACCTTTTGTCGAGTTTGTTGGCCAAAAATATTTTGGGCCAACATTTTAAAGTGCGTTCAAGTGGACCTCGTAGGTGAACGATGCAGGCTGTTTGTAGATAGTGGGTGGTTTTGAAAAGCTATGGTGTTTGGAGAAATAGAACAGGAGGAGGTTTTGAGCTGAGGTGTTGCTATAAAAATGCGTCTGCAGGTATTGCTTATATATAGAAGGAGAGAATAAAAACTTAAACTTGAAATAAACTATATCGTGCAGTAGCACAAAAGAAAACTATTTAGCTATAGCTAAATAAGAAATTTTATAAATTATTATATAGGTAATTTTTAAATTTTGTAATAATAATATTAACTGCCTTTTTTTATTTTTATTGCAGATCCAGGATAACGAAAAGTCAGAGGTAAGTCAACTTTTAAAATCATATTTTATTTTCTTTATAAAACCAAAACTTTTAACAAAGGCAAACCATAAAAACAAAAGAAAAAAACCATAAGAGCAAAAACACAAAATTAAAAACAGAAAAGCAAAATCTGAAAAACAAAAGCAAAACACAATTACCAAAAAAATAGAAAAACACAAAAACAAAAATACAAAAACAAAAACAAAAAAATTTGAAAAGAAAACTCACAAAACAAAATCAAACATAAATAAAAGTAAAACACCAAACAAAACAAAATCAAAAACACAAAAACCAAAGGAATATTAAAAAAAAACCACAGCATAAATGAAAAAACCAAAAACACAAAAATAAAAATAAAAACAAAAGCAAAAACAGAAACAAACAAATAAAAGACAATCAAAAAAGGAAAAATCAAAACCAATAGAAAGCAAAAACAAAAAAGGTAAAACACTAACTAACATCTAAATATATAAAACTCTTGGTCTGTTTGACTGTCCGTCAGTGAGTCTGTTTGTTTGTTCCAGTATCACCGTCTAAACCGCTGAACCGATTTGACTCAAATTTTACACCACAAAACCGAAAGTACGAACAAAAGCACAAAACACACAAATACAAAAGTAAAAACAAAAAAAAAATGAAAATAAAATAAAACAAAAACAAGTACACAAAAACAAAGCGAAATCACAAATACGAAATCTCAAAAACAAACACAAAATCAAAAACACAAATGCAAAAACAAAAGAAAACACTCAAAAACAAAAGGAAAAACACAAAAGCATAAGCAAAATCTCAAAAAGAAAATCAAAACACAAACATAAAAGCAAAAATACAATAATACAAAATCAAATGCGAAAGTAAAATCACAAAACAAAATCAAACATAAATGAAAGTAAAACACAAAATCAAAAACGCAAAAACCCAAGGAATAATGTAAAAAACAAAAGCATGAATAAAAAAAAAACAAAAAACAATATTAAAAACACAAAACCATAAAAAAACAAAAAATAAATAAAAAGGCAATCTCAAAAACAAAAGCATAAACAGAAACAAAAAAAAAACAAATAATAAAAAAATAAAAAAAAAACAAAAACCAAAACCAAAAGAAAGCAAAAGCAAAAAAGGGAAAACACCAAAGTCTAAAAATAAAAACAAAAAACGAAACAAACAAAAAAAAAATGAACAGCTAATTAAAAAAATGGGTTAAAAACAACAAAAAAAAATAAAAACACCCGTTGCACAGCCCGAGTACGAAATACTATTTCAAAATAAAATCGTATATTTCAAATATACGATGTCATATTAATGAAATTTAAAAATAAACCTCTGAATTACAAAATATATTCAAATAAAATGGAAAATAAAATTTATTTCTTTTCTATAACTGGACAAAAAACCAAATATTTAACATTTTACGAAATACAAAAGCATATACAATTAAAACGCATCAGTTTATCTATTTCATACCTAAATTCTACTCATAGTATCTATAATCTACATACTACAGCACAAATTCAAACTCCCCACCAATAAACACAAAATTTAGGTACTAACGATACCTCCCTCTTCCGACACATATCAAACAATATAATGATTTATTTACGTTTGTATGACAAACATGTCGGTGTTGCCATTAAATTAATTGCAATTTATCGATTTTCAAATTGCAATATCATCGCATTCCTGCGACCGATTCCACATTTGTCGAATGGCAACCGTGACGACCGGCAGGCTGCTAATGTCCTTTGCATGAAAACAACGCGCAAATCCTGCGAGGACACAACAGCTGCGCGCGCGATTGCTGCGATTTTTGGCAAAGACCTTCATGCTGATGATGATGATGAGGATGACGCCATGGGAGCCGTGGCAATGCCAAAATTCACAATTCGAATGCCGCATCACGCATCACCAAAAGATAACCAGACATGAACGTGAATTTTGCAGAAGGATATTGAAGGACTTCGGCAAAAGAGTACGATTACGGGGGGGTGCAACAATATGAGCGACCTTACTCACAGAGACCGTGGCGGATATATGTTGCTGGACGCAGACTAAAATGTGCCAACAACTGGCAAGGATATGGATTCCAGTGGGTCGGTCGGTTGGCTTGCAATGAGACCAAAAATTATCAAAATATAAAAAGTGCAAAGGCACCAACGCAATTCCCCAGCCAGCAACAAATGTGTGTGTGTGATTGAAAGAGGGTGGGGGTGCTGGGGTATAAAGGACGAAAACGCGAAAATGCAAACGAGCCTCGCAGCTATAATGAAAAATATTTATTACAATGTGTGGGTCACCCTCTGGATGATAGGTAATGGTTGGTGGAAGTAGTATGTACTAGGTTGTTGTACTAGGTAGTGGGTGACAGCTGCCCGTTTCTGTTTTGGCGACATTAAAAACCATCAGATAGCGCCAGTCAGTCTTCGTCCTCGTCGTTAAGAGTCCACATCCTGTGCTGTGCATTCGATGTCCACTCGGACATTTCGAATGTACGCGGTAAAGTGCGTTATCTGTGCCATGACAGCACGTTACCGTTTTCGGTGACCATGTTGAATCTGTGAGCCTCACTTGGTTTTGCTCGAGGACATTTGAAGAATTTGCGTTTTATTAGGTACTGTGTTCAATAAATTCAATTTAAAGTCGTAGCTTGCGTTGGTTATGAGCTAAAATCAAATTTTTATAACTTTGGGATAATTTTGAATTTTTTGCCATTTTTTTAATATACGCAAGGTACTGCTAAGTACGCTAGGTACAGCTATGGGTACCCTGTATTCTATTATATTCTCTTCTTTTTTAATATCTATTAGGGTTCACACCACTCAGACAGATTATATCCATTGTACTATTTCCTACGATTTGTAGTAAATATCACCATGAGCGCACATTCCTAAGTCGGGATTTAAACCTGAGACCTTTAGAATGTAAGTCTTTTTTTTACAAATTAACCAACGCTCAGGGGATGCCCCCTATACATGCAAAGCACAATTTTGATCTTAAGAAGGGATAATAGGTTAAAAGGAGGGGGAAAGATAGAGTAGTGTCGGTGAATGTTTGCTTTGAACTTGCCAATATCAAAAATGTCGGGAAAAACTGACGCAGTTATCGTGCGTCTGAAGAACGAATTCACTATATAATGCGTGGTTCTGTTGAGGAGAGCCGAGTGGACTACGAAGAGGTGGGCTTGGTTTGACGCCCGAGTAGAACGAGAGAACACACGACCTGGTGGAATCAGAACATGTATTTCCCTAGAACACTTACCGTTGTAATACCTATAAAACAGGCTTTCACACCCAACGGTCATTCGGTGCTCAAGAGAACCAATAGACGACGAATGTTTCCATCCCCTATTAAATATATCGCACGTTGTTGAACTTCAAGGAGGATTTTGAAGCCCCTGCCCAAATGTGCGAATTGAATTCCATTTTAGGCCGTATATATGTAGTGTAGACAGTGCTTAAGTCAGCAGGAGTGAAGTATATTTTACACCGTTTTAAAAAATCGACACATTAAATATGCAGTCATTCCAACGTAGATCACATTGAATTGATATGCCCAGAACGTCAAGAGCAGCTGATTGCGCAATATCCACAGGACCCATATTGAGGGGAGGGAGGGTTGAATCCATTATTTTGTGAGATAACCATGACCTAATCTTCCTCACGATTCGATGTGTGGTAAATATCACCACAAGCACCCATGCCCAAACCGGGATTCGAACCTGAGATCTTTAGAATGCAAGTCCAGCGCGTATACCTCTGGACTGCTGAGGCCGGCTAACTGATAATACTTGACAACCTGGCATTCCATACAACTGTAACCTTTTTATAAAAAATCGTAAGAATTATAATTTATGGACAAGTGCACGGAAAATTACAATGTAACGTGTTTGTACCCCTGTCATAATCGAATTCTAACCCGAAACTGGAATGCTATGAATCGAAACCCTACGAATCGAGAACACTTTCATATAATACTGACTATGAATAAATTAATTCAGTCCCCCGAAATTATTTCGGTCAATGACTTATACAAAATGCATTTAAACCTTTAGTTCTAAAATCATAGGTATCCATATTGTAAATAGTAGACTTAAGCACCAAGCACGATTTCAAATAATTGACCTCTACCTCGATTTGCAATGATTTATACATAAAACGTGTGAATTAATATTGTTTTTTGTAGACTCGAGCATCGAAATTGAATTCAGATCTGAAACGCCTTGAAACACCTTTTCTTCGTAGGCCACTCGGCTCTCAACAGAACCACACAGAGAGAATTCGTCCTTCAGTCGCACGATACGTTTGTGGAACAATCTCCCTGATTCTGTTTTTCCCGACATTTTTGATATTGGCAAGTTCAAAACAAACAAAACATAACTTATAATCCTTCCTTCGATCAACACTGTGGTTAATTTGTAAAAAAAAATATATATATAGTGGAACCCAAAATGTTTTCAGGGTCTCGAATTTATGTCGGTCAGTGATATTATATTACGATATTAGTACTTGGTCCTAAAATCGTCAGAATTTATATTGTAATTTGTAGAGAAGAACACCATACCGTACCGACAGTATTTTCGAATTCTGATGCAAAGCTACAAAACGAATTCAGACCTTTCGGAATGTGACTTATATACAAAGCATTTGAATCTTTTTTTTCTAGAATTGTAGGAATCCATATTGTTATTTTGAGACTCGAGCACCAAAATTGATACAGTTACGTCTTTATTTTTTTTGTCTCATTCGAATTCTGATCCAATTTGAATGTGAACACTTCGAATCGAAACTCTATGAATCGATTACTTTGTCATAGAATAGTGAAACTCATAATGAATTTAGCCCCTCGAATTCATTTCGGTCAATGATTTATTTATATATAAAATAAGAACCTATTCAAACGTAACCGGGTACATTAACCAGTGTTGAAGTGGTAGAATTCTGGAGATGCCGTTTTTGGGTGTTGATTATAGTAGATGTTTTTGTATTTATTGTTATTGTTGTTTTTATTTTGATTGTTGTTGTTGTTATTGTTGACATTTGCGTGCGGTTTATGCGGTGCTAAGCACAACACGCCGCCAGTCAGCACGCATTTCTTTCTGCGATGTTTGCACAATGACTACGTGCAGTAATCATTGCGTTGGTGGGCTCAACACCCAAGCACCAACCAAGCACTGTCAACTCAAGTGGAGCAGCTGCTGTAGC
Organism: Dryomyza anilis; assembly: GCA_951804985.1. NCBI lineage: Eukaryota > Metazoa > Arthropoda > Insecta > Diptera > Dryomyzidae > Dryomyza > Dryomyza anilis. Next base: position 27,178,779 of record OX638131.1, read on the forward strand.
AACATTCGGCACTTTAATTTTGTTCCAACGGACGCACAAAGCGATGTCATCGTCTGCACAAATATCTAAAGCATTCGCACGAACGCACTGGCGGCGGATGAACGAAATGAAGATGGAACGACTGAGGTAGAACGGCAGAACAAAGGCAGAACAGAGATGAGCAGGAAAAATAATGGCAGGATAGAGATGTGCAGAGAAGAGACGAAGGAAAAATGGAGGCAGAACGAAGTAAAACAGGACAAAAATGTAGAAATGCAGAATGAAGGCAGTACGAAGGAAGTTAGCACTATGTTAGACAAGTCAAAGGAAACAGATGGGACAACAAAAGGCACAGTGAAAAATTAGAAAAGCAGGCAGTTGGATCGTAGAATGACAGATAAGATGGAAGAGCTTCGAAATTTACTGCGGGGCACAATAAGCATGAGTCCTGCATATGATGCGCATAAATAAAATTGGAGTCTTCTTGGATGTTTCGGCTGAAGTGTTGCCTTCTGTTCATAGAAAATGTGACAGCAACTGTGGCGGCAGGCAGCAGCAAAAACAATGTTTGTTTATTTTTCTTTTGACACTTAAGATAGCACAGTAACAGAGCATATGATATAAAACCGTTGTAGGATATGGAGCAGTAGTGGTTGCTACTTATGAGCAGCTTATATGCTGGAAATCGCTTTTGTTGGAAACTTCTTTTAGCAAAGACAAATTCTACCGAATCTATTGCATTTTAATTGAAAAACCAATTTTAATACTTTCCACTTAATACTTCCAGAGACAACGTTTTTCTTTAGGCAATTTAAACTCCTCATCGCATCAGCATATATGTTTGAAATCATGCATTACGTTCAAGTGTTTTCAGATAATGCAATCTCTGACCAATTTTAACATTATTATAATTTGGAAAAAAAAGCTCTAAAGAATCTGAACCGAACCCTCTTGTTTCATTTTTTTAACTCTCGGAGATTTTCTGCGTAGTATAGAAAAAGATATTCTTTTGTTATACCTTACACTGAAAATGTTAAATTTCGATTATCCATTTACATACCTCCCGAAAGGTTTATTCACTTTGATCATCCGTTATATACCCGCGACGGTGTTTGTAATATAAATGGCCGGTCACCTCCTGAATCGTTTTAGGGATGTCGATCTGTATGTCTATTTGTCAGTGTCAGAGCTATAATAGATTTTTTGTATTTGGCACTATCAAAATTTTCATACTTCGAAATTTCTCATATCCTAACCTAATTCTTTACTGTTTGAATATTGGTAGTCCCCAACGAGGATTAAAACCTGAGACCTTTCGACTAGTCCAACGCACTAATTACTAAAGACACGGATGCTGTTTCCTAAAACATCTTTAATTGCTAAGAGTCAATACCAGTATATGTTAAAAATAAGATTTCTTGAATTGCAAGTTCTCTATCATCAGTGGTCAAGTATACCCCTACACGTCAGGGTTAGGCGCTTTGAGCTTCGAAAGGATTCAACAGAATTAACAATAAAATTTGATAACTGTGCGTTTCTGACGTCTGAGGCCAATTATAAATAGCGTTGAATCATTTATGTTTGTATTTATATGTTTTACCAACATTTTTAATGAAACTCCCATTACCGAACCTTTTATAAAGTTATAATCAGCTGAAGCAGTCGGAAAAGTATCGTCATAAAGTCGGACAAAATATGAGTGCTGGTCCCGGAAACACTAAATTCCATAATACGTATCATTATTGAGCTCATATGACTAATTATGAAAATACTAGTCCTGCATAAAAAAGTATAATAGTTGGTCTTCAGTTGAAATTTTGAAATCTGATTATAAGATATGAAATAACTGTGTTTAAATCAAGAATAAAAACCGTAACCGAAACCGATATCCATTTAAACCCGTTTCGTTTTTAAAACCGAAACCGTTATACGAAAATCAGAAATAAACCGATATAAAGGTTTCGGTTTTATACCGGTTTTAAAACTGTTTTTATTAAATTATGAGATACGACAAAACAATATTTTATTTTATATAGCTTTAAAATACAAGACGTGCTTAAATGTCTTTTAAATCGGGAGTCCCGAAATAACTTCTTTGTGTATATAAACATGTTGAGAACAAATATTGATTTTTTGAAGAACAATAATTCCCAGAACGACGAAATTTGGTATGAACTTTGTTTTGCTATTGTTTTCTTCGATCACTTGTACCTATAGCGATAATTCGAATAAAAAAAACACACGCAAATCCAAGAACAATATAGACAAAGCTATTTCTTTCTTCTTTATTCGATACGCTAGTGTCGTTCGTAGTGCGAATATGCATGTATTTTGTTCGTTTTTTTCGATCACAACTACAAAAAAACATGCTACGCTAGTGTCGTTCGTTGTTTGTTAAGCACGGACGACTTGCACTGAAATTAAACAATATTATATTTTTATTATGTTTTCTTTTATGTTTTTTTTTTGTTTATTCAATAAGAGCGCTACAAAAGTTTTTTTTGAATAAAACTGTTTTGGATATCAATGAAATTCTTTATTCCTGTAAAAGTACGTTCGATGCCATTATGTATGGAACTCGATTTCTTTTGCATGGCCACCACTGGCACGCTTGCAGAAGTCCGACAGTTTTCAAGCATAAATCGGCCGATACTGCTGCAATTTCACGTTCGATATTCGTACGAAGTTCATCAATCGTCGCTGGCTTGTTGGCATAGACCATAGACTTGACGTAGCCGCACAGGAAATAGTCTAACGGCGTCAAATCGCACGACCGAGGCGGTCAATCGACTGGACCATTTCGTGAGATAACACGTTCTCCAAACTTGGTTTCCAATAAATTGATTGTGACATTCGCTGTGTGGCTTGTGGCGCCGTCCTGTTGGAACCACATGTCCTCCAATTCCATATCATCCAATTGGGGCCAAAAATATTCGATTATCATTGAACGGTAGCGATTCCCATTCACAGTAACGTGCCGGTCTTGATCATCACGGAAGAATGTCGCCGCCGGCCAATAAACCGCACCAAACCGTAATTTTTTCGGGATGCAATGATGACTCATGGAGTACGTGTGGATTGCTGTCTGACCAATAACGCATATTTTGTTTATTGACGAAGCCATTCAGTCAGAAATGAACCTCATCGCTGAAGATGATTTTTCGATGAAAATCCGAATCATTTTCAAGTTGTTGCTCAGCCCAATTCACAAACATTCGACGCTTCTGGTGATCAGTTCTTGCGTCAATTTGATTTTGTAAGGATGTAGGCCAAGATCTTTTCGCCAAATTCGCCACAAGGACGTCACAGAGATGCCCAACGCTTGAGAACGACGTGTGAGAGACACATTTGGGCTTTCTTCAACTGAAGCCTAAGCGGCAGCAATATTCTCCGAGTTTCGGTAGTAATTTTAATGATTTCGACTCGTTGTTGGCTCGTATATCTTTCCATCATGAAATGGCAAACCTTACTGAAGAGAAATGTCAAAAGAGCGGCAAGAAATATGGCGTCGTTTGCTGTCCCTGTCGCTCTACTTTTGTAGCGTCCCTGTTGAAAAACCCTTGTTGTTAGCACTTTTATTTATTATTGTTCATACCCTAGTAGAAATTTGCCCGATGCGCCATCGGGAAATGATCGGGTTTTCGTTGGGTAAGCCCTATTATAGAAAATATGATCATTGCCTTTGCATGACCTTATCATGCTTACCATAGCAGGGTTTACATTATCTAAACAGTCAATGTTCCCGATCATAGCGAGACTATTTGTCCCTCATAACGAAATTAGCATCAGGCAATGATCGAGATTAATGAGAGAAACCCTATTATACTCGGGCTCAGACAAGGCAATTGTCGGGTAAATATTAAAATGGGGAATTTCCCGATCTGTACATGATCATGGCCTGACGTCAATACATGATCAGGACACTGCGTTACAAGGACATTATGGGCCTCGTCATATCCCGATCACCTCAAATAATGACATGATCACTTCATGACCATGGCCCTACCAAAATTTCTACTAGGGTATAGTCCATTATTGTGGGTTTATAATACAGACAGATTATAGAAATTATCATCGAAAACCAAATAACTCGGGTTTCAAATGGCTTTATATCCACAAAAGCCACAAGTTTAGCATTTTTAAGAATGCAAGCTAGATATTTTTCAGGTAGTTTGCAGAGTTTTAACTCTTATTTGGTATAAATCAGTCATTGATCAAAACTAAAAACTATATGTGCTATTATACCTAAATGCAGGCCCATTTTTATAGTATTATCTCTATATGTTATTTACTTATTTTGGGGATACGAAGTACTTTGGTAGTCCACTCTGATGTTAGCATATTATAAGCCACAATTAACTTTTCTGTAATATTTTATTATTTTAAACTTTAGGAGAAGGAGAATATCAAAAAAAAAAACAAAAAAAAACGACACGCGCTATAACTGTCTCCCTCCAGGGAACCCTAACGACCACACAGCGTCGCGTAATACTTACCTAGTTTTGCACTTAATTTGACAGCCTGACCGACCGGAAGACCTGATCATCTTCATGCAAATGTAGAAGATGCTTAAGCGTCGAATGTTTTTGTGTGAGTTTTTTTTTTTTTGTTATTGTTGTTGTTCACATTTTACGAAGAAAACAACAAAACAAATACGGAAAAATCAACGCGACTCAATTTGCATAATAACCACCCCACATGCGGCACGAATATCAAGGATAAACGATATGGCAGGACATGGTAGGACATGTGGTGACAGGCGAGCAGGGTATTTTGAACTTTTTTTCATTTCTATATTATGTTGTTGCAATGTCATGACAATTGCAAGAACAACCAAAACTGCTTACAAAAACCACAGACCTATTAACACATCTTTGGTAGGATATTTTCTAAAAAATAAATAAAAACAGACAAAATTAAATGCATTACCATGACAAAATTTTTTGAACGGTAGTAGAGATGATGCTGATGAGGATGCTGATGAGGTTGCAGACCAACAAAGTGAAATATTTTCTGAGAAAACCTCGAAACACAAAGCACAACTTAAGTAGTGACAGCTTTTGGGCAAAAACAAAAAAGCAACAAAAAAAAATAACCTGGCAACATTTTAAGCGAACATATTCATTAATGTGGCATCACTGCTCACACTACAAACCTAACTACATAAGCAACCGCCACTTGCTCCGCATTCTCCTCGAAAAATCATTTTCCACGAGCAACAACAAAAACAAAAAAACAATGATTTTCATAGAACGTAAAATTAATTAGGGCACTGAGACAAAATCTTCAAATTTCACTAAACGTGCTCATTGTTGTTTTTGTTGTAGTTAATGTTGATTATGCTATTGTCGTTGTTGTTGCCATTGTGCTGCGTCTGCTGCTGCTGCTGCTGTTGTTGCAAGGTCCTGGCGCGCGCCGCCCCCTCTATTAAGCGCCTGTCAAATAGTTACAACAAATTCAAACGCAGTCGGGTAAAATCTCTGTATATGTATTTCTGTGTGTATGTGTGTGCCTTAATTATTATGCGTATGTATTGTAAAATGCGTAGGCAAGAGCAGTAGCAGCAGCAGCCGACACAGCTGCAATGGCCGTTTGTAGAGTCGCCTGGTACTCATTACAAATACAAACGCACAATTTAAGCTTCAAAGTTTCTAATTGTTTTTTGTTGTTGCCCCTGCTACTGGCATCTCCTGCTCCTTCTCTTTCGTTGTGTAAATTGTGGCAATGTTGTGTTACAACTATTTAAAATGCTTATAGGGTAGAGTTGCCAATTTTACGTAGACAAATTGATCCGATGTTATGCATAAAATATGCATAATTTAAAAATGAATGAATTCAAGAATTTTATTTGAATCAGTACCGATTAGAACTGGAATCAAAGATAACCAGTTTTTTTTGTGATACTAGAATCGCAACTAGAGTCGAAGTCGACATTTCAGGAATCGAACATTTTTGGATCTATTCTAGAATTGGGACTGAACTGACAGAACTGGAGTTAAAACCATTATAATTTAAACTAGAACGGTAGTTGATAATGTCAAAAAATAAACTTAAGAACTGATAAACTTCGTCCCATCTGGAAATGGCATCATTGACGACAAGGTCATCAATGATGAATCTAGGACATTGGAAAATTTGTCATTGATGAATATGTCTACAACAATTTCATAAATGACATTGCATTAAAGACGTCATACAACATATGACATATATACATATATCAATGACATTGCGAAAATCCGTCATTGATGACGTCTTTGATGAAAATTAACATTCACGTGATATGCCCCTAAAGGTATGCAGCATTTATGTTGTGAAATGTAATGTAAAATGCATACAACATACGTCTAGGCGCCGAATTTACGCGTAAAACTGATATTGTGTTCAATGTCACATTGCCATATTATTCATAGGACCAATTTGAGGAATCAATTTTTATAAAAACGGGGGATAATAAGCAGTAGTAATGCTGATAGATGATGGCCGGTAGTAAAGTACGTTATTGACATTAGCAATTACACATACCATTCCATTGGAGAACAGAAGAAAATAATAAAATTGAAATAATAAATAAAATAAGATAAATAAAAAAATATAAACTAAAAAATAGATAAACCGTGTATCGATCTTGCCCTTCAACTTGGTATTTCCATCGCAGACCCCTGTAGGAAATAAAGATTAGGCCAAGGTAGGCCCAGACTTGCGCCAATAGTACTCAACTCTGAGCCAATTCTGGTCTAACCGTGGGATGATAACTAGGGGCCATTACTGGCCGATAAAGTTTGGCCCAATGGTAGAAAGGGTTTAATAAATATTAGGAAAAAAAAACTAAAAAATTGTTTATTTTTTAAGGAGCATGTCAAAGATCTGGTTTCCATTTATAATAGTTAGGCCACAAAAATATTTTTGATCAAAAATTAATGAACTTGGCTACTCAGGATTGGCCGAGTCTTAGACGAAGACTAATTCACCAAAACTTGGCAGATCAGGGTTGGCCGAGTCTTGGGCGAAGACTAGACTTGGCCGCCCAAGCTTAGCTGAGCATTGGCCACGTTGTCAAGTCAGGCAGTTCCTATATGGGGATTTGGACGTCCTCTTCTACGATGTCTACCTTCGAGCACGTTTTAAGCATCTTCTTGGCTACAACCTCTTCATACATTCATTCGATATGACCAAACAAGCAAAGCGGCTTGATCGTGATGCGATTGACTTTGTTAATGTCTGCGAATTGCTCATACAGCTCACTGTTTTATCCAAATTTGTGATGGGTGACTTGTAGAACGTTATTTTTGTGCGACGAGAGAGAATTCTGCTTCTCAATTGTTTACTGAGCCCAATGTAGCACCTGTTGACAAGAGTTTGTCTCCGTCTAATCTTCATACAGAATCAAAGATAGACGAAGTCCTTCACAATGTCGAACTTCTAAGTATCAAAATCCATATTATATCCAAGACGCAGGCACTCTTTTTTTTTTGCTTGTTGACACAAGGTACTTCGTTTTGTCCTCGTTCACTGCTAGATTCATGCGACTCCTTCAATCTGGAGAATGCAGCGCTGACTGATCGTGTTTCCCTGCCAACAATATCAATATCTTCGGAATATGCCAGCAGCATCACACTTTTGTTATATAACGGAGTTAGGTAGCTTGTTATATTTGACGGAGTAAGATAACTCGAACAATTTTCTCCATCAATAGGTTAAAAAAAGACGCAAGATAATCACCCTGTCTGAAACCACGTAATGTATCAAGTTAGGTAATTATGGCGTATAGATGATGCCTTATCGTATTGGGGAATGCGGATTTATAGCCAACAAATAGGTGGTAAGTGTCGACATCTTTCTCTTGTGTCTTTTTCGGCATTTAACGCAATGTGAAAATCTGGTCTATGTTAGACTTGCCAGGTCTGATTTCTCACTGATATGGTCCAATCATGTTGACGATGGGCTTCATATTATGTATAACATAATATGCTCGATATAACCTTATATGCGATATTGAGTTGGATGATCCCATGGTAGTCGTCTTATTATAAGGTCACCTATCTTAAGAATTAGGCGGAGTACACTATGGATACCTTCACTTGGCATGATTTCCTCCGACCAAATTCTGCTTACGAGCCCTTGCTATTTCTTAGTTCTGCGCATTCGGTCTTAAACCGCCTAGAAATGGCTGTTCTGATCTCGTCATGGTCGTGTGACGGAATCTCAACGTCGTCATCCAGTACTGGAGTTACCAGGTTAACATCCCAATCAGTGGAATTACTGGCATCATCACGACTGAGCAATTTAGAGAAGTGATCCATCCATATTGTTGTTGTGTTCTGGACATATGTCAAAAGATTTCCGTTCTCATCTTTACAGGAAGAGATTCCGGTCTTTGCAACTCCGGAGAGTACACTATGGTTCCATTCACTTAGCATGATTTCCTCTGACAATATTCTGCTTACGAGCTCTTGCTATTTATTAGCTCAGCACCTTCGGTCTTAAACCGCCTACCAATAGCTGTTCTGATCTCGTTATGGTCGTGTGAAGGAATCTCAACGTCGTCATCCAGTATTGGAGTTACCAGGTTAACATCCCAATCGGTGGAATTGATGTCATCATCACTGCAGATTAATTACTGGCATCATCACGGCTGAGCAATTTAGAGAAGTAATCCATCCATATTGTTGGTGTATTCTAGATATATGTCAAAATATTCCCGTTCTTATCTTTACAGGAAGAGATTCTGGTCTTTGCAACTCCTGAAAGTACACTATGGTTCCATTCATGATTTCAGAATATGGTCAAGATTTCCTCTGACCATATTCTGCTTACGAGTTCCTGGAATTACCGGGTTAAAATCCCTATCGGTGGAATTGCTCCCATCCTGACGGCTGTGCAATTTAGAGAAGAGATCTCTACATATGTTCGATGTGTTCCGGATATATGTCACAACATTCACGTTCTCATCTTTACAGGAAGAGGTTCCGGTCTTTGAAACTTCGGTATTATCTCCTCGAAGACTTCTCGAGCCTCATTCCTGTCCTTACTTAACACGTTTCTTAATTACTTATACGTTCTTGTCTCTTTACCATACACAGAATTCATATTTCATTGCACAACCAACTTGTTCAGTTCTTTCAACTGTTAAGTCGTTTCTTACTAAAATTAAAATGAACTACAACCAATTTAGGACCATTTTTGAAAGAACTTTGTGTGTGAATTTCAAGTTCCAATATAATACCAAAATACAGTCACATCAATACTCCCATCAAGTTGGTTGTAACAGCTATTTCGTACAACCTAATTTGTCGGTTCGAGCCTGACAAATTCTTTGGTATACTGAATATATTTTAATGAAGGAAATTAATCTGGGATTCGATCATACAATAAGAATTTCCTTATTTGAGAATCGAAACCGAATTTTTATATGTTTATGGAACCGAAACTGGAATTCGGGAGGTAATAATTTCAGTTCCGAACCCTGAATATAACCGAGTTGTTTAAATGCCGATACATTTTTTAAATTTGCTATAAAATTGTCTCGTTTTGAACTTCAGCACGACTACTGCAGGTAATATTGTTCTCGATCTCGCCTTGAATAACAAATACTAGTCGAGTGAATACATGGATACGTTAAATGGTTTTAAAATGTATCGAAATTGTAATGAAGCATTTACGAGTAAAAATTGTATGAAAAAATCAATTAGAGAATAATTTCACCAAATAAATTGGTTGACGAAATCGTTTCTAGATTTAAATCAGTAGCTAGTAAATATTCCAGTTTAGAGAAATTTCTAAAAACTAAAAATATAAGTAGGTAATATTGAACTTATTCATGGCTCACCCTTTTTAATAAAAAAGGGAAAGTGTACGCCTGCCAAAAAAATAAAAGTTACTGCTATGCATTCAATTTGTGCCACAACGATACAAAAACAAAAGTACATTGTGTGCACCAGCCCATCATAGACGGGCAAGGCCTGAATTCCGCCTGCACAGGAAAATGCGAGCCTTATATACGCAGCACGAAAATAACACAAATACATAGCAAGTTAAACGCACACGCCAAGCAACCGTCGCCCCCACTACAAACCCCTCTACAAAATTGCTATACAAACTCCGCAACGTCCTACATCTACCACCCATCATCATGCACACCCCAACCCCCGGGTTATACATGGAAAAGCAGCGGCTTAAAATTCTTGCAGTGTTAACAAAAATGCGAAACTAGCGCACGCATCCGAAAAACGCAACCCGGCCATTAAATGGCATGACATCAACGCACACACACACAGTAGGACCCAGTTGGCGCCCACCGACCTTCCATGTTCACCTCTCCCATTTCTCAAACAACCGCCCATCACCCACTGAACGCAGCTATGTGCAGCAACGCAAGACGCCACTCACACTACGTACATCCTTCTCTATTGCTCTCTCTCTGCACTGAAATCAGCACCAACCACCCATTTACTCAACTCCCAAGTGCTCACTCTCCCGCTCGGTTTGTGTTCGCGTGCACACTCGCGGCGCCCCTCAGCCTTCCTGCATTGTCCACACTCAATATACGACGTGAGTTTCTTAAACGTCCTTGATCCTTGCAACGCTGCTGCGTCTACAGCTGCGAAACGCTCCATAGCAAAAGATATAGAGAGAAACTGAAAGAGCGAAGGGCAGAACGAGACGAGTGTGAGTAATGCGTGTGTTGTACATTGTTGTTGTTGTTGTTGACAGTGCGTTGTTATCAGTAAAAAGGAAACAGTCCTCCGGAGGAGCAGACAGGCGAACCGGAAGCCTTTCAAGACGGAAGTGCGAGTGAGTGCGTTGACGCAAGTTTCAGTGTAGCGCGAGACAGACAGAGAGAGTGTGAATTATAGTAAACGAGAGATAGCGTGAGTTTTGCATGCAAACAGAAAAACAAAATTGAAAGTGAAAATTGGAGACAAATTGGGTGCGCCTGCAAGCGACGTTACATCTCCAAACGCAGTATTCAAAGAGCATGAAATGAGCGCAAAATGCTATAGAAATAATGAAGAGCCAACAAAAGTGAAAGTAAAAATTGGTTCCAGAAGGTATTTTGAACTCTTAGGTGATATAATGCGAGAAATAATCAAAACCTATAATGTATTGAAATCAAGAATTAATTCAGAGAGTCCATTTAGAGAGGGAACTATGAGTGAGTATTGCAACGGCGCAGTTCAGAATATTACTGCTCTCTCTCTCTCGCTCAACATTGCACTTGACCGCAGCGCAAAGTTAACATTGCATGGTTCAAGGATATGCGTTGATGAGAGCACGTATTCTGGCGATGCATTGATATGTCTATTTGAGAGGTATGGGGTGGACGAGTGGAAAGGAGCAGAGTTTTCATAGCAATAAAAGCTCGTATTATATAGAGAATGAGAGAGACATAAGTTAGAGATTCAGAATCTTTGTTTGATTTGAGCGAAGAAAGTTTAACATGGAAATGTCTAAACTATCAAAGAGTAGAAACCTTCTACGAGTAATATACCAACGAGTAATATACCAGCGAGTAATCTACCAAACATGCAAAAAAAAACTGTCATAGAGCACTAATAAATTCTGTAATATCAAACTAACCGAATTTAAACGCATATATGACATCTTTTACATGATATGTATAGAGATTTTGACGATGTCTAAATTGATTTTATGTTAAGATATTAAGTAGTGGTATTTGAAGATGTAACTCATTAATTTTTTGAACATCTAAATGAAGTTAAGCATATCTAAATACTCACCTATTGGCTTAAATGTGCGACAAACCAAATAATTCCAAAATATTGATATTAATATTTGATTAATTAATCCATTAAGAGTTTACACATAATCATTCACCTGTTTCTGAACTGTTATACCCAACAGATTGTGTAAAAGAAGGCGGTACAGAAGGAAAAGTCGATATATATTCCTCTTCAGCATCACTTCCCGAATGGTCCGTCTTACCCTCTGTATTATTGTCCATATAAATCTTACAAATGTAAGACTATACGTCCGACCTTTGTGACAAAACTTTGCCCATAAAACTTAAATGTCTTTTATCAAGGAGGCTGCTCTTCAAAATCGGTTCAGATGAGATGAATTTGAACGTAAACTTCCTTCAAACTTCAATCGTCGAATCCAACGAGAATTTGACAGCGTCTAGAATCTGCTTTTCGACATTCATAGCTGTAGAGCTATGAACGGTTTCACTACCCCAATTTGACGATAAATGATCTAAATTATAGTAGCTGCAAAGAAATTCATTCTTCACAATCAATTTCAACGTGAACTGTCGTCAAACACGCCAGTTCTCTCGTCAAATGCAGTAAAATTTCCAACTAGTTAAACTCAGATTATTTAGATTCTGTACATGACAATAGATGGTTTCAGTAAGCTATTTTGTACGGGAATTATAGTTTGTGTTTGAGTAACTGCGAAGAACCCGTTCTTCAAGATGAATTTCAACGAGAACTTAGTCAAACTTCCCAGTTCCCTTGTTGAACGCAATGAGAAATCTCCAATGTTTCCCATTCTGCCATCACTGAAGCAAGTTTACTTCCAACAACAAGTTTACTTCCAACCTTCTGGAGAATAATCGCTAATCGATTTTATGTCTATTTATAATATTTTTCATATACAAAAGCAACACGCTGACAACAATGCTATGAGTCAAACTATTTTCTAAGACCTTCTGAGAGTCGTTCTTTGAGTAACGAATAGGGAAGTCCTGCCAAAAGATTAATTTCATATAAAAAAAAGAAGAAAGGGAATTATTTAGTCGGGAAGAAGTTGAAAAAAGAAGAAAGGAAATGATTTAGTCGGGAAGGAGTTCTACCTGCTCGAGAATCAGTGAGTCAAACTATTTTCTAATACCTTTTGAGAGCCGTTCTTTGAGAAACAAATTGGGAAGTCCTGCAAAAATGTTCATTTCATATAAAAAAAGAAGAAAAGAAATGATTTAGTCGGGAAGGAGTTCGTCCTGCTCGAGAACCAGGTAGAACTCTTTGTTGTTGTTGAGTGTGTAATATCCTGTAGGGAATTTGGAACACAAGTTTTAGGCTGTGGAACAGTCGTAATTTTTAAGTTTCACAAATGCAGTGCAGTGCTCAATACTCTCTGTTCAAAACCTATATTCTGCAATATTTCTCCCTTAAGCCTGAATTTGATTTCAGGGTTGAGCTTGTATATTCGGGATTCTCTCCGGGATTCTCCGACATATCGCAGCATGGTCGGGTCGTGATGCTACTGCCCAGCTTCTCCCATACAGCCCAACAATTCATAACGGTGCATGTCAGCATTAGTTTTATCGATTTTTACGAAACTTAAAATTAATCATGTAACCAAAACTCGATTCACCAAACTCACCACACCAAACTCACAAAATAACAATACACCACACTAGATCGTTCAGTAGAAACCTTGCAATTTTCGGTATTAAATACGTTATCCCTCTAAATTCGTTTCAATTCAAGTTCCTTCCATATAAAAATAAAATTCGATTCTGCTCCAAAACCTTTAAAGAAAATTTAATTGATAACTGCTTTGTTTAGAAATTAAATTGTCATTTGATGCTAAAATAAATCTGGCAACACCAGCACCTTCTGTCTTGCATTTGTATGTTATCTCTTCATCGCAGCCGTTATCTCTTCGCTCTTATTGAAGACATTTGTCTCAGAGATGCGCGTGTTTTCTTTAAATTTGTTGTTTTCATCGTCTTCGTCTTTTTGTTTTTCTTTTTATTTTCTTTATTGTGACTGCTTTCTGTGGCAACGCTCGAAGCTTTCACTGATTAAGTTTAATGGCGCAAATGTCCTTGGCAAAGCAAGGCGCACGCAAGGATATAATACATATATATTTGCTAAAAACAACAAAAACAAATGCGCCAACAATGCATGACGACGAGAGCGTCAATGATGGTCGTTGGCATCGACCGAACATCGAAGTCGACCGAGACCGAGACCAAGAATTTGTGTGTGTTACTACTAGCGCGCACCTTTTTGGCGGTCGTCGTAGTACTCGATGTTGTTTTTGTTGTAGTTGTAGATTTTGTTGTTGTACTCTTCTATACGTTATCCTTGCAAGGCACAGTTTGTAGGGTGTACAATGCACTGTAGTGTTTGTGTGACGGTGTGAGTAAAACTTTCGCTTTCACAAATTTCGTGTGCTGTTGTTGTAAAAGTTGTTTTTGTAGTTGTTGTAAATATTGTTATTGTTGTTGTGCTGTGTATATGCGTGCGGCATTAAATGCCTTCGCCTGCATATAATGTGCTATGCGTCGTCCTACATCATCCTTCACAAGCAGACCCCCGTGGTCCCCAAAAACACCCACTTACACCCCCTACAGTAGTAGTCTCTTGAGCTTTTGCATTTTTTGTTGTTTTATTTTTGGCTCTCTCTGTGTTTTTTTCCATTGCTTTTCGGCAGAACCTTCGTTGAAGTTTTTAGGTTTTTTTGTATGTTTTTTTTTGTTCATCTATTTGGCGCATGTTTTGCAACAGAAATGACAAAATAATGTAATTTCGTAGATTTATGTTGACTGTTGTTGTTGTTTTTGATGCGTGTGTATTTGTGCGATAGGACTCTAAGGACCTTTTTTTCTAGAAACGCACAAAAACGCAGCAAAAGTTTATTTTTTGTTCTTGTTGTTGTTGTTGTTGAGTGTGTACTTTTGTAATATCCTGTAGGGAATTTGGGACACAAGTTTTAGACTGTGGAATAGTCGTAATTTTTCAGTTTTACAATGCAGTGCAGTTGCTGTTTTGATACATTGAAAATAAATATTATTGAAGTATGTAATAAACCTAGCCTAACCGATGCCATAAACATACACAAGAAACAAAACTGTCCGTTAACGGTGTCGTATACGGAACAGCAATACAAAATACGATTCCGTAAACATTTCGTTTTCTGGATACGAAAACGGTTCAGTAAACGGATAAAGAGGAACAGCGAAACGTATTTCGAATCAGTGAAGAGTACGTTTTGACGGAACGTTAACGGACCGCAATACTTGACGCAAAATTAATTGAGATTGAAAAAGCAAAATAATAATGGAAGAAAATCGGTACCGTTAAGTTAGAGTATAAACGTAATAAAAAGTAATGAGTACTCCGTTTCAACTGTACGTAAGTCACTACAACAAATCGGAAATCATACGGAAAAACGTAAAGCGTACGGAGTCCTCCAATTTGACGATTCATAACCGTTTCGTATTACTAAATTCTATGACGGATACTTCCTCAATGCCCAAAAAACATTCCGTCAACGACAGTATTGTGATTCCGAGTGTATAAATCCGTTTAAATGTTTCTTGGGAAATATGTTTTCTACTATATACGATGCTACCTATTAGCAGACAATGCCAAACCTCCGAGATGTAATGCAATGTGCCTTAAAGAAGCCCTGCAATTCGAATTCTCCATTAATAGGTATCAATACGCACAGTATAAAACCTATATTCTTCAGAGTTCTTGTGCAAAATTATTATTATAACGTCGCGACGTTATACGACGCGTCGTACAGTTCAATACCAAATCCGTTTGTTAGAGTGAGAGACTTTTTCAAGGCAATTTGCTCTCGAAAGTGTTCCGAGCTCTCTTTCTAAGTAGTAGTAGTAGTTAAGTAGTGCGTGTTATTTTTATTCTCGGGTCCTCCACTGAATCTAAACGACTAGGGCGACTAGAAGTTTTTCTTGGGAATAAATATTCCTTTGTCTACCAAAAAATGGCGTCATATACAATCAATTTTGCAATCAAGGCCCAATATTGTCTGTTGTCTCACAAAGGAATGAGTTAATCCCTCTACTTAATATAAACGCTACAGATATTGCGGAGTCAGTTGATCTTAACGTTATATAATAAGTCATGCGCCCATCTCTAGTTCTGGACATATGAGTTCAATGAATCCACCGTTGAAACGATGCTATAATTGATGAATTTTCTAAAACAGTGTAAGACATACTTCACTCCTGTTGACTTACACACTGTCTTTACCAACTATCTTCGGCCTATGATGGAATATAATAAGCACCAAATGTCCGGAGCTTCAAACTCCTCTTTGAAGTTCCTTGATCAAATACAACCTCGTACGATATATTTAATAGTAAATGGCAATATTTCAGCCTCTATTGGGTTTCTTAAAAACTGTTTTATAGGTCGGTTTGTAAAAGAGTTTCGAGTAATGAAACATCTGACGTGCTGGATCTGAGGTTAACCTATTACACCAAAATATGTGCTACCTGCATCTACCGGAAAACTCTCCATCCGCTCTTAGAAATCCTCTGCACAAAAAGCAGATGGCAGAACGAGACCAAATGGCAAATTATCAAAACTCATGATACCGACGATAACCAAGAGATCGGTCTCTTTTCTACATTCCCTAAGAAGTCACTGACGGGACTTCTAACGGGACACAACTCTGAAAACAACTGAGAAAACATATAAACGCAATTGGCCTTGACGAATGCTCCATATGTTATGCCTGCTATGAAGAAATTGGACCGCATAGATCTATCTCTGTGACTGTCCAGACTAATGAAGAAATTTCATTAAAAATCAACGAACTAGGTCACAGCACAATAGATATAATCCTGTCTGCCATATTTTTATCCCATTAAAAAATAGGTACTAGAATGATGCGTCTTCGAGGGAAATACTTGACCTGATTCCACCAGGTCGTTGATCGCATTACAAAGACAATGCGTTCCTAAGTTCCACGATACGTTTTTGTTAGAATCTCCCTGCATTTGTTTTTCTCTACATTGTTGAAATTGGCAAATTCAAAACATAGATCTACCGAGACTCATCAATCTTTCTTCACTCCATTTAACCTATTATCCATTCATATGATAAATACTATATAATACTGTTGCATAAATAGAGGACATTCTCTAAATTAAACGTTGTTCTAACATCACTAATTCTTCGATTATGACGTATGTAAATATAAAAATTTAGTGTTGATGCTCCCAAAAATAAACTGCTATAATATGGAATTTGAAATGGGACCCGGGCAATTTTACCTCGTTAATTCTTAAACGGAAATTTCTTCATTTCGATTTCCCATACCAGGTCCAGAGACAACTCTTCTTTATTTGAAACGAAACATAGTAACGATTTAAATGTTTATTCTCGACTATTCTTTCGTGACTTAATTATTTACCGAACTATTCTTCGTCGGGTACTTCAACCAGGAGGTAATTCTTCCACGTAGAATTTTCTTGGAAATACTTGTCAGGGGAGAATTATCCTTGGAAGGAAATATCTCGGGGAACAATTCTCAGAAAAATATAAGAATTTAGTGTTGATGCTCCCAAAAATAAACTGATATAATATGGGATTTGAAATGGGACCCGGACATTTTTTACCTTTGTAATTCATAAACGGAAAATTCTTCATTTCGATAATTCTTTCCCATGCCAGGGTCAGAGACAACTCTTCTTTATTTGAAACGAAACATAGTAATGAATTCAATGTTTATTCTCGACTATTCTTTCATGAGTTAATTATTTACCGAACTATTCTTCGTCGGCTAATTCATCCAGGAGGTAGTTCTTCCACGTAGAATTTTCTTGGAAATACTTGTCAGAGGAGAATTATCCTTGGAAGGAAATATCTCGGGGAACAATTCTCATAGAAATATAAAAATTTAGTGTTGATGCTCCTAAAAATGAACTGGTATAATATGGGGATTGAAATGGGACCCGGACATTTTTTCCTCGGTAATTCTAAAACGAAAATTCTTCATTTCAATAATTCTTTCCCATACCAGGTCCAGAGAAACTCTTCTTTATTTGAAACGAAACATAGTAGCGATTTTAATGTTTAATCTCGACTATTCTTTCGTGAGTTAATTATTTACCGAACTATTCTTCCACGTTTAATTCGTCCAGGAGGTAATTCTTCCACGGATAATTTTCTTGGAAATACTTGTCAGGGGAGAATTGTCCTTGGAAGGACTGGTAAATATGGGACCCGAACATTTTTAACTCGGTAATTCTAACACGGAAAATTCTTCATTTCAATAATTCTTTCCAATACCAGTTTGAAACGAAAGATAGTAGCGAATTATATATTTATTCTCGACTATTCTATCGTGAGTTCATTATTTACCGAACTACTCTTCGTCGGGTAATTCGTCCAGGATGTAATTCTTCCACGGAGAATTTTCATCGAAATACTTGTCAGGGAAGAATTGTCCTTGGAAGGAAATATCTCGGGGAACAATTCACATATTATTCAGTGGTACTTTTACATTTGATATTAATATTGGAAGTGTATTTTTTGACAGTATGCCATAGTGATGGATGCAATAGATGTTGCTCCGCTCTACATGCTGCTGATTCCCCAAATATGCCTACAACAGCAGGACATGGTAGGATGGCATTTGTTGCTGAGTAGGCGACCAACAAAAGTTTTAAAGCTTTTTTTTAAAGCGTTTTACGCATTTGTGCTTGCACATAGAATAAAGTTAAAAAAAAAACAACAACTTCAATTTTGAAATGTTTCGCCTATATTCCGGAAGACAGCCTGATGTTTGTTGAAAAGATGGCGGCAGGAAGATGCGGATGGTTGAATGAATGAATGCTGTTGTTGTTATGGCGCGCAGTTTTGAATTTTGTGACAGGAAGCAGCATAAAACACATATACACCAAGCAGTTTTAGATACAAAAACAAAATGCGGCGCATTATTGTTGTTGTTGTTGCTTTTGGCGCCTAGGCATAGTTTGAGTTGTTTTGGAAATTTACGCACTTTTGGGAGTGTTATTTTTTTAGTTGAGTGGGAGATTTTTAGTAAATGACATGGTGAAGCGGTGGTGCGTTGTTGTGAGCGGCCTGCAGGCGGTTCGGTTGGCGCTGCTGCGGCTACGGCTGGTGCCACTGATGTGCGTTGTATGTATACGTGCTGTGCCGTGCTGTATATGTTTGTGTGTGTGCGGCTTGAAAGTAGGTGCTTGGTTGGCAAGTGATGCCGACTTTGTTGCTGCTGTTGCTGTTGGATGCTGCTACCAACTACATAGCAACATGCACATAACACATACATATATAATCTTGTGTATATAAGTATGTGTTTTTTCAAGTGTGTGTGTGTGCAGCATAACAACGCGCCGGATGATGGCTGCGTTGGCGCCATTGGGATTGTTATTCTTGTACTTGCTGTTGTTGTTGCTGCGTTTATGTTGTTATTGTTTTTATTGTACTTGTTTTTAGTTTTATTTATCTTCTTGTTGTTTTGTTATTACTTTTTTTTTTGTTCAAATCCAAAAAGCCAAAACTTTAAAATAACTAAAAAAAATTTAAACCAGTTGGGAAGGTTAGATCACATGGCAAATTTTAAAGTTTGTGTAATTATGATAGTTAGGATTATCAAAATTATAGTCGGTCTAAGCCGACTATACATACACTAAACATATGTGTGGTTACCATTCAAAGTGATATATAGGTCAACAGGGAATACAAATCCTGAAAATAACTACAAACTTTCAATCGCTGAAGTATTTCCATTCATTTGATACCCATATTTACAAATGGGTAGGTGCACCGAATTTCGATTTACTTTTTTGGGAACTTCAAGTCGTTTCGCCGGAAAACATTATTTTCATGTATTTGAGCATAAGTCAATATATATTTGACCAAAAGAAGTTTACCTATGAACGTATACAGTAATACTGATCTGTAGATATTCATTTTATATGAGGTATTTGAACATAAGTGGTCGGTTCTCTGGTCACAATATACCGATCATGCCAACTTTCTTGTGTAGGCACCTTAGATATATAAGTAATCTAAATCTAAAGTTTCATTATTCTATCTCTTATACTTTTTCTGTAATCGTGATTTCAACAGACAGACAGAGGGACAGACAGACGGACAGACAGACAGACAGACAGACAGAGGGACAGACAGACGGACATCGTTAAATCGACTCAGGAGGTCATGCTGATCAAGAATATATATACTTTTCCATACCGGAGATGCTTCCTTCTGGGTGTTACAAACGGCGTACCAAACTGAATATACCCTTTCACTCTTAGTGTAGGGTATAAAAAAGAAAGATTAGGTCACATTGATAATTTAGAAGAAGGGACATTTTAATAAATTTTTGAATTGAGAACAAATTTTGAATGTTATAATGATCTATGTCGATTATAAACATCGATTATAAATATCACATTTGGGCATTTCCAGAAAAACGTCAACCATTATTAACCCTTCTGCAAAAATTGTAAACATACCCCTACTATACAAATTGGGTCAAATTGACCCACTCATTGCTATTAATATACAATTGGATATATTTAATTAAATTAATTTTCTTCAATTATTTGAATTGAATATATACAAGAATTTTTTTTTGAAAATTTTAAGACTTTTCAGACAAAACACATCATTCGCCGTACATTTTTTGCATCTGTCTCAAACCGTAGAATATTTTTTCGTATAATATATATGTGCCTTATAGCGCTAACAAAAACACTTTATATATATATAGTATATGTAGTTGAAGATAGTATATGTAGTTGAAGATATCGTGAAGTTTCGGCCCAATACGAATATTTTTAAATAGAAGTAATCGAGATTTTCGAGAAAAATTGGGTCATTTTGACCCAATTTGTGCAGAAGGGTTAATATTTCTAAAACTTAAGAATAATCATTGAAACTAAAATAACAAAAACATTTTTATTTTTGTATAAGGATCCCTATTGACCCGTCCGGAACCAAAAAGATACATTAATTATCATACTAGCTGGACCGGTGCAGGACTCGTGCCAAGATTTTGTGAATTCAGAGATATGGATCGATTTTATTAATATAAAAAAAAAATTATTATTTATATGAGGGGCCCGTGCTTAGCTGTTGATGTTTTTTATTGATTTTATAAATGTAGTAACCAAATAATAATTCTCCGCCATAACAACTTTTTTCAAAGACAATTCATTCTCAGACTGCGCTTCCGCTTAGAATTCTTTCCCGTAGACATTTCGCCGTAGAATTCTTCCCAGTAGAAATATTCCCCGTAAAATTCTTCCCCATAGAACGCTTTCCCGTAGAATTCTTCCTGGTAGAATTTTTTCCCGTAGAATTGTTCCCTGTAGAATTATTTCCCGAAGAATTTTTCCCCATAGAGTTTTTCACAGTAGTTGTTTTAGTGTTGTGAGTTTCGGTGTGGTGAGTGTGGGTTTGGTGAGTTTTAGTGTGGTGAATTTTAGTATGGTGAGTTTTAGTGTGGTGAATTTTATTGTGGTGAGTTTTATTGTCGTGAGTTTTAGTGTGTTGAATTTTTGTATGGAGAATTTAATTGTGCTGACTTTTAATGTGGTGAGTTTTAGTGTGATGAATTTTAGTGTGGTGAATTTTAATGTGGGGAATTTTGGTGTGGTGAGTTTAAAGAATTTTGGGTGGTTGTTAACCTGGTGTGAAATATCTTGATATCACTATAATAACTGTTGACATACACGTAATGTAAAATGTATCTTCTATCGGGGGTGCCATGCCCAATGGTCCAATCACTCCACATTTAGAATGGTTAAAAATAACGCTGACCAAAATATAAAATTAATTAAGGTGCCACGCCCAGTCCACCAATCTTACCGAGATATAGCATATACTCTGTCCAGGCCCAACATACATATTGTTCCAAAATTTTTTTCAATTCGGTTCAGCCGTTTTGACGTCTATTCGGAATTTAAAAATATATATATTCGACAAAAACAACAATGTTCGAAAAATTTCAAAAAAAAAAAATTTGTTAAAATAATTTTTGAACGGCAATAAGAACGCAATGGGTCAAAATCACCATTTTCCAAAAAAAAACAAAATAATCGCCGAAAACAATGTCGAAAAAAATTGATTTTTTTTTTCTTTCATTTTTTTTTCTTTTTCCTTTAGTTTGGATTTTTGTTTTATGTTATTGCTTTTGTTTTTGTATTTTTGCTTTTGCTTTTGTGTTTTTGCTTTTATTTTTTTTTTTATTTGAGTTTTTTGTTTCATGTTCGTAGCTGGTGAAAGTGCCGAGTTATATCGTTTTGAAAGTTTAGATTGTATGGGATGTGCCACGCCTCTTTGTCCAATCCCGCCCATATATAGCATATCATTCCTTCCAGACCAACCGCATCTGTGGTAAAAATCGGATAAGTCGTTTAGACGGAGATGCGGAACAAACTGACAAACCAACAAACATTCAGATTTTTTATATTAATAGGATAATAGGATTGAATAAACATTTTTTTTGTATATAGTTGAATCCTCTGTTCCTAAATCTGATTTTCCTCGGCATTTTTAAAAATGTAAACGTCGATTTCCTAGTAATTTTATAAAATTTTTGATAGATAATAGAAAATCTGTCCCAAAAATGTAAAATTACACTATAAAAAATTATCAAAAAAAAAATGTTTTCAAAAACATTTGAAAATTTGAATAGTACTATACTTTTAATTTCGTAATAATGATTATTAATATTATCATTTACAAAATTATTTTGAGCAAAAAATCGTAGTGCAAATTTCCATATGGAACGTCCGGAATTTTTCTGCGATTTATTACGAAATAACTGTATGCTTTAGGAACAAAATGTACACATTAAAATTAAAGAAAATTGTCTCATCTATGTTCTGTGGTAATTCAAAAAATACATTGTACGCAAAAAGCATTTTTAGAATAGATATTGTACTGATAAACTCTATACGGAATTTTTTGTCCCGTCCGGAATTTGTCTGTGATTTATTATGAAAAAACTATAAATTTTAGAAACAAAATGTAAATATAAAATGAAAGCACATGACATCAGCTATTTTTTAAAATAATTCAAAAAAATAATTTGTACGCAAAATTTACTGACTTTTTGGCATTTCCATATGAACCACGACATTCACTTCCGTTTTTGTCCCGTCCGAAACGACCACTATTTAATTTATATATTTTGATCTACCGTATAGAATTCTCTAGTTTTTTGCAATTGTTTAGTCCTATTTAAATACTATTTGGAAAATCAAGTAAATTCATTAATTTTCCTTCGAGATATGCGAATGTCCCGGAAATGCTCATATGTAAAGATATTAAATAAAATGAGTTTACCTTTTAAAGTTGTGATGGTGAAATGCAAGAACAAGATATTCATATTGTGTCATCTTCTTTCAGGGTCTTTCTCATTCATGTTCTTATATCTTGTTCTTGTTTTGTATTGTTTTTCTTATTGTTGCCCTTTTTCTAATCAAGATTTCATACTCAGATTTTTAATATTGCCTAAATTTTTGAGCAATAGGAATAGTATAAATACTGCACTTGTAAATAATTTTACAATAAACCTTAAACGCAATTTTTCTATTAATTGTTATATCTAAATTGAATATACTAATGAATACGTTTTTAAGATAATTAGATCTAAACTCGGAATTTTTTGAGAACATTTTTTTAGCATTTATGATCTAATGATAAACCGGGAAATTACACAGTGCGACACTAAATTTAGTGACGAAGATTTGACAATTTTTTTTAGAATCCTTGAGTAACCTGGCGGAGTTTCACCCAACAAACTCATGTCCTATCACGTCAGGTTTACGAGATATATGACCATAAAGGTCCTAAAGTAACCACAATATTACCGTTGATTTATTAAAAAACTGTAGTAGTTATGGATTTATTGTCTGAGAACCAAATGTAGACTTGGATAGTGTCTACATTTGGATAGTATCTACATTTGTAAATCCTTAATATGAAATTGGTCGATTATGTAGATTGATCCTTTGAAAATCATTAATATTGGTATTAAAATGACGAGATAGAAATTTAATATGTACTACAGATATGAAGTCCTGGATAATGTCAACTTTTGGTTCTCAGACAACAAATCCGTAACTACTACAGTTTTCTTTATAAATCAATGGTAATATTGTGGTCACTTTAGGACTTTTATGGTCATATATCTAGTAAACCTGACGTGATAGGGCATAAGTTTGTTAGGTGAAATTTCTTAAGGTTCCTCAAGGACTCTAAAATCTCTGGCACATAGTGTTATAGTTATTATCAATATCCGTTAAATACATCAGAATTTTTTACATCAGAATGCTTTAATTTATCCTCTAAAGTAACACAATCGACCAGCCCATAAGAAAGAAACCAATTAAAGAAAATCATATTAAATAAACGCAAAATAAAATGCAGGCAATGTAATTTTTATGTCGGCCTAAAACCAACAGGATACAGGCTAAAGGATACACATGGACACCGGGCAGTTTAAAACATGCGCATTCGCTTGCAACATGCTGCGTTTGCTTTGTCAGTGCAACAAACAGCTGAACACAACCCCAAAGCAACAAATTAAGTTTTTCACATTCTTTGTCCTTTCGTCCTTAAATACAAATTGTTGTTGTAAAATGGTATGGTATATTTAAAGAAACCAGTTTTTATTTAATGTGAATCTGCGTCGCTGCGTTTTTGGCGTTTTATTTAATTTTCAATTTCAAACGCCGCTGGGCGCCAAAACAAAAACCGTTAGGTTGTGCGCTCCAACTCCAACGTTCCCTGCCAGCTCTGCTACCCTACGCACTTTCTATGCCAGTCGGCTTTTGTCGTCGTTCGGTTCTTGGCATTCGCCTGCTGTTTCCGTTGATTATGCTGGATGCAAACGCAGCAGGACAAAGTTTGGAGGCTTTCAACATTGTGGGAGGTTCTGATGGGTGGTTGGTGGTACGGTGGCACACATAAAAAGGCAAGCATAGAACGCGTTGCATGTGTTGCGTTCGTTAATTTAATTCGCGACAGTCAATAATTTTTAGGCTACCATAAAGCACTTTAGAGGTTGGGGTCAAAGGGCTGCCTAAATCGAATGGTTTCTTAAGGGTTGAGTACGATGGACAACGAAGGATATTGATGAGATCATGTGAACATTTTCATGTACGCATTGTCCAAAGGGAGCTTTTGTTGAAGCTCAGAAGCTGCTATTAGGTCACTAATATTTGGCTGTGTAGTACAAAAAATAAAAATACAAAATTTGCACTAAAAATTCAATTTTTCACTAAAAAAAAATTTCACTAAAAAAAATTTCAATTTTTCACTAAAATTCAAATTTTCACTAAGAATTCAATTTTTCACTAAGAATTCAATTTTTCACTAAAAATTCAATTTTTCACTAAAAATTCAATTTTTTACTAAAAATTCAATTTTTCACTAAAAATTCAATTTTTCACTAAAAATTCAATTTTTCACTAAAAATTCAATTTTTCACTAAAAATTCAATTTTTCACTAAAAATTCAATTTTTCACTAAAAATTCAATTTTTCACTAAAAATTCAATTTTTCATTAAAAATTCAATTTTTCACTAAAAATTCAATTTTTCACTAAAAATTCAATTTTTCACTAAAAATTCAATTTTTCACTAAAAAATAAATTTTTCACTAAAAAATTAATTTTTCACTAAAAATTCAATTTTTCTCTAAAAATTTAATTTTTCACTAAAAATTCAATTTTTCACTAAAAATTCAATTTTTCACTAAAAATTCAATTTTTCACTAAAAATTCAATTTTTCACTAAAAATTCAATTTTTCACTAAAAATTCAATTTTTCACTAAAAATTTAATTTTTCACTAAAAATTTAATTTTTCACTAAAAATTCAATTTTTCACTAAAAATTCAATTTTTCACTAAAAATTCAATTTTTCACTAAAAAATCAAATTTTCACTAAAAAATCAAATTTTCACTAAAAATTCAATTTTTCACTAAAAATTCAAATTTTCACTAAAAATTCAATTTTTTACTAAAAATTCAATTTTTCACTAAAAATTCATTTTTTCACTAAAAATTCAATTTTTCACTAAAAATTCAATTTTTCACTAAAAATTCAAATTTCAATTTTTTACTAAAAATTCAATTTTTCACTAAAAATTCAATTTTTCACTTAAAATTCAATTTTTCACTAAAAATTCAATTTTTCACTAAAAATTCAATTTTTCACTAAAAAATTAATTTTTCACTAAAAATTCAATTTTTCACTAAAAATTCAATTTTTCACTAAAAATTCAATTTTTTACTAAAAATTCAATTTTTCACTAAAAATTCAATTTTTCACTTAAAATTCAATTTTTCACTAAAAATTCAATTTTTCACTAAAAAATAAATTTTTCACTAAAAAATTAATTTTTCACTAAAAATTCAATTTTTCACTAAAAATTCAATTTTTCACTAAAAATTCAATTTTTCACTAAAAATTTAATTTTTCACTAAAAATTTAATTTTTCACTAAAAATTCAATTTTTCACTAAAAATTCAATTTTTCACTAAAATTCACTTTTTCACTAAAAATTCAATTTTTCACTGAAACTTCAAATTTTTACTAAAAATTCAATTTTTCACTAAAAATTCAATTATTCACTAAAAATTCAATTATTCACTAAAAATTCAATTTTTCACTAAAAATTCAACTTTTCACTAAAAATTCAATTTTTCACTAAAACTTCAATTTTTCACTAAAAATTCAAAATTCTATTTTTCACAAAAAATTCAATTTATCACTACAAATT
Organism: Dryomyza anilis; assembly: GCA_951804985.1. Taxonomy (NCBI): domain Eukaryota; kingdom Metazoa; phylum Arthropoda; class Insecta; order Diptera; family Dryomyzidae; genus Dryomyza; species Dryomyza anilis. Next base: position 27,205,255 of record OX638131.1, read on the forward strand.
CAAATTGTCACTAAAAATTCAATTTTTCACTAAAAATTCAATTTTTTACAAAAAATTCCATTTTTCACTAAAAATTCAAATTTTCACTAAAAATTAAATTTTCACTAAATATTAAATTTTTCAATCAAAATTAATTTTTTACTAAAAAAAAATTATATTTTTTTAAAATATTCAAATTTTATTAAAAATTCACATTTCCACTAAAATATTAAATATCCAAATTTTCTTAAAAATTAAATGTTTAAACAAAAAGAGCTTTAATAAAGCACACATTTTGCGAATTGCTCCACTGTGCCGTGCCGCAGCAACGCATCCAAGCTTTTGCCTGCTCCGCTGCTGTGATGTCAGCTCAAGTGGAAGGAAGCACGATGATGGAGTGCAAAGCAAATTGCAAATGAAGGAAAGCAGCAAATAACTAAAGTACTGAAAAAGCAGCTGATACATTAAAATGTTGTTGTCGACGTCAGCAGCGCATGAACAGTTGAACGCATTTTTTGGGAAGCATATTTTTAGGCTGACGAAATCGTTGGCTTGTTACTGGATAAATGCAGGGCTACTTATTGTTGTTGTTGTTGGTGGTTTGGGCGCCAACATGACGCCACAGTGAACGCATTAAAATGCGTGATTGTGCGCTGGGCTGCGTTCAAATTCAGGACGCTTCAAAGCTAAACGCAGCAGCATTCACTGAATTTGTAATGAGCTTTTTTTTGGGGTAGATAGGTGAATGGGTGTAGTGGGTTTGTGTTTGGATTAATGCACACAGAAAATCCTCTTTTGGCAAGTGGTTGGAATAATAAAAAAGTCAGTTGTACCAACTAACTTCATTCGGTTAAATCGAATGGTTTACAAATTTGCTGGCGGAACTGCCATATTAGCATATACACACTCCAAATGGTTCTAAATCTGTACTAAATTATTGTAAAACAGTTCGAAATTGGTTGCAGAATAAACTACAACTCTTTTTATTTTGACAATAACAACCGACTACGCGGTTGAAAGAACCGAATAAGTTGGTTGTGCAAAAAGTTGGTTGGCTCAAAAAATTTCTATTCTGTATAAAAATCCATGAAAACCGTTTAAAAATCTTAACTTCAAATTTTCTGCAAACCATTTGACCATAATTTATAAATTCGATATAAATTCGATATAATAATGATATATTTTCGATATAAAATTGATAAATTTTCAATATAAAATTCTAAAGTATTTGAAAATTGAATTGTGTGTTCTTTATAATATTTGTCAACAGAAAAATTCAGAACAAATAAAAAAAATTGTTGTAAATAAAACCATTTACGATATCATCTCGATATCTATAATGACAAAAATAACGATAGAAAGATTCGTTCTTTTATCCAAAACACAAAATGATAATGACGAAAACCATCGTTCATATATGAACGCTGCAAAAAAAAAGTGCCCTCCCAAACATAATTTCGCAGGCATTACATATATCTTTGGAGCAAAAGTATTATTGCATTGCCAAACATTATTATAATATAAGCCAAACATATTTTTGTTTTCTTTAAAACATATTTATGTTCAGAATGAATAATTTTTGGCGTTCTTGCAATCATATATATGTTTGAATGTGAAAAACATTTTATTTGCAAGTAATCATAAAACTTTATATTTTTTCAATTTTAAAATTTATTTTATTAAAAAAATTTTGATTTACACTATTACACTACTCAACAAAACGAATTGACTTATTCCAAAATATCAACAAATACCATTATTTGATATATTTTTATTATGTTTGCGTCTAACTCGGAATATTTTGATTTGTTTTAGACTATTTTTCATGATATTTTAACATTTCCGATATTATCATAAATATGAAAATGATTTATGGTTATACAGAGCCAGGGGCGGATCCAGACGTCGTTCTCAGGAGGTGATTTTGAAAAATGACAAAATATATATATAAATATAGTTATATATTAAATCAAAAACACTTATTTGTTCTAATAAATACTCAAATTAAATAATCAAAATTAAAATTTGATTACCTATAATAATAATAATATTAGTAGTCATAATTTTAAAAATTTTAGATTTTACATAATTATATAAACTCAAGTCTATGATTATGGATATTAGCGTACCGATCTGTTATTCGTCGAAATATAAAAAAAAACGACTTTATTAGCTCCATATTTTTCAAATTTTACAGTTTCCAAAAAATATTTGAAACGTACCTTTTTTTTCTATTAAAATAGGGTTTTTTTTTTGGAAGTTATTCCCCTTAATTAATTGAAACATTTCGTTGAAATACAATTTTTTGCATTCCGTTAAACTATTATAGCATGTCAACCACACTCAGAAAAAAATACTTTGTATGGTATAGTTTTTTTCAACATGATAAATGATTATTTTAATCGGTAAATACCATTAAATACTAGAAAATACTAGGTATTACATTTTTTTATTTGAAAATAATTATTTTTTAAATACTATTAAATCAATAGGGATTTCATGGGTTTTTTCTGAGTGTATAAGTTGAATATTGAAGTTAGCCCCTTTTTCTCCCCTGTGGATTCTCCACTGTGCAGAGCATAGTCCAAAGTAATGTTAAGAATTATTAAATTTTTTCATCAGCTCTCATTTTTAAAATATGCCCTACCAACACAAAAATGTTAAAATTTAAAAAAAAGTTTATAATGCATGTATATTTCACATAAAAGAACTTTAAAATACGAAATTTTGGTTCTTAAGTTTTTTCGTAAATTTTTTTCGTAAAAACTATTTTTTTTATTATAAATAGTGGGTACACCCAAAGAACGAATCAGTTGGAGCAACCGTCTTTTTTTTGCAAATCGATTTAATAAGTTCTGTCAACATTCGACTGATTCAGTTGTTGCAACACAGCGTATCAGTTCACACAACTAATGAATACAATTGACACAACCAATTTGTTTAGTTGTGGTAGCCAATTTAATTATAAGAAATCGCCCATTTTACCTAACCCTAGCGCTCCAACGTGTTGCAAACACGAAGTCAGCATCACAACAGCGTTCCCGAGTTCGGAAATGGCCGATGACTTGTTGTGCAGCTGACTTCGTGTTTGCAACACGTTGGAGCGCTAGGGCTGCATATATAAATACAACATATAGAAACACAATAGCAAGTACTCTGTAGAATAGTATGTCTTTTGTTGAATAAAGTGTATTTGGGCATGAAAAAACCAGGGGTAGAAACCGGAACTATAAAAAGAACGTTTGGCAATCGTTCCGATATTGTTCCGTTCCGGAACGAACGAAAAGCAAAAGTTCCGAGCGCAAACGTTTCAGTCGGAACTTTTGCTCAAAAGTTCCGGCTCAAAAGTTCCGATCGGAACTTTTGCATACAAAAAACGTTTGAATCGTTCCTATCGCCATAGGCACGCATACTGGTGCGTCATTGGAACTTTTTTGGGTGAATCTGTTCCGGTGGGCCTAGATACGCATCCTGGTGCGTCATTGGAACTTTTTCGGGTGAATCGCTTCCTGTGGGCCTAGATACGCATCCTGGTACGTCATTGGAACCTTTTTGGGTGAATCTGTTCCGGTGGGCCTAGATACGCATCCAGGTGCGTCATTGGAACTTTTTCGGGTGAATCGCTTCCTGTGGGCCTAGATACGGATCCTGGTGCGTCATTGGAACTTTTTGGGTGAATCTGTTCCTGTGGGGCTAGATACGCATCCTGGTGCGTCATTGGAACTAATTTTGACCATTGAACACCAGGATAGGTATCTGGCTCAACAGAACAGATTAACCTAAAAAAAAGTTCCAATGGCGCACCTGGATGCGTATCTAGGCCCACAGGAAGAGATTCACCCAAAAAAGTTCCAATGACGCACCAGGATCCGTATCTAGGCCCACAGGAAGGGATTCACCCGAAAAAGTTCCAATGACGCACCTGGATGCGTATCTAGGCCCACCGGAACAGATTCACCCAAAAAGGTTCCAATGACGTACCAGGATGCGTATCTAGGCCCACAGGAAGCGATTCACCCTAAAAAGTTCCAATGACGCACCAGGATGCGTATCTAGGCCCACCGGAACAGATTCACCCAAAAAGGTTCCAATGACGTACCAGGATGCGTATCTAGGCCCACAGGAAGCGATTCACCCTAAAAAGTTCCAATGACGCACCAGGATCCGTATCTAGGCCCACAGGAAGCGATTCACCCGAAAAAGTTCCAATGACGCACCTGGATGCGTATCTAGGCCCACCGGAACAGATTCACCCAAAAAGGTTCCAATGACGTACCAGGATGCGTATCTAGGCCCACAGGAAGCGATTCACCCTAAAAAGTTCCAATGACGCACCAGGATGCGTATCTAGGCCCACAGGAACAGATTCACCCAAAAAGGTTCCAATGACGCACCAGGATGCATATCTAGGCCCACAGGAACAGATTCACCGAAAAAAGTTCCAATGACGCACCAGGATCCGTATCTAGGCCCACAGGAAGCGATTCACCCGAAAAAGTTCCACTGACGCCCTGGATGCGTATCTAGGCCCACAGGAAGCGATTCACCCAAAAAAAGTGCCAACGACACACCTAGATGTGAATCCATACACATTGGAACTTTTAAACGGAACGAATCAATCGTTCTTCATCGGAACGTTCTTTGTCGGAACGATTCAAACGTTTTTTGTATGCAAAAGTTCCGAGCGGAACTTTTGAGCCGGAACTTTTGAGCAAAAGTTCCGATTGAAACGTTTGCGCTCGGAACTTTTGCTTTTCGTTCGTTCCGTTCCCAACCCCTGGAAAAAACTGAACAGTAATCACGAACAAGTCTTAAAACAATTCCAAATTTTGTTTTACACGTGGCACGCACGGTTCGTAGCACACAAAAAAAAGAGTGAAAATTCTGAAGCGTGTGCGACTGATGTTGTCCTGCTTTGGCATTGCTTTTATACAAGACAACTGATTTCGCAGTTGAATCAAATAAATATTGGTTGCTACAACCTATTATAACTATCTGTTAAGTCAACTAAATATTGGTTATGTCTCATTTTGAATTTAGTTGCCGTAGCAATGGAAATAAAAAAAATTGAAAATTGATAAAAAGTTTGTTTCCCCAATCAATGTTGCAGTTGCTTCAACTAATAGTTGGTTACGCTTCATGCTATTGTTTACCAATTTCAGTTGAGGCTCACTACATTTGGTAGATGCAAATGAATATTCGATGAAACAACTGAACGCCAAGCTAATATTTTTTTGTGTGTAGACGGCTTAAAATCACAATTACATTTTTCTCAAATTTATGGTAAAAATTGTAATGGGTACTGTTATTGCAAATATGAACAAAAATTAAATGTATTACGAAAATTATAATTAAGGTATACAATTAAATATCCCACACTTACTAATTAATTAATTGTATTTACACATTTTTTAATTAAATTATTAATAGGAATTTATTTGTTACTTTTCATTTATTCATTTTGCAACACTGTTTTTTTCTTCTGGATTTCATTTTGTTTTTTGTTTGTGCGTATCGTGCGTCGGCGGCGTCGTTCAGTTTCTTCTAACATTGGCTGCATTCAGCGACCTCAGCAGTTGCGAAACTGCTCAGTAACTAATCGCTCACTGTTACTGAATGTACCGCTATCTCAGCTGTCAATTCACAAATTAATTTATTAATATTTTATTAAAGTTACATATAACTCTTTAATTGATTGAAATTTCATATTTTTCAATCTAAAATCCATTTTTGTTTATAAATATTTGAGTTAAAAAGTCATCGAATGTCACCGATAACAAAGGCAGCGCAAATGTAGCGTAAAAATTTCATGCTGGAAAAAATGGCGACCGCTCACTGAAGCTAGCCATTCAAGCTCAATTGCTCCAACTTCTAAAAAATACTCATAAAACGAATACGCACAACGTTGACAACGTTGCACTAAAGTTTTCAATATTTTATAATTTTATTTTCAATGGTCAGCATATTAATTTTATTTAATATTTTTTAAATGCATTTGAGTAAAATATAATTGAAAATGTACTTATAAAAAAAAGTTGTAGGCATGGAAGGGTTAAAGAAAAACGTAAAATTGTTACGTTACAACGAGTAGCACAACAAACAACGAGTGCTGGTGCTGTCAAAATTAGAATTGTTTTGACATTTTACTTTGTGTTTCTCGTTCGTTCGATTTCTTGTCGTGCAGTCAGCGAATTAGTTTTTGGGCAGCGAACGAATTTTTTTCGGGCAAAAATTTCAACGTCCGTAAAATTATTGACAATTTTTCGATATTAAATTTTGAAAAAATTTGTTGCAAACAACTTTAAACATGTTCAACGCCGTGTCGCGTGCATACCTGAAAGCCAGCACCCAGGCAGTGTCCAACAGCCTGAAACCAGCCGCTGTGCTAGCGACGCAATCTTCGTCCCAGGGTAAGAACGACGACGCAACATAAAAATGCTGCATATTACAGGAGAACCATCGAGGACAGACAACAAAGTGCATATTAAATAAATTACAATAATTGTGTAAACTTTTTGCAATATTTCGAAAGAAATTGCATAACGTGAAGTGGGTAAAAATGCAGTTTAAAAACGTAGTTTCGTTGGGCCAACATTATGTAATTTGTTTTTGAGGTTAAGACGAATGGTGGTGGGATTTTATTCAAGGAGAGAAAAAAAAGGAATATTAATATTTGACAGTTGAAGGGAAATTTTGTGGTTTGTTTTGGGTTTTTCTTCTGCAGCCTTGGTGGATGCGGATTTTTGTTGATGGAAGGATTTCATTGAATGGGGCATTCTGAGGGCAATCATCGCTTCGCCATCATAATCTTTAAAAAAAATAGAATAGTAGTTTTGATAGTTCAAGGGAATTGTTTTCTGTTGGATTTATTGAGTGTTGGGTGGAAGGAAGGATTTGCTGTTGGTGGAGTGAAATTTCGGCATGAATTGACTGTAGATTGTTGAACAATTGATGTGGGAGTATTCAAGGAAAAGTTTGGTTGAAAGGGAACTCAATAGAATAAAATTGAATGCTTCTTTTTTAAGTTGTCTTTATTGAAGAATTTGAGGTATTTGAAAGATGATTGAAGTTGAAATAATTGAACGTAGAAGTTGGTTGGTTTAAGGGTTTATTTTTATTAAATGAGTTGTATTGTTTCAAATTTTTAAAGCAATCAAAATAGATTTAAAGGCCGATGTAGATTTTAAGTAATAGACGGGTGGTTTGAAAAATTAATTACAAATTTTGAAGCAGCAATAAAACAATGCAGAATACAAACTATTTTTTTTTTGTTTAAACGTTTTATTAAACATTGTCGACTATTTACTATGTAGCACCTGCGCAAAAACGCCAGGCTCACAGCGATCTGCGTGTGCCCGACTTCTCGCCGTACCGTCGCGATTCCGTGCAGACTGCCAATCGCAAAAATGAGACCTCCGAGGACCGCAAAGCCTTCTCCTACATGATGGTCGGTGCTGGTGCCGTTGGCGCTGCCTATGCTGCCAAGGGTCTGGTAAATGCTTTTGTCGGCTCAATGAGCGCCTCCGCCGATGTGTTGGCCATGGCAAAGATTGAGATTAAATTGTCCGACATTCCCGAGGGCAAGTCGGTGACGTTCAAGTGGCGCGGCAAGCCACTCTTCATTCGTCATCGTACACAGGGTGAAATCGAGGGCGAGCGTGCAGTGCCCGTTTCCACTTTGCGTGATCCCGAAACCGATGATGTAAGTTTTTTTTTGTGTTATTTGAATAAATATTTTTTTCAATAATATTTGTAAATAATTTTAGCAACGCGTCATTAAACCTGAATGGCTGGTCGTCATTGGTGTCTGCACACATTTGGGTTGCGTGCCAATTGCCAATGCTGGTGATTTCGGTGGCTACTATTGCCCCTGCCACGGCTCTCACTACGACTCCTCCGGCCGTATTCGCAAGGGTCCCGCTCCATTGAATCTGGAGGTGCCCACTCACGTCTTCCCCGATGAGGGCACTTTGATCGTTGGTTAAGCGCGCATGCTGCAAACAAACTACAGATATAATAGTTCAATGCAAATAAATATTCAATTGTATAAATAAATCCAAACAATAAAAAAAATCGAAAAAGGAAAACTAACAATGCTTTAAGAATAAAAGCGGAGGCGACAACAGTTGGAACTACGTTTAAACTATTAAATCATAAACAATTTGTAACTGTTTCAATTTGCTGCCTGTAGTACACAATTGAGTTGACAAAATATAATAAATAAATCCAAACACTCAAAATGCACATCTTTTAATTTAACTAAAATTTTATTTAAGAACTTTTCAAAAAATAACATCGATTGTTGTTCTTTTGCTTAAAAATATATTCTTGAAATCCAATTTTTATGTACAAATACATAATTTTTGTATATATGATTCAAGAAATTGATATTTTACAAAAACCATTTTGTCTTAAAATTTCTACTTCATTTGTCCTAACGATAAAAGCAAATGCGTCTCTTCCATTTCGTCGGACAGCATTCGTGCACCTTGTGCCTGCCCAACGTCTGCTCCAGATAGGTCTGTATCTGCTGCTCAACCTGTGTGCGCCACTCCAACTGTGGCAGCAATTCAAACTTTTCACCTGCCTTCCGCATGCGGCGCTCTGCCGACTGATAGCAGCGCCAAGGTTGTGGCTCCACGACAAACAACTCCGACATATTTGCCAATGTGCGTAGAAAACGTTGCAGCCCCACATCGCCATGATTGAGATGTATCCACATGGTTATTGAAAAACAACAGATGGCATCGAAGTGCGTACGGTTCTGCTGCTGCAGATATGCCTCAACTCGTTTAAAATCTTGTGGATTCATCACATCTACAGCATCGTAGCTTATATGATCTGTGTGTGCGTTTTCCTGCTGTGCACGTGCAATCAGCGCCGCATCAATATCCACACCCAATATGTGAACGGGCCGACCTATAAGCTCACTAAGAAAACTCCATAATAATTGTGTAAAATCGCCTGCATTGCAGCCAACGTCGAGCACAAGATAGGGCTGGAGCTGCAGTTCCTTGTCATCTGATTGACATCGGTCATTATTTGACCTTGTCCAGATGTCTGTTGGCAACAGTTTTAAACGATCATTTGCCGCATTAAACTGATAGTAATTAATAAAGTTGCCAAATTGCACTGCACCCGGATCATTGCTGCGAAAATTCATGTTATGTTGGTGAAATTTTTTATTGCAAGAATGTTATTTACAAATTCAAAAATGCTTTTTTTTATTTACAAATTTTGACGTTTAACATGTGTACGTTTCAAAGTTACCAGTAGGGTGGGAAATTTATCATATGTGGTATTTTAAAAATTTAGTGGGATGAAGGGATTTCGTGAAAGTGTTAAATTTAATTTCCCTAAAATATGTTTTAAGGGGGAATAAATTTTTGGCTGAACCAGTGTTGCTTTTAAGGCAGTTAAAACAGCATGCATATTTTTAATGGAGGTCCTCACGAAAATAATGTTTGCATTTAAAATATAAAATAAATAATTTAAATCAAACAAGCAAAAAATGATAATGTAATTTTTGGTAAAGTTTTGCCAACAAACATAGAAAATTAATCACAAATGCGACAATAATTTAAAAATAATTCATGTTAACTTAGGAATATATTGTTAGATCCGACAATATTTTAACAGTTGACATGTTCAAAATAGATCCCATTATAGCAATTGTTAAATTATTTACGGACATAATAAAATTATCGAATTATTGTATTGTGTATTTTTACACTTAGAATTGTCATAATTATAAAACACTGCCATTGTCATTTTGATAATAAAAATGTTCATTTCAAAATTATATTTTTATTTTTTAAAATACTGCCATGAAAAGCCATTTCTGAAGTGAAATCAAATTTATGACAGGGAAAACCAACGTATTTTTTAACTGTTTGGTTTATTAAAAAGTTTTAGGTTGAGTTGAGGTTGAATGCTGCAGTTAATTGCAATGGACAAACCAAAGAAACTCTGCTATAATGTCGTCCAGAAAAATTTGTGTGGTTTAAACCATCTAATTAGATCTAAAAGAAGTTTAGTAAAATGAATCGCATAAATCATTAAAATTCAACGTCTATCAACCAATATATGTCTGCTTCAAACTCTTTCGCACATGTAAACGCTGTGCATGATTTCGAATGCCGTGGAGTTGTTGCATCGTGTTGATCAAAAATTAAAGTTTTTAAAAAATACTTCTTAAAAAAAAAGAGTTTTTACTAACTGGCACTGATTAGATGATGAAATTAGGTGCAGCTTTGACGTCAGCGACGCAAATCGTGCAACGCTTCCTTCTAACATTATTTTCTTCTACGTTGCTATTTTAAAACAGGATATTGCATAATTTAGTGTATGTTATGTTATTAAAGCATTAAATGGCTTAATTTATTTTTGCTGTCAAGTATTTGAAAAAACAGCTTATGATGATAATTTTCTTCCATATTGGATCATTAAGAAGTATGTTTGACTCATTTAATTGGCTCACCTGTAGAAGTTGTGAAAACTGACTTCGGTAAAACATTCGTTAGGTTGAAAGAATTTTACAAAGTATATCAAACAGTATAAATAGAAACATATGAAAATAAAAATAATTTAATTCAATATATAACATAAAATAAATATTAAATAAGTATTTATACTGTTTGATATGCTTTGTAAAATTCTTTCAACCTAACGAATGTTTTACCGAAGTCAGTTTTCACAACTTCTACAGGTGGGCCAATTAATTGAGTCAAGCATAAAATTTGATATTCGCTTTTTAATGATTCAATATGCAACAAAATGAGCATCATAAGCTGTTTGTTCAAATTCTTGACAGCAAAAATAAATTAAGCCATTTAATGCTTTAATAACATAACATACACTAAATAATGCAATATAATGTTTTAAAATAGCAACGTAGAAGAAAATAATGTTAGAAGAAACTGAACGACGCCGCCGACGCACGAGACGCACAAACAAAAAACAAAATGAAATCCAGAAAAAAAACAGTGTTGCAATTAAAGAAAATGAATAAATCAAAAGTTACAAATAAAAGTTGTAATACTATTAAAGATTTAGTTGTATTGAAATTATATTAAATTAATTCCTATTAATATTTTAATTAAAAAATAATTACAATTAATTAATTAGTAAATACATTCATATTTTTTAATTGGAATACGATTTTTTTTGCTACTAATATCAATTGTTATATATACGTACAATATTTTTTTCTGTGCAATGATAAACTCAAAATTCCACAAATGGGATTTCCACCAACAGGTGGCAACCACATGCGTGTGCAGTTAGTCGTTGAGTCATTTTTGTCGTTGACTTCGGATCGTCGTCGTCGTCTTTCGTTCATTCGTCGTGCTGTTTTCGTAGTCGATGGAAAATTGAAAATTCTTCAACTGCTGCGAAATTTCACAAGAAAAAATTTTCTCCCAATTTGAAAACCGATTAAAACCAACAGCAAATTAACACACAAAGAGACGACAGCGTGTTGGGCACTTTCCTACTAATTTAGCACAGATTTAAATTATGTAGAAGGGGCAACAACAAGAATTAAAGAAAAATCGAATAGAAAAAAAATTAACAAGTGCTTCGAGTTGAGAAAAAGAAAAATCCATTTGCCATCCACAGTGTTATGTGTGTGTGTGCGTTAATGTGTAACTGAGTTGGCTTAATAAAAAAATATATATTTTTCTTTTATAAAAGGCAAGACTAAATACAAAAAATTTAACAATAAATAAAAAATAACAACCTCAAAATGAATCTATAGTAATTAAATTTAACGGTAAGTTGATGTGTATTGTATAAATTTGTTTAAGTGCAAATGTCAATAAATTCTGTGTGTTTCTACTTTGCTTTTAGGTGCCCTTCTGGTTGCCCTTCTATTCCGGCCTCCTCCCTCCCAACAAGCAGTAAAATTCGATTGTTTTCTTCGTTGTAATCGTCGTCGACATCGTCGTGACCCCATGTCTTCAAACGCAGGCCATTTGCTTTTGCATTCTCTGCTTTATTTGGCTTTCTTTCCCTATATTACTCCCCTTTTCTTTCCCTTTCTTCTTCCTCTTTCCCTCCGCCCCCTTTTACACCTTTTGACAACTACATAAACTACACTCTTTCCCACCGTTTTGAATAATGTTTGTGTTTTCCAGTCACACACATGATCATCGAACGTCGTTACCATTTACTGCGACGCGGCGGCGACTGTCTTCATTGTTGTTTCTCTGGCTGGCTGTCTGTCCATCGTTTGGTTGGTTGGTTGTTCTGTCTCTGCGTCCGCCTGTCTGGCTGTTTTCTGCGCGCTCCGCTGCTTCGCTTTATTTTTCATGAGATTCTGGTTTTTTGAGTTTTTCTTTGCTTTTGAAATTTGTCTTTAATTTGGTCTGCTTTATTTTATTTTAAGTTGATTTCTTTTGATCGTTTTAAGTTTTTTTTTTTTTGTTGTACGCCGCCGCACCTGCTTCTGTAGCTTCCCCCACGTCGCGTAATTAGTCTATACAAAAAATACTTCATGCGATCAACTGGTCTGATAAACCTGCTTCTTAATTTTGAGTCATTCATTTGTTTGTAATTATTGCAATAATGATGAAATTGTTGCATTAATAAATTAAAAAAATACAAATAACAAACTGTTCGTTCAATAACCCAAACATGTGCGGTTTGAATTTATGATTATCATTTTTTTTTTGTTTGCAATGTGTTTTTTCTATTTTACTTTATTTTATCCTTTCATTATTTGTTCGAGTCCACGTGGTTTCATTTCAGGGGACAATATTTGCTTTAACACAACATTCACTTGAGATTTCTTCGAATTTAAAAAAAAAAATCAGTGGTGTAATTATATAAATGCTTACAACATACTTATCACAAATCGCATTCCTATTAATACTATCAGTTTTAATATGTTGATGTTTAAAATATTGGGGGGTGCACATTTCAAAATGATTTTCGACAGCTGTTTATATATTCTGAACTACATTTAACATTTTCTAAAATGCAATTTATAGTTTCAACACTAGAATTACTATTCTGAAGTATAATTAATGATTTATGAGTTTTCGCATTACTAATTCTTAACTTAAACGCATTTTTTAATATACCTGTCATGCTTTCGATAGAATTCCGAACGAATATCATATGACAATTTGTAAACATGCGTCAGTATTTTCTATTTCATATGAGTTACTGGGTATATTAAGTTTTTCTAATTAATTCAATCCGATTACTTTGACTTAAACAATTAAATTTCGCTTGGAAAACATTTTTTTATATAGAGATATCAAATGCAAAACGTTTAGAAATTTTCATACGAAATTATATCTGAATTCGATCGACCCAATTGTACTATTCGGAAACTCCATTTATTTTTAATACCTGGCTTTCTGTATTTCGAATCGAACGACGAAACGAAAATTTGATGTCAAAATCTCGTCACACGTATTTCGATTTCATGTAACTTGACTTTTAATAAAACATTGAAATTTATTAATAGTTTTTGTATTACGACCTCTTTTGATACTTTTAAGATAATGTCTTAACGTGCTCAAGGTCCAGTCGGTACAAATTGGGTGTTTTGTACCAACAAATAAAACAACAAACAATTGGCAAAATGCATTGAGTGGCAGATCGTACAGCTGTTTCAGAGGCAGCCAAGCCCCTTCATCAGCGATCTTTCTCTGCAGATTCTGCATTTCAAGTCGCTTAAGTTTTCCTTTTCCAATAAACACAATAAGAATTAAGTGCATTGAAGAAAGAACCAAAAGCAAAAATGCAAAAATTGCATCAACTCAAGATTTTGTCAAAGTTGTTGTTGCGTGCAGCAATTTGCTACGTATAGACTGCAGAGTTTCCACAGAATCAAATACGTAGGCTGCACTTTGTATAAAATTATGTAAGATGTTAAAAATACAAACAAGTATTTTTTATAAGAAGTACTGAGCGAGAAAAATCCCATCTCATAGCTCACTTCGCTTTTCTAAGTAATCAATGCTTCCAATAGCTCGTCGACATGGTTGTCATCGATTTGAGCTAAGTACGATTCGGTAGTCAACAAATACGGGCGTGTCGGCGAACTATAAAAAAATATATATTTACCACAATTACATCACTTTCTTCTAATAGTCATACGTTTCAAAATCTAGTAAGATTATTCTTTATTCATTGTTCTGAAATTCATTTAACGATCGATTAATGCATTTCAACTTTAGCCAGTTTTACAACAAAATAACAAGCCCTTCAAATTATATTTGACATATAAATTTAGGTTTTTGTTTTTATTTCAATATTAAAATTGTCACTTTAACTAACCGATTTTCATCGATTAAATTCAACTCATAGTTAAAAGTTTTATGCAACCGGGCCTTACTACTCTGAAATACAAGCTGACATCTGAAATATAATTTATGATTTTTTAAATTAAGTTATGTGTTTTAAATCAGAAATTAATATGGTGTAGACGTAGAGAATGCCTATTCATTTCCATATATATAATAGTGACCTATTATACAAAACGCTATTCTGAATGAAAAACGGAATATCTTCGATGATACTGCAATACCGTCTATCTACAATTTCGAATACATTCTACAAAATAAATTTTACTCTGCGGATACTACATCCAAAATTAAATTTGATATAGTATATAATGACATTTATCAAATTTACATTTATCTAATTTACATTTATCTAATTTATCTGATTAAAATATCATTTAAAACCGGATTATAAGACAAATTTAGGTGATATTTTCAAATGCAGCTTCGATTTTTTTAAAAATAAAATTTAGAATTTCAGAAATATTCAATTTAAATGCAAAAGACATCAATTGTAATTCAGAAATTTCATTTGAAATTAAAAAACATCAATTGTAATGCATACATTTTATTCTAAATTCAAGAGACATCAATTATTATTCAGAAATTCCTTTTAAAATTCGAAACACTTCATTTGTAATTCAGAACCTCCATTTGAAATTGAAAAACGTAATTCAGAAATTCCTTATGAAACTCAAAAGACATCAATTGTAATTTAGAAAGTTCATTTAAAATTCAATACACATCAATTGTAATGTAAAAATACCATTTGTAATTCAAAAACATCAATTGTAATGCCTAAATTCCATTTAAAAACCAAAAGACATCAATTGTAATGCTGAAAAACCATTTGAAATTGAAAAGACATCAATTGTTATACAGAAATTCCATATAGATTCAAAAAACTGCCATTGCAATTCAGAAATTCTATTTGAAATTCGAAATACATCAATTGCAATTCAGAAATTCAATTTGAAATTCAAAACTCTTCAATGTTATTTTACAAATTTCATTTGAAATTCCAAAGACATCATTTGCTATGTATAATATTCCATTTGGTATTCTGAAATTATCAATTAAAATTCATAAATGTTCATTTGGAAATCAGAAAATATCAACTGAAAATATTGTGAATTCCAAATGGAATGCTATGAAATTCAATTGATATTTCTGAATTACAATGGATGATGCCTTTTGAATTTGAAATGGAATTTTTTGAAATCCAATTGGTATTTTCTGATTTACATTTGTAAGCGGTGCAGTATATTCAAATACTAAACGACTTAAAATGAATTTTTCAACAGTATAACGATTCTAAATATACTGCACTACAAAATATACGGCTCTAAATATACGGAACTATAATAAAATGGATTTAGAACAAAATGATCAATTAATAGAACTGGTCTTCATGTAGTCAGGACATAGATTCTATATAAAATATGTGTGAGCATTTTAAAAGAAAGGTCAGCCACAATAAAGTGGGAAATTTTGCAGAACTTGACGAAAAACCACAATTGGAAAAAAAGAATTGGGAAAGTTAAGTCACATGGGTAAACGGCCAATTGGGACGGACTTTTATTGTCGGTCGGGCTTGAATGTGGAATATCCTACACTCTGTCGATATATTATTGGTATTATTTTGTGGGATATGAAAAAACGGGAATTAAAGTAGGAAAAAATTGCCCATTTTTGGAACACATATTTTTAGGTAAATTCTAATAATACGTTTTAAAATTTATAACTATATCTTGAATACTTTTGAAGTATTACATAAGTGAATTGTATGGGAGGTTGGCGTGTCCGTTCACCGATTTGTTTCATTTTCAAACTCAGAACCACTTTTTGGCTAAAACATATTGAAACAAAATTTCATCGCATTCTGACAAGTATTTTTCAAGTAACCGTGTATCCGGTCAGACAGCAAGACAGACGGACATGGCTAAACGGTCTGGGATAGTTATGCTGATCAACAGTATATATATATATATATATATATATATATATATATATATATATATATATATATATATATACTTTTCCATACCGGATACGCTTCCTAAGAGACGTTACAATATATGCACAAACTTAATATACCCTGTTCTTCATAGGTGTATGAGGTATAAAGAATAAACACGTTATTTGTACTTCTTCTTATTGAAAGATTTTCCTTTTTAATTTTCTCAAATAATTCAATATTGATAAATACAAATATAAAAGTCTTGTCAAATGATATCACAAAAATATATAATGTATCTCTTGAAAATCCCTAAAAATCTCTTTTAAATAATCAAAAAATAAATAAAATAAATCCATCTATTTTTGAAATTTATGATATTAATGTAAGTCGTCTATTTATTTAGGCTTTATTATTTATTTTTTATCTTTTCAATACACTATATACTATTTTCCATATAGAAATTCCTTATATCACTTTTAATATATAGGGTTTAGCTATATACGATATACATATGCTATATACATAAGCCTGATTTACACGATTGAATAAACGCCCAACCTTTGACGCAATTTTGAAACAATTTTGAAACAATTTTGAAATCAATCGTGTGTTTGAACAATTTTTCTACTGAAGTTGGGCAAACACCTGGTTGATATTAAAAATTGTTTAAAAATTGCTTCAACTGTCGATCTAGTGATTCAGCCTTAAAAAATACACGAAATAAATTCGACTCTAAAGAAAGTATCAGCTATCTCGACCCTAATTCTTCAATTCTCATAGATTTTTGTGTCAATAAGCTCTGATACTTTCTTTAAATTCGACTTTATTTCATTTATTGGTTATGCTGTTTTTTTTTCTATCAATTAACAGTTGCAATTTCATTTGCAATTTTAATCCCAATTTTATTTAAACCCTTTATATATTTTTATATATAATATAACTATTTCCATCAAATATAGTACACATAATTACAATAAAAACATTTAAAATATACCCTTTTAAGCTCTTTGCTAAATACTCTCTATCGCATAGTATTTCTACAATTACTACTATTCTAACGTGTTGGCTAAGCCGCCGCGCCACACTTGTTTGCAAATACCTTCGCATTTAAAAACATAGAATTTGTAGTTTTGTTTATTGTTAATTTCGCCGATTTGTGTTGTGCTTAACCCTGACCTAATTCTTCATTTGACCAGCTGAAATAAGCAACTATTTCAAGCACACATTAACTCTTTAGTAAACACATTGCTTGACATCCAAACCTACTGTGAAACCTTATAAGAGTTTAATATTAAAAGTATTTTTTGGTTATTTTGTGTGTAGCGGCGCATTTAGTATTTCTCTGCAATGACCCGATGAAGGCCGCAGGAAATAATAAGCTGTGGTCAACGATAAGAAAGCGGTTGTGATTTTTTCTTCTACTGTTTTTATTACGACCAGAACGGAAATTGTGTTTCTCGTATTTTTATTATTATTTCGAACATGACGTTGTATTCTATGAACCCCCAAAAGGGCGATTAATTCGTGTTTACGACGTGTACTTGATACATGTACAGGAAATATTTTTTTTTTATATTATTTTAAACTCAATTTCAAAAAGTTAAACCTGTTTAAAAGAAGCACTTTCTATTTATTGACTATGTAGAGGTAAAATTTATCAATTATATTTTTAAATTACCATAATTTGCTTAAAAAAATCAGTTTTGTGGTAGAGGAGTTCAATATTTCGATAAAAGGTAAACGTATTATACAGAATAATTGGTTCAGGTTCTTCTTCGGAGTCCATATCTTATGTCAAACCCCTCAAGTTACTTTCAAACGTCTCGAGCTTATGTCAAAATGTTATATGTGTTAAGAAAATCATTTGAGAGGAGCTCGTGTTTACTTCAAGCTGGATGTATCATATTGAGAATTGTACTTTCAAAGGATATTCCTTTTGTTCAAACAAATAGCCTGTTTTGGTTATAAATTAAGAACCATTAAATAAGTTTTTGCAAAAGTATAAATTTGGAAGAAGATTAATATTTCCATCAAATGAGGAGACCCATTAAGCAATTTAGGAGCGCTCTGAAATTGGAGTCATAAAGGAGACCAATTTTTGGGTGTTTTATGAGCCCTCAGAAAAATTACTCTTAAAAGTATCTCATTTAAGACGGTTTTCGGAGCTCTCAAAAATATTACTCATAACAGATTCATATTTAGGAGTTATTTAGGAACCCTCATACATTAGACTCCTAAAAGCATCAAAAATAAAATTATTTCTGAGCGCTCAGAAAATAGACTCATAAAAGTTATATATTTTAGAATGTTTTAGGAACGCTCCAAAATTTGACTCATAAAAGAGTTTCATTCATGAGCGTTTTAGGAGCCACCCCAAATCAAACTCATAAAATCATTAAATTTAAAAGTATTTTAGGAGCACTCAGAAATGAAGTCATAAAAGTATCTTATTTATGCTGGCTTTAGGAGCCTACTGTTTTAATAAAATTGATAAACTTGTATTCCTTTTCAATTTGAAATCAAATGAAAAATAATAAAATATTAGTGTAAATTCAACAGACAAACCTATATATTTAATGGATTTTTTTTGAAATGAATGCAATTGCTCACGGATGTCTGGACTAAGAGAAACATGAACATGTAAAGGGTTTTTCAATAAGAGCGCTACAAACGTTTTTTCAAGAGTTTTTTAACAGGGACGCTACAAAAGTAGAGCGACAGGGACAGCAAACGACGCCATATTTCTTGCCGCTCTTTTAACATTTCTCTTTAGTAAGGTTTGCCATTTCATGATGGAAAGATATACGAGCCAACAACGAGTCGAAATTATTAAAATTTACTACCGAAATTCGAATCCGTATATCTTAAGCATCATGAAATGGCAAACCTTACTGAAGAGAAATGTCAAAAGAGCGGCAAGAAATATGGCGTCATTTGCTGTCTCTGTCGCTCTACTTTTGTAGCGTCGATGTTAAAAAACCCTTTACTATGTTGGATTCATTTCAGACACATTCTATATTTCTGAAGATAGAAAAACTCCAAAAATGAAGCAATTGTGGTGTCTGGAAATTCTCAAAAAAGAATATTTTCAAATGATCAAAAATACGCGGATTTTTGCGCTCTTTAAAGCGCATTTTCTGTAGCTTTTTTGAGGTCTTTTTAGAGCTCAAATATGAGTGTTTTAGGAGTAATAAAAGTTTCAGAAATATGATGGGTTTTTGGGCTCATAAAATGGCGCCTTCTACTCAGGGGTTGGGATGACATATGAGCTATTTTAAGTGCTCATATATGAGTATTTTAGGAGTAATAAAAGTTTCAGAAATGTGATGGTTTTTGGGTTCATAAAATGGGGCCCTCTACCCAAGGGTTGGGAGCCTTTTTGGGCACTGTTTAGTGCTTAAATATGAGTGTTTTATGTTTAATAAAAGAGTCTGAAATATGATGGTTTTTGGGCTCATAAAATGGGGCCCTCTAACCAGTAGTCGGGAGCCTTTTTGGACACTTTTAAGTGCTCATATGTCATAAATATGACACATTTAGCAGTCTTAAAAGACTCAAAATGTTTGCTGGGGAACATGTAATACCAGAAAATGGTATTCCAACTTTTATCATATATCAACTTCTTTTTATGGTATTAATTAAGAAACTACAAAAAAAAAGTTGCTAATAAGAACTTTTCGTCGTCTATACCATGGACTTAAGAATATCGGTACCGATTTTGTTTCCAAGATTTTTAAAACAGCGATTTCGGTTCTGATCGTAGTGTCGGTAGCTCGTCTGGTTAGTGCGTTGGACTACGAAAATGTCGCTGGTGCGTTCGACTACGAGCCGAACGGTTCGCGGTTCGATCGCCAGCGACTGCCAACATCTTTTACATAGAAAACATTTTTCTATGCGACTCTACCTCTCGGCAGTAAATGGCAAACCTACGAGTGAAAAACATTCCCTATGAAAAACTCTCACCCGCCGTTCGGATTCGGCAATAAACTGTAGGTCCCACCAATTTCAGTACAAATATAACTCGCACAGCTCAAATGGTGCCAGAGCTCGGCCGAAGTTCTATACGCCAAACTAATATTATTATTATTTCGATTCTGATTCCGGTTCCGATTCCCGTGGACTAAATTCCTTTTCGATTTCGGTTCTGATTCCGTTTCCCGTTCTAAACAAGAAAATTATATGGGTTTCGATTTTAATAACAGCTCCGATTCCGGTTCCAATAATTGAAACGGTTACGTTTCGGGTACATTTCAGATCCTGATTTATACAATAGATTTTTTAATATAATACGGTATTAATTGCAAAATCTAGTTTAACTATTTTGAGATTTAGTTTTATAAATCTCTTCTCATTTTTTCTTATCAAAACTCTATTGCAAAAAATCTTTTTTATATTTTTCATTAACAATTTGTAATGCAATCAATCATTAATTTTGTGCAAATACTTTTATAATATTGATTTTTTGTTTTTGCTATAGTCCAAATTCCACCACAAATCCCATCCTTATTTGGGGTTTGGTGGCATTGAGTACGTACCATGAGTATTGCATATGTATTGCACTCTCTCACAACCAAATACAAGCTGCACAGTTTGACCTTCAGCCAGCGCAAGCAACACCAATAGCAGCAGCAACAAGAGCAATAAAATCCTGTCCCTTTTTTTTTCTCTCACATGGTCAACGTTTGGCTGCCTTGCCTGGTTGTGTCATGGTCAAAGTTCGTTTTCACCTGGGAGCGTATTTTATAAATCTATTTGGCAAATTGCACACACATGTACTAAACATCAATTTTATCTTTTTTTTTATATATATTTTAAACATTTACTAGACAAACATTTACTAGACAAAACTTTAAATACAATTTTATTGATTTTTTCAGATTCATTCTTTTGCTGCTCAAAATATAAACGTTAATCGCTGGAAATAATAGAATAAAAATCTTGCCTACATTGATTGTGTGTTGTTTTAAGGCGTAGTAGGTAGCCGAAGTGCGCCGAAATTAGTGCCGTTTTAACGTTCGAACAAGGTAAGCCGAATTATATATTTTGTTATTTAGTGAGTGTTATTATAAGGTATAAAATTCATTTAAAATTAACCAAAAATGGTTTGTTAACGATTCTGAAATGCAGAATACGATTCTATAAAGTTTCCGTTGTCTGGATGTATGAAAACGGATCAGAATTTGAATAAAGAACATTTCGCATTTTGAATCAGTTGGTAGTACGTTGCGTAAATGTTTCGTTTTCCTATCTGTTTCGACAGATACTGGATTAAACTATTTAAAAGTAGCACTACGTGAAAATTATATTGGGTAAATGCTGGTGTCGTTTTTTTCCTAAACATTTAAAAATGTTTTTTTTATGTTTCAAATGAACTGCATTAAGGGTATGTGCGAGTTCGACTGTATTTTTGACTAAACTAAATTTTACGGATTTTCATGCTATCTACATTCGGTAACCGTTAATTGTTAAAGTCTGTAATAAATCGATTATCATATGTCTGAATCGATTATCATGGTCCAGAACTCAGATGAAGAACATTTCCCATTCGAATCGGTTGATTGTACGTTGCGTAACTGTTCCGTTTTCCTATCTGTTTCGACAAATAGGTCACAATGTGTTCCGCATAAATGGATTAAACTATTTTAAAGTAACACTACGGGAAAATTATATTGGGTAAATGCTGGTGTCGTTTTTTCCCCAAACATTTTAAAATGTGTTTCTTATGTTTCAAATGAACTGTATCAAGGGTATGTGCGAGTTCGACTGTATTTTTGACTAAACTAAATTTTACGAGATTTCATGCGATCTCCATTCGGTAAAGTCTGTAATAAATCGATTATCATATGTCTGTTTGCTGATTTGCAAATTTCATTCGATTTAGATTGCTCGAAATTTGTCTAAATTGAATGAGTAAATCTGCATTACCGACAAAATTTAGTTCAGTCAGCAATTTATGCGAACTTGCACACATCCTAAACCAAATATGTTTCGTTTTGATCGATATACTTTTGTCATTTTTCTGGTAAAAGCATTATGCTATCGCTGTAGAACTGCTGGAATTTATGGGCAAGAAACTGAATCAAATGTTTTTCAGAGGCCTCTTTTTACTTGACGTCTGGTTTAAACCATTAAGAGTTCTGCAGAGAATGCAGCAAATGATAGTCGAGCGGGGTAAAGTCTGGACTATACCGGGGAAACTTGGCACTCGAGCTTTCTGAGCTTTTTGGCGAGTTTATAAAGATGCGTATGATCTGGTATTATCGTAATCCTTTGCTTTAATCGCGTTAATCGTATTAAGATAAAACACCCTAATTTCGCCCTAATGCATAATTCCGCCATATTTCGTTTAAAGCTTAAAAAAAACGCGAATTTTTGAAGTAGAAATTGAATTTTCCAAGAAAATAAAACTATGATACATTTATTGATATTTATAAATATATATTTTTTGTATATATCCCGAGAAAACACAGATAAATGGAATATTTTGGGAAGTGCATAGCAGGTTTTAAAATTTTGTGGAATATTAATGGCAGATTCACGGCATATTTAGGGAACGGACAGAAAATAGATAGCTGTTGATACAAACTCTGCCTTTGTTAATCAGTTAATCAGGCTTTGTAACCTTTTGTACATCTTCACTATTCTTGGACCACGTAAAAAGCGATTCGCAGATAATATTTTAGGCCAATAATTTGATCACTGTTAGTTCATATGGTACCGCAATACCGAGCTTCTTTTTGTATTCAGAAAATTCACTACAGCCCGTATAAAGTAAAATTCACCTGCAATCGTGATTTCAACAGACAGACGGACATCGCTAAATCGACTCAGGAGGTCATGCTGATCAAGAATATATATACTTTTCTATACCGGATATGTTTCGTTCTGGGTGTTGCAAACGGCCTACCAAACTGAATATACCCTTTCACTCTTAGTGCAGGGTATAAACAGGAGTCTTTTACATGAATACGTACCGTTTATGTGTCTTAAAAACGGTCAGCTTCCATGAAATAAATGCGTGCTCATTCTGAACTGTATATTCAGAACTTTATCGTGCCATAAAGTGTTCCGATTACAATTAAACTTATTTAATTTCGTATTTTCAATTTGAAATCTTTACGTTCCGTAATCGCTTTATGTGCCCATATTCATCACTATTCCTTGCCTTTATTTATACGCTTTTTGGAAATAAATGTAGAGATTCCCTTTATTTATGGCATAGTATTTTTCGATTCTATTTTTTTTCTAAGTTTGAAAAAAATTTCAATATAAAGATTTCTACATAGATTTTTCAGTCTTAGTCAAGAAACGTTTTAATTTTACGTATCGTTACATATTTGCTACATTTTAATCTAAAGATCCAGACTAGGTTTTATTTATTTATTTCTTTTTATTAATTTTAATCCAAAGTCACTAAGGCTTTATGTTACTGGGGAACTGTTTTATTTTAAATACATTTTTACTTTATAACATTTTTTTTCTCTATTATTAAAAATAATTAAATACCAAAATCAGTTTAGTGAAACTGAAATACCAATATCAATTATGTATATTTTTAATGTATATTTTTAAGTGTTTAATAAGTGAAACTTTGTTGTTCGCTGTGCTGTTCTTTCACCAATCTGACACATTTTTTAAAACGAATATTATATAAATCAAAGTCTACAACAAAAACATTTAAATACTACCCACGTATGTATTATTCTTTTGAAATTATTTCTTTCTTAAAATAAAATATTATTTTCGATCTTTCTTTAAAATCCTAAAAAAAAAACTTAACTGCGCACAATCTAAAATAATATCTTCGTATACAATGGGTTAATATTTAAGAATTACACGAAAAATAGTGTGGGTGCTGCCTTAGTCGCCAGTCACGGTAATTATCAACATGACAAAAAAGGTGCATCACTTAATTTTATTTTTTTTTTTACACTTTACACTATGGCGCATGCCTTTTAAAGTGTACTCAAACAACATGCACTATTCGATGTGTAAATCGCATAAACTCAAAGTAATTATATTTAAATATTTGTGCAAATGGTGTGACATGTTGACGTTTTAAATACAAAATAAATAATTAAGTTTATATAAATATTTAATGTATGTATTGATGGCTTTGGATTTAAATAATAAATGTCTCATTTGAACGAACCAACTCAAGCAAGTCAAGTTTCGTTCAGTTGCAATTTACACTGAATCGCTGTTCATTTTCTAAGTTTGCACACATGAAAAATATAAAATATCCATTGAGCTCTCAAGAAAATGTAAAAAGTAATAGTGTAGACAGCAACAGTAGACGCTTTTCTACCATCGCTAAACGTGTGTCCAAAGTTTCTGTGAAATTTACAATTAGAACATAGTTCATGGTTACTAATTGATGAATTTTAAATGCACATAAAAACTCTTGAAAGTGTTTAAATGACACTAGAAGATCATTGATCATAGAGCCACTATATGTGTTGTAGTAGTGATTAACAGAAATTGTATAGCATTTATGATTTTCTGACAAATATGTCATATTTTTGTTTTTAATATTGTCATTTATTTGAAAATCAACATCAATATTTCACATACGTTACATATACCATTTGTTTTTTTTTTTTGTTTTTGCCAAAAACAAATATTATTTGTTAAGTAGTTACTTAAATTATAACTATTATTACCATAGCAATTTATGCAAGTTATCGCCAAAATGTTTGCTTATTGTATCAAACGAATCGAATAACCTACAACCTGACATGTAACGCTGTAACGTTAGGTACACTGAGCTAAAAAATATAATTTCAAATTAAAAGAAAAATAAAATGAAACTAAAATTAGATAGTTCATAATTATATATGTTATTTAAAGTCAATAATCAACTATTTTTGATAAATTTCTTATACAGGGTTTTTCAAATGGGACGCTACAAAAGTAGAGCGACAGGGACAGCAAACGACGCCATATTTCTTGCCGCTCTTTTGATATTTCTCTTCAGTAAGGTTTGCCATTTCATGATGGAAAGATATACGAATTCGAATTTTGGTAGTAAATTTTAATAATTTCGACTCGTTGTTGGCTTGTATATCTTGAAAAAACCCTTGAAAAAAACTTTTGTAGCGCTCTTATTGAAAAACCCTTTATATTAAAAGAAGTCAACCGTATTTAACTTCTGGGTCAATTGCTGAATGCTTGAAAGATGTTGACACAATCCAACTTCTTCCAGTATCCAACTTCTTATGGCCTGATCTGGAATTATGCCGAAATCGAAAAAAAAAGCGAAGGAGGGTTCCTAATGCGCTGAACTGTCTAGTACTGAAGCCAGTGGAACGTTATTGGGTTATAATTAAGCGGAAACTGAAAGAGACGAAATTTGAAACGAAGGATATAAGTGAATTTTAAATTAAGTGTGTGTGCGAATTCGACTAAATTGCTGACTAAACTAAATTGAATGAGTTTTAAGTCGATCACAACTAGGTAACTGGTAATTGTTAAATTCCGTAATCAATCGATTATTATATTTTTGTTTGCTGTCAAGCCATTGAGTTCAATTTAGTCTGCTCAAAAATTTGCTAAATTGAAAAGTAAACACTGCATTACCGATACAATTTACTTTAGTCAGCAATTTATTCGAATTCGCACACACCCTATGTGGACTGAAGCTTCCAAAAACATTAATGAAATCATCAAAAGGGTTTGATGGAGGAGATTCCTAAAAATGTTCAAAACTTCTTTATAAACAAATAATTATATATTTTTCTTGTAGAGAATTTACATAAAGTGACAAACAAAATTTCGCATAATTTGTATTCACAGATGGAAAAAAGTTAGTAATTCTGTTCTTTAGTTTGAACTATGCTCTGGATTACTATGTATAATATTGTCTTCAATTATACTAGACAACAAATGGAGAACTTTTTAAATTATCCATGATCTTAGTATGATTTTCCGATGGATTTCAAGATTGTAATCACTACCTCAAACTCAGTTTTTTCAGATTGCCTCGAGTTTTTGAGTTATTACGTAATAAAAATATATCCCATTTTTTTTGTTTTTCTACATATTTTGGACTTTAACATTTCACAGATTTGAGTTATCGAATCAATTTCTGTTATATTCCTCTGAGAATATTTCAGCTAATATTTTAAAATAAACTTCTTGAAATTCTGATTAATCTGACCGAAGTTATGACCAATCAAACACAAACGAGTTGGAAAAGTTAGGTCACATGGGTAAGTTCGGTCACAAGGGACAGATTTTTATAGTCGGTCGCGCCCGACTATGGAATACCCTACACCTTTGGTGGGGATATTAATGTGGGATATTTAATTGCATACCTTAATTTTAAAGTTTTTAATTATGCTGAACCCCCCCACCCTCAGAATATTATTCGTATATCAGAAATTTACGTCTTATATCCCCATAAATTAAAAAATATGTATAAAAGTTTAAAAAAACTAAAAAAAAAAATTTGAAAAATATAATTGGGCGAACCACGCCTATATTTAAAATGTTGAAAGGCTAATATTTCATAGATTTGATTTTAATAATTTACGGATCAAATTTCCACTATAAAAACCCGGGAAATAATGAAAAAAAAGTGGGCGTATCACGCCCATTTTTAGACCACATATTCCTAGGTGAATTCTAATAATACGTTTTAAATTTTATAACTATACCTGGAATACTTTTCGAGTTATTAGTTCCGAAAGAGTTATATAAAGGTGACTTGTACGGGAGGTGGGCGTCTCCGTTGACCGATTTGGCTCATTTTCAAACTCAGTTCCTACTTTTAGCTAAAATATATTGAGACGAAATTTCATCGCATTCTGATCAGTATTTCTCAAGTTATTCTGTATTCGGACAGCAAGACGGACAGACGGACAGACGGACATGGCTAAACGGACTCGGGTAGTGATGCTGATCAAGAATATATATACTTTTTCATACCTGACACGCCTCCTAAGGGGCGTTACAATATATGCACAAAGTTAATATACCCTGTACCTCATAGGTGAAGGGTATTAAAATATTGATTTTAAGGTGTACCTATTATTTATTGCATAACATATTAAGTTTTCATAATTTAATTAAATTATATATTATATGTGAAACTAGATCCATAATTGTATGATTGCTCTTACTTTGTTTTTACAAATCACTTTTTAAGTCTTCAGATTAAATACAATACAAATTTGATACTTTATCTTCACAACAAGAGTTACACGCCAATTTTTCCGATGTTTTTATTATTACATTTAGCGTATTCACAGTTCATGTTGTTGCATCCCTTATAACAGTTAAATACCACAAGTGTTGTATTTAAGAGTAGCCCTGAGGCATGTTTTTTTAGTATCGTATTTTGTGAAATGGAGAAAATTTGTAAAATTGAAGACAAATAGTGCACATAAAATGTTTTTTTTGTTTGCTTCTCTTTTGAAATCGAGGAAAATTTATGATAATTTCATAAGAATCAGCTGCATTTATTTGACGAAATATTTGAACAAGCAGAAAACTGGTGCTCACAGTTTAATTGCCGTACAATCGTATTCGTACAATGTCGTACCAATACCACGAAACGGTGAATACGCTAATTATAAAAAAATTAGCAAAATTGGAATTAAAATTAAATACCCATGTGTTTATAACAATTTATGTCATCTTTTTGATATTTTATTCTATGTGAAAATTATCAAAAAAGTAAATTTTAATTAAAAAATTGACTTTAAATTTATGCACCAAAGATATTAAATTTAGTGAATTTGTCATATGTTATAAATAATTGCCTTTTACACTTAAATTAATAAAAATTACACTTAATTTTACAACATATGTTTTTTTTTTAGCTCAGTGCATATTTATGTAAATTCTTGTAAATGATTTCAGCAATTATAAACAACAACGACCTTCGTATGGCAAACCATGCACAATATACAAATTTAAATGTTTGTTTTGTTTATTTTTTTTATATTATTGATAAATCATGTTATTGCCCCATCCATCTCAACACAGTCTCGTCACCACTATCGCACACAAAACAAAACACAGACTGACGACTCCCACAACTCAAATGTTAAATCATATATGTATGAAACTCTAGTTAATAGAACACAGTAGTAGTTAGTTAAATCGTTGGTTGTTTAGTAGTTATAATTTTACGATTTCAGACGTCTTATATATAGCTATCTATATAATTAAATGAGTTTGCTAATTTTACGTAACTTTTGTAGACGCTAATTAGATGTTAAAGTTGAAAGATAAATAGATTTTTGTAGAGTAATTCTTTCATAATCGATTCAATTTTCTTTATAGATTAAGGAAGGAAATAACAGTAGTTAAGTGTGAGTGATTATTTTATATGTTTCATTTGACAACATTTGACAATACCTCAGAGTATCTTTAGCGTAAATGTACCTGTTTCTAATTTCGTAATTACGAAAATAAGCATAAATTCAGTTTCCCCACGAAAAGAATCACGTTTGTATTATATCCAAGATTAAAAGCATATACAATTTTTAGCCATGAAACGAAGCATAATTGTATTTTCGCCACAAAAAGAAACACTTTTACATTTAGCTACGAAAAAAAGCACATCTGAAGGATGTTTCAACAGGGACGCTACAAAAGTAGAGCGACAGGGACAGTAAACGACGCCATATTTCTTGCCGCTCTTTTGACATTTCTCTTCGGTAAGGTTTGCCATTTCATGATATAAAGATATACGAATTCGAATTCGAAACTCGTTGTTGGCTCGTATATCTTTCCATCATGAAATGGCAAACCTTACTGTCCTTGTCGTTCTACTTTTGTAGCGTCCCTGTTGTAAAACCCTTGAAAAAAACTTTTGTAGCGCTCTTATTGAAAAACCCTTTATCATTTCGCCATGAATAAAAGTAATATATTTATTCAAGAAAGTTATCCCCGTAGACTGTTTTGTGTACAAGAGCAAACTTAGTTGGACATTTTTGTTCTATTGGGATTTCACAAAAACCCACTTGAGTCATTGGACATTTTTTTTGGAAAATTTTGTTCCATTGTGATTTGGTCAAAACCCACTTGCGACATTGGATATTGTTTTGGAAAAATTTGTTCCTTTAGGATTTGGCCAGAACCCACTTGCTTCATTGGACATTTTTTGAACAAATTGGTTCCATTGGGATTTGGTCAGAATTTGTCATTGGGCGTATTTTTGGTTAAATTGGGTCCATTGGGATATGGCCAGAATCCACTTGCATCATTGGTTTTTTTTTTTTTTGGAGAAATTGATTCCATTGGTATTTGGCCAGATTCCATGTGGATCCGCATACCCATTAGAAAAGTTCCGACCAACAAAAAGCATCTATTAAAACAGATCTATCCAAGAAAAGGTTCTAATGACATACCTGGATGTGAATCTACGCCTATTGGAACAGTCTCATCAAAAAATGTTACAATGACGCATCTGGATATGAATCTATTGGAACAGTTTCATTCAAAAAAGTTCCAATGTCGCATCTGGATGTGAATCTACACCCTTTCGAAAAGTTCCATCGCAAAACGTTCCAATGACTCACCTGGATGTGAATCTATGCCCATCATAAATGTGCAAATGATACACTGGATGTGAATCTATTGTTAATTGGAACAGTTTCATCAAAAAATGTCTAATTACGTGTACCATTCTTCATTGAAAAATCAACAAATTCCTCATTATTGATGAATCATCAACCTCTATCATACTGACAAAATTGTATATCCGGGTATCTGTATCGACATATATATGCTTTTATTCGTGGCGAAATTAAAAATGTGTTTTCGTTCGTAGATAATATATAAATGTGTTTCTATTCGTGGGAAAAATAAAGATTTGCTTCTGTTCGTGGAGAAAATGAGAATGACATTTTTTTCGTGGCTTAACTAATTTAAAACTTCTTTTCGTGGATAAAATTGTTTTAATGAAACATTTTAATAATGTGCCGATTTTCGTAAGCAAATTGAAACGTGTGGGCTTTCGTAAGAGGCGTCGATATAATCTAAAATATTAAAGGTAACATTTTGAAATCATATATTCGTATAATCTAAAATCCCTGGGTAATGGACATCCTTGGTTAGTTAAGGATCTTTCCAACGAACTATGTTTGGTTCGTGCAAATTAAAATTTTGAATTAACCGAAAAAAAAATTTACTAATTCAAATTTGCAAATGTTTTACAAATCATGAATCATAACATATGATAATAAATAGTAAAGTTCAAGTCTATTTAGACTTCAAACTAATATATTTGCGTATTTATATTTTTTTTTTGTTTTGCTACAAATTGAAACGTTACAATTTTGTTTAGTCATTATATTCATATTTTTTATATTCCGAAATGCATTTTATCGATGCATTAGTGAAGCGTAATTTAAAAACTGCTTGTTTTTCGATAATTCAATGCACGGGTCTTATATAAGCGTGTGATGCATGCGCTTCGCTTTAATGCAATGCAAACGTATGTCGGAATATATTTGATTAAAACAAAAATAAAAATAAAGCAAAAAAAAAAAATAAAAACAAAAACAAAATAAATAACAGTGAAAATGAGGGAAGACATGCCACGCAATGCAATGCGAAATAAACGACAATGGCAACGACTACGATGAGCAGCAGCAGCAACCATAATACGGAAAACTATTCTCAGTCAGTCTTGTTTGAAACGTCAAGTGGGCTAAAACAGTGCCTTGTGTCTGTCTGCCGGCCATAAGTGACGACTGACGTTAGTTAGTGCGATATTCAGAGAGCGTCTAAATTATTTTAAAGGTTTCGATGTGAACTTTTTGTTAGTGTGAAGTGGAGCGACGACTAGAAGTGTGGAAAAGCCATAAAAAAAATGAAATATAATTCAGGAAATTAAAATATTAATACTTAAATTATTATAATTAAATAATATTATTTATAATAACAAATGTATATATATATAATTAAAATAAAACAACATTTAAAAAGTTATTTTTTAAAAGAAATATATAAAAAATAAATGAAGAACTCGGTATAATAGGTGCTATTCCACAAAAAATGAAAAGATGAAATAAAAAACATAAACCTTTAAATTAAAATTATTGAAAAAAATAATATTTTAGCAAAGCAATAATAATAAAGGAAAAATAAAGAAATACAAAATAAAATAGTACCTAAGGAGGAAAAAATAATAATATAATATTTAAAATATAAAAAAAAAACAAAATTACAGAAACAAAAAAAACAGAAAAAAAAATGTAAATACAATAAAACAAGGAAATAAAATAATAAAAATGGAATATAATAAGAGTTTGTAATAAGAGAAAATAAATTAATAAAAATTTATAGAACATAATAAAAAGAAAAAATAAGAATCAAATATGAAAGAATAATTTATAAAAGAGTAAAATACAAAAGAGCAAAAAATAAAAGAATTTAAAATAAATTAATAAAAATTAAAAAAAAAAATAAATTAAAGTGTAAAAAAAAGAATAAAATATAAAAGAATAAAATATAATAGAGTACAAAAAAAAATTAAAAAAAAAAATAAAGTATAAAAACTAAAGCTAGAATCACACGATTGATGCAAAGCATCAACAATCAACACAATTTTGTCGAATATCAATAAATGAGGGGAAATTTCTTGTTGACGCAATTTTGTATCAATTTAAAATTTCTATTTTTGTGTCAGATTCAATACAAAATTTGAAAAAGCATCAACCAAATTGAGTCAATTTTTGTTGACGACTCGAGCATCAAAGGTCAAAAAATAAAATATAAAAGAAAAAATATAAAAGAATAAAATATAAAAGATTGAAATGTAAAAGAATGAAAAATAAATGAATAATAAATATAATATTAATAAATTAAAGAAACAAATAAATAAAAATATAAAAGAATAAATATAAAAGAAAAATATAAAAGAATGAAATGTAAAAGTATGAAAAATTAATGAATAAAAAATATAATATTAATAAATAAAAAAAAATATAAAATTAATAAATAAAAAAAAAATATAAAATTAATAAATAAAAAAAAATTTAAAAAAAAAAATTAAAAAATAAATAAAAAATATAAAAATTAAAAAAAATAAAATAAAAGTATAACAACTAAGAAAATAAAATATAAAAGAATAAAATACAAAAGAAAAAATATAAAAGAAAAATATAAAAGAATAAAATATAAAAGAATACAATATAAAAGAATAAAATATAAAAGAATAAAATATAAAAGAATGAAATATAAAAGAATAAAATATAAAAGAATGAAATGAAAAATTAATGAATAATAAATATAATATTAATAAATAAAAGAAGCAAATAAATAAAAATATATAATAATTAATATAAAAGAAAAAATATAAAAGAAAAATATAAAGAATAAAATATAAAAGAATGAAATGTAAAAAAATGAAAAATAAATGAATAAAAAATATAATGTTAAAAAAAAAAAATAAAATATTAAAAAAAATAAAATATTAAAAAAATAAAATAAAAGTATAAAAACTAAGAAAATAAAAGAATAAAATAAAATGAAAAAAATATATAAGAAAAATATAGAAGAATAAAATATAAAAGAATGAAATATAAAAGAATGAAAAATAAATGAATAAAAAATATAATATTGATAAATACAAAAAAAAAAAAATTAAAACAAATAAAATAAAAGTATAAAAACTAAGAAAATAAAAGAATTAAAAAAAATAGAATAAAATTCAAAAGAAAATATAAAAGAAAAATATAAAGAATAAAATATAAAAGAATGAAAAATAAATTAATAAAAAATATAATATTAATAAATAAAAAAAAAAATAAAAATAAAATAAAAAAAAATAAATAAAAGTATAAAAACTAAGAAAATAAAAGAAATAAAATATAAAAGAATAAAATATAAAGGAATGAAAAATTAATGAATAATAAATATAATATTAATAAATAAAATAAACAAATAAATAAAAATATTAAAGAATTAATATAAAAGAAAAAATATAAAAGAAAAATATAAAGAATAAAATATAAAATAATGAAATATAAAATAATGAAAAATAAATGAATAAAAAATACAATATTAATAAATAAAAAAATATAAAATAATAGAATAATAATTAAAATACAAAAAATTAAAATAACAAAAATTAAAAGAAAAAATTAAATAATAAAATATAAAAAAAATTAACGAATAAAAAATAATAATTAAATAATAAAAATTAAAAAAATAAAAGAACAAATGAATAAAAAATAAAATAATATAATATAAAAGAAAACGTGTGAAAGAATAAAAAAATTAAAAAAAAATAAAAGTATATAAATAAAATATAAAATAAAATACAAAAGAATAAAAATAAAGAATAAAAATAAAATACAAAAGAATAAAAATAAAGTGAATAAAAAATAAAAATAAAATAAAAAAATAAATAATAAAAGAATAAAAAAAAAAATTGAAAAAATAAAAAATTAAACAAAATTTAAGAATTAAAAAAAAAATAAATAAATAAAAATTATAAAAATGCAAGAATATAAAAAATAATAAAAATTAAAGTAATAAAAATTAAATTAATAAAATATAATATAAAAGAGTAAAAAAATAAAGATAAAAAAAATAAAACAAATATAAAGTAATAAACAATAATAGAATAAAAAATAATATATAAATAATAAAATAAAAGTAGAAAAAATTGAGGATGATAAATATAAATAAAAGGAAACAAATTAAAGATTAAAAACAAAAAAATAAAATAAAAAATAAAGACTAAAAATAAAATTAAAGCATATATAAAGTTATATGAGTATAAATAAAAATCAATAGAATAACAAATACAAATAATATATAATAAACAAAGCATTGTTAAAAACACCTGAAAGCCAAACCCAATAATTAAATAACAATTATTTGAAAAAAATGCTCTTTTTACAATGCTTTGCACAATATTTATAGCAATAGAGCTGAACCTACGACCTCGCCCAGACCCAGACATTCTAACGCATAAATAGATTTTGTAAACTGCATTTTTATTCTACGACACATCAATCAGCATAATAAAGAATGTGAATATTTTACAATATGCGTGTGTGCGGACATAAAAATTACACTACAAAACATGAGTTTTGTTTCGTTAAACAAACATTTTTTTTTTTAGTAAAAACCTTTAATACTCGATCTCTCTCTCTTGTTGAACTTTGTTCTCTGTGCGAAAGTGAAAAATAAATAAAAAAAAGAGAGTGCAACAAAAAAAAAAAAAAAAAAGAAAACTAAAATGAAAATACAACGCTGTTGTTGTGTCCGCCGCCGCCGACATTAGTTCATTAAAATTGCTGTTTCTATTATAATTATAATTGTTTGTGAATCGATTTGCAAATGGAAAAATAAATGATGGCTGTCTGAACGAGCGAGCGAAGGAACGTACGGTCGTTAAGTGCGACCGCGGTGGAACCGACGTGTGTACCGCACCGCTGAACTATTATTCAATCATCATAAAAGAAGAAAAAATTTAATGCAATTTCACATTTTTCGTTAATCTTGTTATAATTCGCGCGTAACGACTACGCTGCTGCCGCTACCTTTTAAACAATTAACCGTTGTGTTGTTTTCTTTAATAATTGCAAATAAAATTATATATTATTGTTGCCAAATATCATGTGTTTGTGAATAATACCGAGTATTTTGCAAAGTTTACACAAATTGTTGCAGTACTACGAGGCGTTTCAACTAGAGTTTATTTCAACGCAGTTTGTGGTTAAACACATAAATTATTGACAAATGGATGAGGTATGTTTAAACGTTATGAAAAATAATAATAATAATGTTTAAAGAAAATAATAATAATGAAATGAGTCACATTGTCATTATACATGTGCACAATCATCATTAGTGTATTGTTTAACAATCATTCTATATAAAAGCTTTTTACTTTTTTACAATTATTATAACGCGAAACAGTGTTGAAACC
Organism: Dryomyza anilis; assembly: GCA_951804985.1. Classification (NCBI taxonomy): domain Eukaryota; kingdom Metazoa; phylum Arthropoda; class Insecta; order Diptera; family Dryomyzidae; genus Dryomyza; species Dryomyza anilis. The sequence goes on from OX638131.1 coordinate 27,240,392, forward strand.
GTAACCGCAGTTAATATACTTTTAAAACTGATTCATTGCGGAAATTGATATTGAACCCGTAATTACAATTCTAATAACCTATACCTTGATACACGTAATTCTTCGCCACACAATTCTGAGCTTCATAATTTTTCTCCAAGACAATTTTTCCTATGGGAACATAAATATGTTTGAACGAAAACCAAAATATGTTTGGAACATAAATATGTTTTGAACGAAAACCAAAATATGTTTGGCTATTATAATAATATTTTGCAATACAATAATACTTTTATTTGCATAATGATCCAAAGATATATGTAATGCCTGCAAAATTATGTTTGTGAGAGCCCTTTTTTTTGTAGCGTGCAGATACAATTTCTCACATAGAACATTCTTTAACGTGACATTTCCTCGCCGATACAATACATCCCAAAAAAAAAATGAGAATAGAACATAAATTAAATTTTTGTTATCGCTGAAAATATATTTTAAAACTAGTTAAATATGATAAAAGCGTAAAAAAATAACACGGTGCGACACCAAAAATATACAGGAACTCCGATCTATATTTTTGGATAGGTATCGAAAGTCAATGAATATCCTCATTTACAGACTGTCTATATCACTTCGAGTTTTTTTTAATTTGCTCTTCTGTGTGCAAATTCGTTAAAGAATATCACAGTGGACACCAAAAATATACAAGAACTCCTCCGACCTGTATTTTTGGTTAGGCATCGAAAAACTATTCATTGTTTATCTAGCAAGATGATTTTTTAACGATTTTTCAAAATTGGAAAATGTATTCAAATTTGAATTGTTTAGTCGTTTAATGACCTATAACTCAGGTCTTTTTAAACCTATTTTAATAAATTAAAGAGTTTTATTAAGCTAAATATACTGGTTTTTCAAAAAGTTATACACTTTTAAAATATCTTTTGTGAATGCTGAGTTTTAATTACATAAGTAACTCAAGGCAAATTAAGAGCAAATTAAAAAAAAACTCGAAGTGATATAGACATTCTGTAAATGAGGATATTCATTGATTTTCGATACCTATCCAAAAATATAGGTGGGAAATTTTGTATACGAAATTTTTTGGAATTTGTAGCACAGTGTAATTAATTCAATAAATATATCTATTTTATAAATGATTCATATGTTTATAGTTATTGTCGGTAGCAGCAGCACAATATAATCTTAATTTTCTGCGTAAATATATTGCGATTTATTCTTTGTTGGACGTCGTCATCGGACATCGTCATTACACATAACATTTCCGTATTTGAATGCGCAGCAAAAGAACTTTTTTTAAATTTGACCGACACAGTTGGTATCTTAAATGGAGGAGTAAAGTATTTATTGTGCTGAACAGACGATAAAAATATAAACTTAACGATGAAATCTTTCATGATAATGCAATGAGCAACTGCAAAAATATTTAAATTAACACTTGGATATTTTTAAAAAATATATCTTATACCTTATACTATATAAGTCTGAAATATCAACAAAAATGCAAAAGATGTTATTGACTCCTTGGCACTTTGTTAAGTAGTAAAACTTGTTGTGTGTGTGTGCTCTTAAAAAATAAAATAACAGCTCACGATTTAACATATTTATTATACACCCTGTAGAATACACATTTTCATTATTTACGGATGTGCGTTATACGAATAAAGCTTGAACCCATTATGTGCATAGGTCATCGGAAGCAATTGTCAATTCTAAACATATATTTGTATTTCCGTATAAAAAACAATGATTTATTACTTTGCTTACTAAAGTCGATTGAGATCATATATCAGATATTTATTAAACTGTATAATCAGTGAAATTTCTCAAATGTACTAAATGCATTTTTATTTAAAATATTAACAGAAATTGTCTCACGATTACCACTTTACGGTTTTTCATTCGAATACCATGATGATCTATTCACCAATCGCGTTTAATTTTCATTTATAGTGCAGTCAAAATTATTTTTTCGAAAGAATTCATTGAAAATTTTAAAGGATGTTGAAGGATAAAGTTTTAAAATTACTTTTCAAAGTAGAAATTTAGTTCAGGGTGCGATCATTGTTTGATCGGGCTGTCTAATTCAAAAAGAGACGCTATTCGAAGTTACTATCCTGATCAGGTTGCCTGATTAGGCTTCGTGATCTTACCCTTATCTTGACTTTATTATATTCAATGTATACTTAAAATCTACTGAAAGTGATTTTATTAAATTCGATTCCTTTCAAAGAATAATAGTTTAGTGAACGCACAAGTTACATTAATAACTTTTGCTATGATAAAATGTGATTTTTTTTTAGTATTTGTGTTCAACATTTTTTTATTAGTACACAAAAAAAATATATATTGGAAAATATAGCAAAAAAATTTGATTAATACAATTAATTTTTAATTGATTCATCGCCTATACGATCTTTAATTGAATTGTTAAAATATTTAATCATATTAATTAACAACAACAAAAAAAAACAAAAAGTTACATCAATACAATTAAATAATTTGCTGAAACGACTATGGAATAATTGTATTGATTAAATATTTAATCATCTTAATTAATAAATTAACAGAAAAAGTCAAAAAGTTACATCAATACAATTAAATTATTTGCTGAAACGACTATGGAATTAATTGTATTAGCAATCGCCGTTGCTGAGCACACGACGCGGTGCGGCGTCCTGTTGCGAGCTTGCAGCGAATGAACGCCGCCAAACATGCAAACGATGTTATTTTTTTTTGCGCATTCAGTTGCGCGCATATTATTCCTATTTGGTATATGCCAAGATATACACTTATAGAGGTTGATCATCCTCTAAGAATGAATGCCGCCAAACAAGCAAACGATGGACTTTTTGTTTGCGCATTTAGTTGCGCGCATATTATTCCCATTTAGTATATGCCAAGATATACACTTATAGAGCCTGATCATCCTCTAAGTGTGATGGCAATGTTTGCATATTTAATTACGTTTCCAACTTAGTCATCAGAAAAGTATATGTTATGTACTTTCACAAGAATATATAAGATTATTTTTTAATTAACTGAATGAGAATTATGAAGACTGTGAAGATAATAAAAATACTTTTAAAACGTCGACCAAACCAATTAATTAGTTTGCTATTTAGGCAAAGTCCTTAATTGGCATAATTTTGGAAGCAAATCATATTTTTAGTTTGCTAAATTTTTAGTTTGCTAAATACATTTGCTAGACCAGTTAATGGTACGCAATTATTTGAGGTTGCTGTATTTACGTCGATTATCTTTTTATTTGTATAGGAATATTTCATTCATTAGAATATTTTTTCATACGTGTCAGATTCGGTTTCATTAACTAGACATTAGATCAGGATTCTTTATAAAGAATTGATTAGGTTGCCTTTCGTGGATTTGAAATTATGATTATCCTAGTCGATCCTGATCATTATCATTTCAGGTGGCCTTTAGTAGGGATATCTTATCGCATTCTTATCAGGGAGGGATGCGAAATAAGGCTAACCTTAACCAATTTTCACTCGGATTATTGACATTATTTTGTCGAGACAGGATAAAATAGAACAATGCATAGAATTGCGTGGGACATTGATTAAAAAAAATAAAATTTTTAAAAATTGTTATCCTTTGAATGTCCTTTTAAAAGTAAACGGGATCACAAAATACAAACTGCACCCAGAAAAAAATTCTATATAAATAATAGTTTTTTACTATTAAAAATAGTCAATAGGATAAATTATTATTTTAATCGGAAAATACCATTAAATACTAGAAAATACCATAACATTGCCATTGAGTTTATATAAAAAGATTTATTTTTTGTATACTATTAAATCAATAATTTTTTCTGGGTGTGTAAACGCAGTTTAACTGCATTTGGTCCCTATATTCAGATAAGAGTTGGCGCGTGTCGTGCTTTTTTTCGTCTCACGCCCGAAAATCTGAGTTCGTGCGTGCAAATCTCCGTGTGTGCTACTTGTTGTCGTGCCCGTGCGTGTCCGTGTCTCTAAAAAAAAGGCACGCGTCCATTAATGATTAATGATTTAGTTTCTACACCAATTTAAAAAACCCTTTACTTCCAGCATCAGAAAATAAAAATTTCGTAGTATTTTAATAACAAACACACTCTGAATATCGGTGTCGGTTCCACACATTTTTTTAATAACGGTTCCGATTCCGGTGCCAAAAATCGAAACGGTTCCGATTCCGGAGACATTCCGATTCAGAGAATAAAACAGTGTCAAAGTTAATTTTTGAAATATTTATAATAAGACAGCTTAAAGAACCGGTACTGGAATCGATTTAAAAATGTGTGGAACCAAAATCGAAACCATTTTTTTTTTTTTTGTTGGAACCGAAATCGGAACCGCTATTTTTGAAATCTTGTAACGAGAACCGGCACTGATATTCCAAGGGTTTTAGTCCCACTATGGGACCGCAAAGAACCGGAATTGTAACCGGAACCGTTTCGATCTTTGGAATCGTAATCGGAACCGTCATTAAAAATGTGTGAAATCGGAACCCATACAATTATTTAGTTGAAACCGGAATCAGAACCGCTATTTTAATAATCTTGGAACTAGAACCGGTATCGATAATCTAAAAGGTTTTAGTCCCTGCTTATAATATTATTTTTCAAGTTTTTCCTAGTTTTTCAAGTGATTCCGTGTTTTTTTTCGTATTTTTCCGTATTTCTTCGTGCTTCTTCGTGTCTTTTCATATCCCGTATATTATCGTGCTTCTCATGCGTGCCTTTAAATTTAGTCGTCGTGCTTGTGCGTGTCCGTGTCACCAAAAATATGGACGCGCCCATCTCTAATTCAGACCTATATCAGTTGTTTCATGTACTGTCGGACGGTGCTATAACTTTCATAATTTCAATTGACGAAATGTGTCTACTTTCAAAATTGTGTTTATCTCTTTCTCTTACTTTCATTATAATTTATAATTAACAATTGTCTCTCATTTTAATTTTTTTAACGTTAATGCGTTTCGTATTTTTCTATTTTAAATTTTTGTGTTTCTTTCAACATCTCATCAATACATCTTGCGTAAAATTCCAATGTTCATTTAAATAGAAATATTTAAATTTGAAAAACAACCTAAATATGTGTCATTGAAAATGTAGATCACAAGTACGAACAAGGTGATTCATCTAAAAATATTTCATAATTTATAGGGTAGCCAGAAAAAATGGTGCAAAATATTTATCATTCTCTTGGATTCATATTTTCGTTTATAATTAAAATTAATTAAATTATGAAACACATTTTTATATTAATTTAAAATGAGCCATTGATAGTGATCTCACATCTGAAGCATAACAATCTCAACCTTTAGAACATTCTGGTATTTCTATTTCTAATATATATCAACCAACATATTTCATTTGTATTTAATTTTGTTCTATCTTTTTGACGCTCAATTATACACTTGAGACAATAATTATTTATTTTGTTTTATTTGTAATTTTATCATTTTCTTCTTATATAAATATTTCGTTTGTTTTGTAACTACTTATCATCTACATAGTTTTATAGATAATTTTAATTTATACAATGATTATCAGAAATACGTAGTATAGATTAGACTCAGTTCAGTTCTGCTTGTTTTTGGCAGTAAACAGAACCTCGTAACGAAAACAAATCGCTAAAATCAAATGGCTGAACTGAAACTGTGCCAATTCTGGTTGGCACGTTCTTTTATTGATGCCAACCACCGCGATATAGTTGATGAGAGATTATAATAAAATATATAAAACAAAACAAAAATAAAGTAAAGTTTAATGTGGTTTACTTGGCCGTTTTTCGTTCACTGTCGTGTACGTCGTCATCGGGGGCCGTGTTGCTTGTTATTAAACAAAAATTGGACTTGACTGATTATTTTAATTATTTAATTTATTTTGTTTTTTTTTTTGCATATTTTGTATATTTTAGCAGATCTTGATCTTTAATTTTGTTTTTCGTCGTCGCATCTTTGCTTGTAAAATGCGCAGTTTTAATTATGTTTATTTTTGTTAGAGTCTGTGCATTTTATACACTTTTATATTGATAATTTTGGTTCTGCGTATTTTAAATATAAATATATAAATAATATTCTTATTCCTAAAATCACAAAGCGACAAATTGCATTTACAAAATAATAGTTATAAATTGAATATAAATTTTCTGATCTGGCTATTATAATGCCTTCTTTATTCGGGTTCATGGGGGTTATAAAATAACAGTTGGTTTGCTTTAAAAACATTAAAACATTTGAGTACCATTGAAATAAATCTAGTTGTTATTCTGAAATCGACATTTTGACTATTCTGAATCAAACAGACAGACTAATATCGCCAAATCGACTTAGATGGGAACGCTGATCAAAGATATACACATTACTATAAATTCTGGGAGTTACAAAGAGACGGCCAAAGTGAATATACACTATTTCGTTAAGTGCAGTGTACATATATCGGAAAAGTTTATCAAAACATAAAAATCACCCCAGAAAAAATGTTCGAAGCAGCTTAGAAACATGTTTTTCGACATACTACAACAGACAAAGGCGGAGTTTGTATCATAAGCTATCTGTTTTCTGTCCGTTCCCAAAATATGTCGCGAATCTGCCATTAAAATACCACAAAATGTTACAACCTGTAAACACTTCCCACAATATTCCATTTATCTGTGTGTTTGCCGAAAATATGCCCGAAGTATTTCTGAAAAATGCCAAATATTTTGTCTCGGGCATCACTAGGAAAATATTCAAAACTTACCCCCAGACAAAATGTTTGGCATGGTCAAAGCTGTTTAGAAATATATTTTTGACATATTTCAAACAGACAAAAGCGGAGTTTGTAGCACAAGTAGTCTGTTTTTGGCTCTTTCCCAAAATATGCCACGAATCTGCCATTATAATTCCACAAAATTGTACAACCTCCTATACACTTCCCAAAATATTACATTAATCTGTGTGTTTGCCGGAAATATTTGCCGTATTTATACTATTAGAAAAAAACTAATATTGAATTTTTTAAATTAATGGTACCGAATATTTCGAATACTATCAAATTAATTAAAAAAAAAAGGCTTGAATGAAAACCCTTCACCCAGAAAAAAATACTTTATAAATAATAGTTTTTTACTATTAAAAATAGTCAATAGGATAAATTATTATTTTAATCGAAAAATACCATTAAATACTAGAAAATACCACGACATTGCCGTTGAGTTGATATGAAAAGATTTATTTTTTGTATACTGTTAAATCAATAATTGTCCTATTGACCAATATTAATGGTATTTAAGGGAGTTTTTTTCTGGGTGTATTAATAATTGAAGGTCGAAATCAATAGTTGTACCATTAAGTTCTTAATGAGATACTTTCTTCTGAGTGTTTTACTAAAACAATCATATTTTTTTTTATATATTTTACAGTATTTGAGAACTTTTAAATTAGTTCTTATTAGTACACTTTTAGATGATCTGTTCCGATTGCCTTTCAGTCGCTGCATAGACAACTTTTGATTACTACCTTTAAGATATCTTAATGTTTAACAGTAGGAAATCATTCAGACAAAGCAGTCAATAATTTTTATTAAAAAAGACATCTTTCTAATAATATTTCGGACAACTTTCGTATATCGATAACATTTAAAAGATAACTTAAAGACATCTTTCTTTCAGACATCATTTGTCTAGTTAGTAAAACTGGGCGCTTTTCAACAAAAAAGGACTCTATGAGCTCCGATCTTTTTGAAATTTTACAGACTTTTTTGTTATTAAAATTGTGTTTTTTTCTGCAAGTTCTACCTCTTAATAAATTGAAAAGTTTCATCGATATTCAACATCTTGCATTTAGTTAAACTATTGTAGCTCATGAACCATAAGTTCAATATTAAATTATTTGGTCTCATTTGAAAGAGAATGCATTGCTCTTTCTAATGGTTCACTAGTTTTTAAAATGTATAATACAAACATAATAAGAAATGATGGTAAATGAGTGTAAGTGCATTATATATGCAGTTTTGTGATGGTGAAAAAAAAAAATTATGCCTACCACCAAATACGGTTTTAAAATTTGTATACCATTATTTCTTATTATGTTTGTTTAGATGTTTTAAAAACGAGTAAACTATTAAAAGGGCAATTCAATACCTTTCAAATAAGAATTTTTCAATATACAACTTATGGTTCACGTGCTACAGTCATTTAACCCAAATGCAAAATGTTAAATTTTGTTGAAATTTTTTTAATTTATTAAGGGGTAAAGCTACAATTTTTTTTTATTTTTATAAAACATGAAACACGTCTAAAATATTTTTCGACATAGAACAAGACTGCAAAGTTTCAACGAAAAAAAAATTATTAATTACACTACACAACAAAATGAGAAAAAAAGTTTGCGCAGTAAATTCCATTATTTTTGAATTATTGGAAATGACTCGCAGAATTTGAATATATAAATTAAAATTTTTTCTACGGATAGGATTACGAGATTTCGGACAATAACTTTTGTACTGAGCTTTCAAAAAGGTGGTCACATATATTTGTAAATATCTCGCGTTTAATAAAACCCATAAACTCAAATGTTATATCGAATGAAAGATAATTAAATATTCTATAAACATTTCTTACAATAGTTTGGAATTGGTTTACTGGTTTAAGAAAACTCTATAGAAGAACTCGAAAAATGTAAATTTTGTCGACCAAAATTTTATTAAAAAATACTTTGAAAAAATGGCGAAACATTGAAAACGCAAGATGATTTTGTAATATTGCAAAATTAGCCTGTACATTTTTAAAGAAAATAATTTAAAAATAAAAGAAATCTATGGATAAGTTTTGAGAACAGAAAAAATCATGTGAAAACATTACAATTGGGTATTAACAAAAAAATAGCATAATATGTTTATACCCTATACCCATGGGTTTCAAGTTATAAAATATATGTGAGAATATTTTAGCGCCTCTTAGTAGGCGTGACTGGTATGAAAAGTATATATTTTCTTGGTCAACATCACTTTCCGAGTCGATTTAGATATGACCGTCTGTCTGTCCGCCTATACACGATAACTTTAAAACTGCTATTCCGAATGATGTGAAATTTATTTTCAATATATTTTAGTAGAATAGTAATTCGAAGTTCGAAAATGAGTCGATTTAGTCAACGTAATCTACTACATCCACTACGAAATATGGGTTTACATTTTAGGATCACATATTTCGTTAAGTATTAAAGATAAAGTTATAAAATTTTAAATTAATTACAAGCAATCATCTATCAATAGGTGCTCAAAAATAATCGTGATCCGCTCACATTTTTTATTTTTATGTCTATTTGTATAGCACTCAATTATATTGCTTTCACATAACTTTTTTTTATCTTCAAATGTTACCCATATATTTTTGTCATTTATAGCTCAGTTTCTACGACGGAGTGTGAACTTATTTTGAAAAATTAAAATTTGTGTATCATCTTACTTTCTCGATTTATTTCCATTTTTTTAAATGAATTTTTTCTTAAATTTTTATTGGAAAAAAATGTTTTTTCAAGTTCTTCTTTCGAGTTCGATTAAACTAATGAACCAATTTAAAAATGTTCTAAGAAATGTTTATTCGATATTCAATTAACTTTCATTCGATATAACATTTGATCATATGTGTTATTTATAACACGAGATATTTGCAAATATATGCGACCACCTTTATGAAAGCTCGGTCCAAAAGTTATTGTCCCATATTTTGTAAACCTATCCAAAGAAACATTATTAAACCATATTTTCATTTCAGTCATTTTACATAATACAAAAATAACCTTGACTGCTGCACAGAATGGTTGTTGTGTAGTGTTATCTATCGGTCTGTAATGGTTTTAAGTTCTATAAGGAATCGGCGCTATACCAAAGGCTACCAACCGGGCAGTTTTTGGGAGGACAGTACTACTTTTTCATAGAATGTCCTTATCATCTTTTTTGAATTATCTTCGTTTTACAATCGATTTTTTTTTCGTTCACTGATACTTTTTCGAAAGGAAAGGAATACATAGTTTAGTTCAGGATTCTGATGGAAACAATTTTTTATTCTAATGTGCTTTCGAGAAAGTTGCAAAAACTGCATCAACTCAAGATTTTGTAGAAAATTGCTCCACGCAACCAACAACATTAGCAAAATCCTGAGTTGATGCAGTTTTAGCATTTTTTGCTTTTGTCTCTTTCCTTGTTTTGTTTATGGAAAAGGGAAACTTAAGCGACTTTAAATAATGTAGAATATGATCCCTGATGAAGGGGTTTGGCTGCCTCTGAAACAGCTGTACGAACTGCAACTCAGTGCATTTTGCCAATTGTTTGTTGTTTTATTTCTTCGTACGAAACACCCAAATTGTACCGACTAGATCTTGAGGACGTTAAGACAATATCTTAAAATTTATATTTTGTACATTTTTCAATATAGTTTTTGATATATTTGAATGAGACAAACAAGCCAATGCTTCGCTATTCTCCAATCAAATATATTTTTTCGAGTTCTATGGAAAAAGGTCGATTTAGTAACGAATACTAATTTTCCGTTGAGAATAATTTTAAATAAAATAAAGTCGAACAAAAAATAAATAGCAAGTTTATCGCTTGAATTCGATAATTGTGTCATCGGTCCTAAATTATCTGAGAATTGAAGAACGAATAATTAAAATTTAATTCGAGAATCAAATATACTGACAAAATTTACTCCAATTAAACTTAGAAAGTGCTATAAATACAAAAATGCATAAAAAAACGTGACTGTTCAAAAGTCAAATTCCACTGAATCATCAAGTATAACAAATAAATAAAAAAAATCACATGTATTTTGATAACAGTGCGCTTTCGCATTATTTCATCATCATTTTTGTTTACAATATAATTTACTTATGCGTCGACATAATTTTAAAATCATTTGCCAATTCTTATAACATGCATTTTTACCTACTATACTCTCCTACTCTACATTTGCTATAAAAAAAAGTTTTCTATAATAAAACAATATATAAACCATTTAATGTCTACATAAAATCCAACGTCAGACATTTGACGTTGTCTTTCAAACAAAAACAAATTGTTAATTATACATTTTTCATAAAAAAAAAATACAAAAATAAAAAATATTTAGTTACAACAAAATTATAAATCATTCATTTGGTTAAACTCTGCTCTGCGACCTTTTCACTTGCAGATGGGAGACGTTGATCCGGAAACACTGCTGGAATGGCTCTCCATGGGCCAGGGCGACGAACGCGACATGCAGCTTATAGCCTTGGAGCAACTATGCATGTTACTGCTCATGTCGGACAATGTTGATCGATGTTTTGAGAGGTAAGTTTGCTATATAGAAATTTACCAAAAATAAAGTATTTAAATACAATTTATCACTTAATTCTTAGTTGTCCACCGCGCACATTTCTGCCTGCGCTCTGCAAAATCTTTCTCGACGAATTAGCGCCCGAAAATGTGCTCGAGGTTACCGCACGCGCCATCACCTACTATCTGGACGTATCGGCCGAGTGCACGCGTCGTATTGTTGCCATCGATGGCGCCATCAAAGCCATCTGCAATCGTCTGGTAGTAGCCGATTTATCATCGCGCACTTCACGCGATCTTGCCGAGCAATGCATCAAGGTGCTCGAGCTGATTTGTACACGTGAGGCAGGCGCTGTTTTCGATGGTGGCGGCCTCAATTGTGTTTTGTCTTTTATACGCGATTGCGGATCACAAGTGCACAAGGATACTTTGCACTCGGCCATGGCCGTCGTCTCGCGTCTTTGCACCAAAGTGGAACCGAATTCACCATCGATTCAGAATTGCGTGCAAAGCCTCAGCACATTGTTGCAACACGAGGATCCGATGGTTGCCGATGGCGCCTTAAAATGTTTTGCCTCAGTTGCGGATCGTTTTACGCGCAAATGGGTTGACCCGGCGCCTTTGGCTGAATATGGTTTAGTCGCTGAATTGCTAAAGCGTTTGGGCAATGCTGCGGGCACAAATTTAACAACACCTTTAACACCAGCGGCGGCATCGACTTCTGCTATTGAGAGCAGTAACACAACAATTGCCACAACAACATCAAGTACACCATCAAACACAACTGCAACAGCTATTGTCACAAAATCAACAGCAGCAGCACCAACTACTGAAACTGCCGCCACCACCACGTCGACGTCGACATCAACGTCACGTTCTTCACAATCAATCTCGACTACAATCTCGCTGCTGTCGACACTTTGTCGCGGCTCGCCCACCATAACGCATGACATTCTACGTTCACAGCTGCCCGATGCCATGGAGCGTGCACTCAAGGGCGACGAACGCTGCATTTTGGACTGCATGCGTCTCGCAGATTTGCTGCTGTTGCTGCTCTTTGAGGGGCGACAGGCTTTGAGTCGTGTTGGCGCTGCGGCCAGCGCAAGCGCCAGCTCACAGGCTTCAGCATTGCAGTCACGCGCGCGTCGCACTGACTCGAGCGCCGAGCGCACACACCGTCAGCTCATCGATTGCATACGTTCCAAGGATACAGAGGCGCTGCAGGAAGCCATCGAAACGGGTGGCATCGACGTCAATTGCATGGATGATGTTGGCCAGACATTGCTCAATTGGGCCTCTGCCTTTGGCACACTCGAAATGGTTGAATATCTGTGCGAAAAGGGTGCCGATGTTAATAAGGGACAGCGCAGCTCTTCGCTGCATTATGCTGCATGTTTTGGGCGACCGGGCATTGCCAAGGTGCTGCTGAAATATGGCGCTTATCCCGATTTACGTGATGAAGATGGCAAAACACCGCTGGACAAGGCACGCGAACGTGCTGATGATGGTCATCGTGAGGTTGCCGCCATATTGCAGTCGCCTGGCGAATGGATGGCAGCTGCCACTACCTCATCAACGGGAAATAAAGATGGCACCGAAGATGGCAGCGGCACTGGTGGCAGTAATGCTGCGTCAGAGCCACGCGGTGATCCTGAAATGGCGCCCGTTTATCTGAAGCTATTTTTGCCTGTTTTTTGTCGCACTTTTCAAGGTACCATGCTGAGCAGTGTACGTCGCGCCAGTCTTGGTCTCATCAAGAAGATGGTGCAGTATGCACAGCCCACGCTGCTAATGGGGCTCTGCGAGACACCTGCGGCGGATGCGACTGCCTTGAATTGTGGTGCAGCACATAACTTGGGCACTTTGCTGGTGGAAGTTGTGGCCAGCGTTTTGGATAATGAGGTGAGTGTTCGGATAAGTTGGACTTAAAACTTTTATTTTGTTTATTTTCTAGCTGTGTTTATTCAAATTTTATTATCTCAATTGAAAATCAAAAACAAAATGTGTTTCATCGTTAATTCGTAAATGATTGAATAACTCACTACATATCGAGAGAGAGCTTTGAATGTTTAATTTTGCGAAATGTTTAAAGCTTCAATCGAAAGCTTTAGCGCGTTAGTTGAATTAATTTAGTCAAACTTTGATTAGTTATATTTAAAAGCGCCACTTGAAATTAAAAGTTTTAGTTAAATTTTAAAAACTTTTGTTAAATTTGAAATTTTAGGCGAAAATCAATCAGCCTAAGCAATAAACAAAAAGAGGTCGACTTTAAAAATAGTAGCAGCTTTTTTTTTTAGAAATTTCTCATATATTTATTTTTCAAAAAGCTCACTATAGGTTAGGCTGAATATGATTTTAAATCTTCAGCCCAATACTAAATAAATACTCCCATAAATATTTGGGAGATATTATTTGGGAGAAAAAAGCTTTTTATGTAAACTCAATACAAAGCTTTTTTTCTCTAGAAAACATAAATCTTCTTTCGAAAGCCTGATATACTAAAACTGTCGTTAGTTGTATTTAAAATTAAAAGCCTTTTTTGAACTTTTATTTTTTATAAATAATAAGTCCTTTTTTTAGAAAATGTTTGGCTTTAGTCTCAACAGCTTTAAGGCCAGTTTTTCAGTGCCAGTTGAACTTTGTTTGTGGTTCAAACTTCGTTTAAAATTAAAATCGATTTTTTCAGTGAACTCCAACCGTCGTTTAAACTTAGTTTAAACGACCGATGCTGATGGTTTAAACTACGTTTAAACTTTCAAAGTTGTTGACATGAATTTTTTTCACAACACTTTTCACTATTTTCTGTCGCTGCGTTGTTTCACAAAATAATTATTATTAATTTTTGTATTTTTGCACACTATGCATAAAAAAAAACTCTCATGTGCACTTTAGTTGCTCGATCTCTTGTTTAAATTTAAAATTACATTAATTTTATTTTTCTGAAACAATTTTTTTATTTATTTAATTTTGAATGACATTTATCAGAAGTCAAAATCGAGAGAATTATTTGTCATTTGCCTGTGGTGCCATATGTATTGTCTTGGTCTGTGTTCATTTTAAACTATCACTGAAAAACTGCTAACAAAATTAAACGACGTTTAATTTAAAGAGACGGAGTTTAAACTACGTTTAAACGAGCACTGAAAAACTGGCCCTTAGTCAAACTTTAAAAGCTTTTGCAAAAGTTCAAAGTTTAAATAAATTCCGATAATAATTTATTTGTAACAGGTTTTAAAAATCTTAAATTTTAGCTTTAAAAGTATTTAAATTCTTTTACCTTTTTTTTTACTTTTGAAAGCTCAATTTATTAAAGTAAGCTTTATATACTGTTAACAGCAAAGTTTTGGTATCAAATATAAAGCTTTTGATGTATGGATAAAAGCTCAGTTTCAAATGAAGTATTTCGCTTTAAGTTTTAAAATATAATGTTACTTTTTTAACTTTGAATTTTTATACTCGAGCTTTGTAAAGTTTAATAATAAAAATCTGAAAGCTTTTAAAGTCTATTCTAAAGCTTTCACAATAATTAAACATGGTATATCGTAAAATGTCAAAGTTCTACAGAGTTTAGTTTACCTAGTTCACTATGAAAGTACTTATTTACTTTTGAAAGCTCAATTTTTATATATAGTATGCTTTATATACTCTCAACTTTCAATGTTGTGGCGTGTTAAAAGCTTTTAGTATAGATATGAAAGCTCATATTCAAATGAAGTATTTCGTGTTAAAATGTAAAACATAATTTTAGCTTCTTGTTATTTGGAGCATTCATTTTATTTATTGGGCATACTTTAACTTAGCAATAAAGCTTTTCTGAATTAAACAATTGTTAAATTGAACTTTAACTTAAATTTTTGTAATTTATCTTTAAAAGCTCTCGATTACATTACTGCAAATCTTTGTATTGTTGTTGAATAGAAAAAGTGTTAACGCTCAATGTTAGTGTGTGTGTATTTGTTTCTAAATATTTTAAAATACAAATATCTGTGGTATACTACATTATATATATAGATAAGCTACAGTTGGCCAGCATTAACGTCGTCCCCCCAAAGCAATTTACCAATTGGCGCACATGCACTTATTCTGCCAATTGCTCCAAATTTCACTGCCACCAACAACAGCAACAGCACTACCACCATCACCACCACCACCAACAGTCGTTCAGACATGAGCAACATAACGTCATCGTCGATACCAGTACCACCACCGCCATTAAAACAGGCTGTTTTAAGAAGATTTACTACTTCAAGTACGACCACTGCCAGCATGGAATCTTCTTCAGGCATTCCAATAGCCATACCACCACAACAACAACAACAACGTATCGAGCAACGTTACATTATACAACCAACAACATTGGGAGCGATGTCATCATCTCGATTTAAGGTAGTGAAATACTCTCAGTCCGTTCGGCACCCCAGTCACTTCGTCCGTGCGTCCGTCCGTCAGTCAGTCAGTTACTACTCACTCACTTTGATGAGATTGTTGTGACCATTCTACGTTTTGTTAGTTATTACACCTCCTTGTTGTGTTTTGCTATGTTGTTGTTATTGGCTTGTGTTGTGTTGAGTTGAGTTCAGTTTTGAGTGAAAGGTTTTATTTTTCAACATGTTTACATTAATACGTCATGTACTATTTTATGATATTATTAATCAAACATGATGCATATTTTTTTTTTTTTAATAATACAAAATTTTTAAATAGATTTTTGATATTTTAACGTTTTATAATATAACAAAAACTTATATATTTAAATTACTAAATTCACTTTGATGCGTATAACGTGCCGTTAATAGTATTTATGGTGCTTATGTTAATAGTAAAAATTTTAAGAAACATTAAGGGTCCACATTTCAAATTTCGTATGTGAGTATCTCTAATATTTCGTAAAAATCCTTTTTAAATATTATTAAAAATTGTTAATAATTGTTAATCTTCATAATTTTGAATAAATAATTTGCAGATGCATCAAAAAATAAGAATGCATTAGAAATCTGTGTAAGCGGTTGTTTCAAATTATAACAGTGAAATAGTAAATATCGTCACTATCATGCCAAAGGGGTGAATGTGCAATTTTTGACATTTCCGTTTTTTTTTTACATTTTTGAATGTAGTTTATCCTCAAGTATGCTGTGCCAAAATCGCGTGTCATTTTGTTGGATATTTCTAGCCACAAAAGACAAAACCAAATGGACGAATTTGAAAAATGGAAAAATCTTGCCATGCCAAAAGGGCGAATCTTTTCGTTTTTTCACCATAACTTTTTATTCGTATAAGATAAAATAGTGGTGTAGAGGTATTTATTGTATGTTTTTAAAGCACTTATCGATTGGCATCATTATTTAAAAATATTTTGACAAATATTTTTTCCTGCAAACAACTAATGGCAAATTAATGTTTGACAAAATATTTTTAATTAATAATGCAGATCGATAGTTGCTCTGAAAACAAACAATTAATGCCTTTACATTACTATTTTATCTTGCGCTAATAAAAAGTTATAGCATAAAAAACAAAAATATTTGCGTTTTGATCAGGATATAGTCATACAAAATCCGTATATATAATTCAGTAGGTTGTCCAAATCTAAATATATTTTATATACGTTATACTAATTGACAAATAAACCAAAATAACAGAAAAAAAATGAAAAAAATATAAATTTTGCTAATATTTAAAGCACTTTAAACTTTAAAATTTGATTTCCCAACATTTTGGCATGACAGTGACGATATGTCTAATATTTTACTTCGTTTTAAATGTTCAAAGAATCATGGAAGATCTTGATTTAAATGATGTTGGACTTCACTTCACTACACATTGGTTTAAAATCACAATTTTTCAGATTTTTAAAATTTATTGAAACTAAATTCGTTGGTATTTGCTAAAAAATAAATTTTGAAATATATAAAACATGTTAAGAATATTTGCTTCTAATATAAATGTCAATTATAAATAAATTCGAGAGCTACGAGTTACTTTTCGTATGTCGTATAGCCTTGAGTATTTTATTTTCTTATACTGAATACGCATCATACGAGACTTACGCATGTTTAAATGTGGATCCCTATTATAATGATTTTCCGAATTAAAAATTAAAATTTGGTTTAAACATTTAAATTTAGCAGACGATCATTGTATATAATTTCTTGCATTTTGTGCATAATGTAACATCGAATATATTCTGAAAGTACTGCAAAAAAAAAAAAATTTCCATGAAGTGTTTCAGGTCATATTTTTTTTACATTTTAAGATGTTGAAAAACTAAAATATTTGTTTGTTCTTCCTAAAAAAACAAAAAAAAAAAATTGTTGGTTTGATTTTTTCAAAATCATAAATCAACATTGGGGATTTTGCAAAAAAATTCCAATTTGGTATTTTTTTTTTTGAAAATCTAATGATGCCATTTAATCAACGATATATTAAGGGGTCCATTGGTCAAAACTCCACAAATTTCAAAAATCTGTATCTCCTAAACGGAGCGTTTTTTCAAAGTCATTAGTAAAATGTAGGGATTTTGCAATAATTATCGATAATTCGATTTTTTACAGAAAATCTAATAAGGCCAATTGACGATCGGTATCTCAAGGTGTCATAGGTCAAAATCCCAAATCCGCACAAATTTTGTAAGTACCTTTTGTAAAAGTCATAGGATTTTCTTAGAAAACACGATAACTCGATATATCGATTTAAAAAAAATCGAAATATGCCATTCGATAAATTTTATCTCAAGGGTTCCATTGGTCAAAACCCTCAAAAATCCGTATCTTCTAAACGGGGAGTTTTAGAAATCGCCGTGAATAATTGGCGATTTTGTTATAAAACGCGATAACTCGATATTGGGATTTTTTTTTTTAATTATAGTGATGCCATTCGATAAACTGAATCTCAAGGTGTCTTAGGTCAAAAACCCATATCCCCTAAAATTGTGTATCTTCTAAACGGAGGGTTTTTCAAAATCAAAAATCAACATTGGGGATTTTGCAAAAAAATGTCCAATTTGGGATTTTTTTAGAAAATCTAATGATGCCATTAAATCAACGATATATAAAGGGGTCCATTGGTCAAAACCACACAAATTTCAAAAATCTGTATCTCCTAAACGGAGTGATTTTTCAAAGTCATTAGTAAAATGTGGTCAATAAAATAGATAACTCGGTAATCAAATGGTATCATTAGATTTGCTGTAAAAAATCCCAATACCGAGTTATTGTATTTCATTGCATAATACCCAATTGGTGTATTGACACCTTGGGTTTTCGTTAGTCGAATAAAAAAGAAACAAAAAAAAAGGGAGACAAAACATATATAATTCTAATTTTGTTCAGACTTCTCGCCCATATATATTTTTATAATGTTGTGCTGTATTCTCGCGCTAAAACAAAGTTAGGAGTTCATATTTCAACTAGAACTATGAGGGGTGTATTAGTCGAAAAAAAATCGTAAAGGTTGCTGCTGTTCGTCACCATGAAAAGCTTCCCCCCCACTCTTTGTTAGTACCACCTACATGCTTGAAAGTTTTGGTGGTATAAATCTCACACACAGTTCTAGTGAAAATTTAGACTCCTAACATTGGTTGAATTGCCTCAGCAAACTTAAAAAGGTACCGACTTGATAATATGTAATTATGTATGTAATTATCGACCTTCATAACAGTTTCTTATGGTTTAACTTTTAAAAAATGTGGTTTTGGAGCCAGAAAAGCATTGTGCGCAATGTAATGTGATCAACCAAATAGATTTGGTTGATTTGCAATGGCTTTGACCTTCATTTTATAACATATGAATGAGGAAAACTTTGACATTTGAGCAATGTTTTGCCCGATTTCTAAAGTAAAGTATTTTATTTTTAAAATTGAATTTTAATATATTTACAGAGTTTATAAAATTATTACTTTCAAACTATTTTTCATTGAAAATATATAAATTTTTATTTTTTTTAATGTGACCCTATTATTTTATCCGTATTCAATACTGACTTTTTGTGTTCAATGGGGTTGTACCAAACTCAGTTTATTTATCTTTTTTGAATTAGGACATATTGACAATAATTTATAACAAATGATCGCCACATTCGTAAACTAAAAATGGTGAAAAAATTTCAAAATATTATGTCCGTAACTGTATAGTTCTGTTCTGGTTTTAGGATTTTAAAATAGCGGTTCGCATTCCAAACAGAAAAAAATATATGGGGGGCCGATTCCAGTTCCGGTTTCATACATTTTTAATAACGATTCCAGTTCCAAAAATATAAACGGTTCCGGTATTATTTTTCACGTTTCGTCTGCTTTTCATGTTTTCCCTTTAATTTTGTCGTGTTTTTTTTAAAGCACGTGCTTTATCGTGCTTCTTGTGCGTGCGTGCCTGTAAATTTAGTAGTTGGGCTCGTCCGTGTCCGTGCCATCAAAAGCAGACACGCACCCATCTCTATATTTATACACTTTTTTAAAATTCGTCAAATTTGCCACATAGTAAGATAATTTAAAGGGTTAAATATGTTCTAGAAAATATTCCTTGTTCAAATTCCTGAACAAAATATATCGTAAACATTTTCCGGAAAAACATATTTTGAAAATTTCTTGATTAATATGATAAAAACCACTTGATAAATTTGAAATTTAGAATTCCGTACTCATGCTTATGAGGTTCTCATCAATTGATAACCACAAAAAAAAAATACAAGACATTATTCGACTTCAGGTATATTAGAAGTAATTGGACATTTTACTTATATTTGATATATCGGACCCCCCATTCCAAAACATGCTAAATCTAAACAGATAGTTTTGCAGAAGAAGCTTCCAATGTTTTTTTGCAATTATCTTGGGTTTACCGTCTTACACAAAATGTTTAACATATTTTTTATTAAAAATCAAAAATTGGCAAATCTCTCCCTACAAAATAAAATATAACAGGCGGACAATAGACAGGCCAACACAGCAGCTTTCACGTTGGAAATCAACAGATTTTCGGTAGATAAAGGTGTAGTTTATTGAAAAAAAGCTGCCTTTTGTCTGCAAAAGAAGAAAGCGACAGACGGCAGTTTATAGGAAGGTGAAGGAATGTCAGATATATGCAATGTTAAAGCATTTTGTTGGCAGGTGGAAATTGTCATGAAAGTTTCTGCAATGAGTGCTTTCCTAAAAATTGTATTTGAAAAACAAATTAAAGTTTTTTCTCTTTTATTTCATATTAAGTTTAAAATGCATAAAAATTAGATATAATTTGACAGGAAGGAAAAGAAAATTATATAGATCACTGGGCACAAACATAAACTGTCACAGGTGTAAAATTATAACAATCTATATATATAAAACTCTTTTTCCGTTTGTTTGTTTGTTTGTGCGCTATACAAACGTACACCTGTGCACGGCTTTTCTTAAAATTTGAAATATATATTCTACAGACCCAGGAGAAGGTCACTACATAGTTTTCGTTGACCACGCCCATTTTTATTTTTGGTGTATAATTCAGATTCATAGCAAAACCACTGAATGTATTTTTGTGACAATTTGCATTACTATGCTATAGAGTCCATGGAGTATCCTAAAACATATATAAACTAGATAGTGCAAAGGGGAGTGGCAGCTCCCATTGAACCCAAAAATTCAGTACGCAATATCTCAGCCCTAATGATATCGATTTCAACTAAACTTTAAAATTGGATGTTACTCATCTTACTTAATCTCACCACACAAAAACTCACCACACATAAACTCACCACACCTAAACTCACCACACATAAACTTACCACACCTAAACTCACCACACTAAAACTCAACACACTTAAACTCACCACACTAAATACATCACACTAAAACTCACCACATTAAAACTTCTACTGGAAAAACACTACGGGGAAGAATTGTACGGGGAAGAAATCTACCGGGAAGAATTTTACGGGTACGAGCCGTGCACGGGTGCAGCTAGTTCTACTGTAATCTGAAAATGTAAAAACTAGAAAGTATAAGATCTAGAATAACTCTGAGATACTGGTATTTTTTTTTTTTTTGGAGTACTTTCAGAATATATCACACGTGTGGAACCAGCACGAAACGTGAACATTTTTTTGGAATACAGTTTTATTTTTTGTTAAAATAAAAAGTATGGTGTTCTTCATGTTTTTACCCTGTATTTACTATAAAAAATTCCAATACTATTGATGTTTTTTGGTTTTGTTACTACTGTGCACCACAGCTGCTGTACAACTGGCATGTTTAGCTGCCATTACTAGCTGAACATTCGAGTTTTTTATTAACCATTGAAATGTAAAATGTTGATGATACTTTGTTTTTGATTTTCTTGCTAGTTTTTTTTTATAATAATTATATAGTTTTTCTTTTTTCAAAAATGCTTTTAGTTAACTAACATGAATGATATATTGCTGTTTTTTTTTATTTATTAATTAATTTGTAATAAATTATTAAAACATGTGCAAAATTATTTTTTCAGGATGACGACGATGGCCACCTTGTTGTGCTCACCATCATTGAGGAGCTCATGTCAAAGACACAAGATGAATTTCTCGATCAATTTGCACGCTTGGGTGTATTCTCGAAAGTACAGGCACTAATGGGTCCTGAAAATGAAATTGATATTAAAACAATAACTGCTGCAACGTTGTCAACAACATCGACAACCACAACAACACAATCGGTCGAATCAACAGCTGGCAATATTACAGACATTAGCGCTGTTGCAGCAGCAGTTGCAGCTTCAGCAGCAGAAGCAGAGGAATTAGCTGCAGCGGCAGCAGAAGTAACTGCTGCGTCATCAGTAGATGAACCACCCAGTACATCGAATGCTATCGCACAAACGCCAACACAAGTGACGACTGAGGGAGGTGTTGTACAAGGTGTGTACTTGATCAATTGGTTTTATTTTTTTTTTTTATTTAAATTAAATCTTCAACGTCCATTGTTTCTCAAACGCTGCTAATTATATTATGTGATTTATTGAAAGATTTTATAAACTTCAAATTTTATGTGAACATAGTTTCAGAATTTTATGTTTATTAAAATTTTATTTTTCGAGTAAAACGTTAACAATTGACCCTAATCATAATTTTAATATTAAATTTTATTTTAATTGTTGAATATTAATCAAATATATTTTTTATAATTATTAATTTGATATTGTAATTATTTAATTTAGCTCCTCCAGAAGACACCGTCGAGGATGCCAAAGAGATACTGCAAGGCAAAGCCTATCATTGGCGTGAGTGGAGCATTTGTCGCGGTCGTGATTGTCTGTACGTTTGGTCCGACTCGGCGGCGCTGGAGCTTTCAAACGGCTCCAACGGTTGGTTCCGTTTTATACTCGATGGCAAATTGGCAACAATGTATTCAAGTGGTAGTCCAGAAAACGGCAATGATAGCTCAGGTGAGTTGCTCAATAAATCTCTAAAAATAAATTTTAAGAAACGATTTTTTTTTTTGGTGTAGCTTTTACATTTTTAGAATTATATTGAAAATGAAAAAAAAAAACTATATTAGTAGTTTTGGGCTTAGCATAGAATTTGTATATATTTATATTAACTAGACTTTATATTTTTTCTCCATAAACTATTGCACTTTTTTTCTTTTTTTGGTAAACTTGCGCAGTTATTTTATATTTCTGACATACGCAAAATATTTACAAATGTATATAAAACACTTTTTTTCTAATATCTTTAGTTATTTTAATAAAGTCTTTAATATTCTAGAATTTGAATTGAAGCTTTTTTCGTGGATTTGTACATTCTTAATTTACCAATGTAAAATTTATTCAAAATCAAGTTTATTCAACTCTATAAATTTCAATATTGTTAAAAAAAAAACCTCCGATTTGAAACCTCCCACTTTGTTTGGTTTTTGTTCATTTAATTATTTCAACTCTTTATGTTATGTTTTATTTAATATTTTTATGTTAATTAAGTTATTTAAATTTAATTTTAAATTTATGTTTTAACTAAACATTATACATTATAATATTTCTATGTCCTAGGCAAGGGACGAGGCATGGATTCAGTTGCTAGTGAAGGTGAGAGAGTGTTATTTACGTTATGCTTTACTTTTGCTTTATTTTTCACATTTGTTTATTATATTATATTGGTTTTAATTGGTATTTATACGTTCTAATTGGTATTTTTATTTTTCACATTATTTTTGCTTTTTATTTTCCATCGTTTAACCGCCAATCTAAAAAAAATGTTTTAAAATTTATTTCTTTAGTTGCTCTCTTATGTTTTTCTTTTACTTTTTATATGTTATCAATATTTATATATTTAGGCTGTAACTGTGACTATTATGCGGTGGGTTAAGGTAACACTTGTTCTTGTTTGTTGTAAACTAATTGCATGTTCTTTGTAGTTGTGTTTTGTATATTTTAATATTAAACTTAATATTTGTTAGTTTTGTCTTATTTAATTTGTATATTTATATTTAATATTTCTAGATCTTAACAGTTGAGAAAAGCATTATTTATTTTCGTTATTGAGGTTAAACTAACCAAGTTAAAAAATGCACTTTATGCGTGTGTTTGAAGGATTAATGTCACTACGATATGGGATGGATTTCAGTCATTTCAGTCAACTCGGTGACAGTAACTGAATTGTAGGCGAAAACAAAAAAATAATTACATTAAGAAATAATGAATAGCGAAATGCGAAAAATTGAAAAATCCTGTCTTGTCTAAAGGGCGAATGTTTTCGTTTCTTTGCCATAACTTTTTATTTGTACAAGATAAAATAGTAGTGTAAAGCCATTAATAGTTTGTTTAAATAGCACCTATCGATTGGCATCATTATTTAAAAATAATTTTTCGAATTTTTGTTATCTGCAAGAAAAATGTTTGACAAATTATTATTAAATAATGATGCCAATTGATAGGTGCATTAAAAACGAACAATGCGTTCCTTTACACCACTATTTTACCTTGTACCAGTAAAAAGTTATGGCAAAAAAACGAAAAGATTCGCCCTTTTGGTATGACAAGATTTTCAAATTCGCCCTGTTTTTTTGTCTTTTGTGGCTAAAAATATCCAACAAAACAACACAAGATTTTGACACAGTACACTTGATGAAAAACTACATTAAAAAATGTAAAAAAAAAAACGCAAATATTAAAAATTACACATTCGCCCTTTAGGCATGATAGTGACGATTTGTAATTTTATACATTGTTCGTTTTCACTGTGATTTTTTAACTAGCTTCTCATATTTTGATTTTTCATTATATCTTGATGCACTTATTTAAGATACCGACACTTCCGACTCTAAAAGTGCGAATTTAAATTGATGTTCGACGTCGATTTTGGATTGACATATATAATTTATTGTTTTAAAGTTTTTATTATTGAAGTTTCGGTTTCACATATCTCATTTTGATGACCCTTAAGAAACCGACTTGTGATTTTATTTGTAATTTATTGGAATTTACTTTCATTGTAACCTCTTATCCATATATTTGATGCTAGAAGGTTACTAGGGGGCCGAAATTAATTGTACAGGGAAGTCCGATTGAACTGTAACCAGTTTCAAACTTCCATAACTTTCGAACCGTTAGTTACAACACGACCATAATTTATCTAATGACAACTGATTTAATTCAAGCGTGAGAAAGTATCTGTTTCTAAGTTGTGTGAAATATTTTTATTCGTGAGGAAACTAAAACATAATCGTGTGCTATTTTTGAGCGAAATGCAACAATTCTTAGAGCACTCGAACACCTCAATGTAAATAAATCTTTTCGAACCATAGCACGTTATATTGTTACTTGCAGTGTTGCAAAACGCAATGGGTGGTGGTCGGAAAAAAACATCACCGTCAAAGTATTTCGCAAAGTGAAGGCTCGATTTGTACAAAATAAATCCTTGACGGAGTGGCAGAAAAATGACTTGATTGATACCTGCACATATCAAAAAAAAACCATGCAGTACAGTTTAACCAAAATCTGTACCGCCAAACAAAGTACGCGCCAATCAGGAATGAGTGAAAAAATCAATATTCCACATTCTATTTCCTCGACATAATTGCATCCACAGTCACCGGATGTAAATTTGCTAGAAATCAAATTTCAAATTTCAAATAAAAATAATACAGCGTTCAGACCTAGTTCAGTTCCTTTAAATAAGATTCCGAGTGGTAATTTAGTTCAGGATGCGTTCATTGTCTGATCAGACTGCTTGATTTCAAATACGGTAATGATCAGGTGTTCACATTAGTGCCTGATTCAAAACGTGGCGCTATTCGAAATTGCTATCCTTATCAGGTTTCCTGATCAGGCTTCCGGATCTTACCCTTCCTAACCTTATACATTCGATGTCCAAATTTGAGCCCTTTCAAACAAAAAAAAAATAGTTTTGTGAACTAATTCGTCTCAATCAGCCTAACCAATAAACGAAATAACGTCGATTTTAAAAATAGTAGCAGCTTTTTTACTCATATATTGTTTGTCAAAAAGCTAATACTATTTTTAAAGTCGACTTCATATCGTTTATTGGTTATGCTGAGTATCTTTTGCAATGACAAAAGTCACCGTTTTAAGAAGGATGCCAGCTAGGTTTGGTAGCGACGCCGTTTCATATACTGATCAGGGACTGTCAAACATGGTTAACACTAACCAATTTATACTCGGGATGTTCTCCTTTTGTAAATTCGAGTTTCCTGAATTATATTTTCTTTATGAGGTTCGCTTTGATTTAAAAACAATGTTGATTGGATTCATGGATTTAAAAATGGCAGATATTTTAGATATTACAATGCAGTTTCAATTTTACAAATATAATATGCAATATGTTCGGTAATATTCACACTTAATAACCATATTTCATCTCGATGCTTTACTTTTACGTAACAAATATGTTTCAGAAAATCATTTTTCAAAAGGATCACTCGTTACCGATTCAAAAATCGCTGTTCCCAAACAAAATTGATGATTTCCTTTTAACAGTAACATTTGGCAATCATTAATAACACACTCAATTATCACTTGTAACACAATCTTCGAATGGGTAGAGCTGATCCAATGTTATTTGTTATCTCACAAATGAATGGATTCAACCCTCTCACTCCTCAATATAGGTGGTGAAAATTAGATGGTTTGTCAAAGACTCTTGTGCCTGTTTTTACAATCTGAGGGATCTGATTTTATCAGGTCGTGTTTATTCGCTCAATAGAACCAAACATTAAAGACAGAATTCCTTCTTCGGCTGCACGATGCGTTTGTAAAACAATGTCACTGTGTTTACTCCCGACATTTCTCCATTTTCCCAGCCTCCCTTCAACATATAACCCGTTTCTACCATGACCTATGTCCATTCTACTAAGCGTCCCAAGTAGTGCCAATGTTTCTTAGGCTTGGTTTAACAGTGTTATCCACAACTGTGTCAAGACTGGAATGATAACTATGTTACAAGCCTGTAATTCAGGATTGTAACAAGACAAAAAAGACACCATAGTAAAATTTTATCTACTAAAATCAAAGTCGGTACACACGGATTACTAGGCATGGGACGAAAAGTTGTCGAGACGGAATTTTGAATTACCTTCAGCATATAGCGGTTTGAAATCTGGGAATGACAAATGTGCCAGTCCTGTGGCTTGATATATCAAGGCCTATGTGGAGTCTGCGAGTGACGATTGTGTCAGGCTTGTGTCTAACCTAAACTAACAAGGCCTGTGTAAAGCCTGGGAGTGACGATTGTTCCAGGCTTGTGTCTAACCTAAACTAACGAGGCTTGTTTGAAATCTGGCTTGTGTCTAGCCTGATATATCAAGGCCTGTGTGGAGTCTGTGACTAACGATTCTGCAAGCCTTGTGTCTATACCAAGCCTTGGTAGTCAAGCTTGCAACAAACAAGCCTGGCACTTTTGTTGCATCCTGGAAATTCCTACCTGCGGTTGGTTGATTTGTAATAAAAAGTACCATTTTTTATTAGTACCCAACAGTAGATTTTAAAATTTAAAAGCAGAGTTAGAATTTAAAAGCAATTTTTAATACACATATCGACGCCCCTTACGAAAACTAACAGGTTTGAAATTTTTGTATGGACATTTTCATAAGAAAATGTCCATACCTAGCGTAAAACACACGGCAGGTGTTTTACGCTAGGTAATCAAATTGTCGTAGATTTTGTTTTATTACAAATCGGTTTTATTCTAAAAAACATTGTAAATTACATTAGCAGAAATCTATATTAGCAACTTTTGTGACATTATATTTTGCACGAGGAATCGGCTACAATATTCACTACGCACTCCACTCCAAAATTCACCATGTGCGTGGATCACGTTAATATAATAATTATAGTTTGGCGCTACAGTCCTATAAGAACATAGGTCGAGCTCTATCACCATTTTGAACAGCTTGTTATCTTTATACACAAAGTGATGGGACCGATAGTTTAATGCCGAATCCGAACGGCGGGTGAGAGCTTCTCAGATGCACGGTTTTACTCTCGTAGATTTGATATTTACTGCCGAGAGGTAGCGCGTTATAGAAAAATGTTTCTATGTAAAAATGTTGTTAGTCCCAGTCCATGCTTGAACCGGGGGACCTTTACGCTCGCAGTACAACGCACTAACTTTGAGCTACGCGTGCATCACTTTATTAACGATTAAAGTCGACCGTAGTTCTTACTTTGTTCCGTATACACTTTTTGCGCGCACTTATTTTTGTTTTTGTTTATATTATTATTAGAAAATTTGAAATTAAACGTCTTTGTTTTTCTTTCTAATTTAATAAATGTCAAAGTTTTCTTCAATTTTTCTTTGTGCAGTTCACAGTAGACACATTATCTATAAAAAATTGTCGAACGAAAATTTTCAATCGAATTCAATCTCGCATGAAATCAAGAATTGCTTATTTACTTATCGTTCGACACTGATCAAGCGAGAATTCACGAAAGTGAGAATTCCCGCATGAACTCGAGAATTGGGTTCCAGGTTCGTGCGACAATTTATAGAATAAAAATAATTTATAAAAATTTTAATTTGTCATTCTTGAGTTCGGTCAGCAATTGTCGAACGGAAATAACAATGTAGCAACTAGCGAAATTTTGCTATTGAGAATTATGTCGAATTAAACAAAGTCCAAAGAAAAAAATTAATTTAAATTAGATTCTTAAGTAATCTTTATCAAAAATAATTGTAATCCAAATATAAGAGTTGTGGTATTTGGTAGTTTCACTTCGATAATGATGATATATAATAAATATTTGCACATTTAAAATAATTTCTGTTGAAATGACAATTTTTGGTTCGTTATTCAATACAACACACTTGGCAGTCAAAAGAGTACCTGCTTTTTCAATGAATTTATTATATACATCTTTTGTGTGTGTGTTTAGTGTGTTTTATTTAGAAACCTTTAAAAACCATCTACCTATGTAATAGGACAAACATTAACAACAGCAACATTACTGCGTCCACAACATTAATAATAAACCATACTAATTGTTGAACTTTTCCAAAATTTTCCAGAAAACCGTGGTGAATTTCTTGAAAAACTGTTGCGCGCACG
This sequence comes from Dryomyza anilis, assembly GCA_951804985.1. Classification (NCBI taxonomy): domain Eukaryota; kingdom Metazoa; phylum Arthropoda; class Insecta; order Diptera; family Dryomyzidae; genus Dryomyza; species Dryomyza anilis. The sequence goes on from OX638131.1 coordinate 27,269,194, forward strand.
CGCCGTCGTACCACCCGGCACCGCCTCGCAACCCATACTGCCCACAGTCAGCGTGCTACGTCTTGTCGTCGGCAACTGGGTGTTGCAATCACAAAAACCCAATCAATTACAAATACACAATACCGAAGGCCATCAGGTTACCATATTGCAGGATGATATTGCTGGCTTTATATTCGAGAGTAATCGCGGCACTAAACACACTTTCAATGCGGAAACATCACTCGGACCAGACTTTGCTGCTGGTTGGGCCGGCAGCGGCAACTGTGGTGGCATCGGCGGCAACGGCACCAACAATGGTGGCATCAACAGTAGCAACAAAAAGAAGAAAATCAAAACCAAAAGCGAATTGCAACGCGCACAGGTTAAACTGTTGGCGCGCGAACTGTACAACAAATATTTCAAGGCAGCACAGGCGGTGCCACGTGGTGCAGTAGCCAAATTGAGCGCCATTGTGACACGCATCGAGCAGGCACTTTCAGAGCAGCAGCAACAGCAGACAACATTTGCATCGACGCAAAACAATTGGCAACACTTGCTGCGACAGGCGCTGGACGATTTGACGCAGCTGCTGCATGAGGATGGCGTTGTGAGCGCCTATGAGATGCATGCCTCTGGACTGGTGCAGGCTTTGGTGGCGCTACTGTCACGCAGCAATTACTGGGACAACGGCAACGTCGGACACATGTCACGCAACAAGCTGCACAAACAGCAAAAGCAGCGCATTGCCATTTTTAAGCAGAGTATTTTGGCGGAAAAACTACAAGAAAAACAACAACAAATAATGGATGCCAGCAAAAACACTACAAATGCTTGTGCTAATTCAACAACTGCTGCTATACTTGTGCAAAAGCTGGTGGCTGTGCTTGAAAGCACCGAAAAACTGCCCATCTATATGTACGACGCACATGGCGTTGGCAATGCTGGCGTCTCGAGCAGTTCTGCGTACGGCCTGCAAATACTCACGAAGCGTTTGCGTTTTCGTCTGGAACGCGCCGCCTGCGAGTCGACGCTTTTCGATCGCAGCGGACGCACGCTCAAAATGGAGCCACTCGCTACAGTAGGACAGCTGGCCAAATATCTGCTGAAAATGGTTGCCAAACAATGGTACGACATGGAGCGTTCGAGCTTTTTATATTTGCGCAAGTTGCGCGAACACAAGCAGGGCATCGTCTTCAAACACGAATATGATTTTGACGAGCAGGGGCTCATCTACTACATTGGTACGAATGGCAAAACGTCCGAGTGGGTAAATCCCGCACAGTACGGGCTCGTGCTCATCACCAGCTCTGAGGGCAAAACATTGCCGTACGGCAAATTGGAGGATATTTTATCGCGCGACAGCATTTCGGTCAATTGTCATACAAAAGATAATAAAAAGTCTTGGTTTGCCATAGATCTTGGCGTTTATATAGTGCCGAACGCCTATACGCTGCGTCATGCGCGCGGCTATGGCCGTTCA